>NW_019775636.1:75801-323105 GCF_001039355.2 Lingula anatina | reverse complement strand
GGGGGGGGGGGGGTCTCCGCAACTTCTGAACGCCTCGATGCGGTTTACTGGAGAAGAAAACGACTCGCTTAGCAAAATAAAGAATATGGACAGGACATATAATTTAGTCTGTAAACCAATGCAGCTATATGACACTCTGTAAAATTATCTTGGTAAATTGGCCATGACGGGCAACAAAACTTACCTATCGGACGTCGTATGTTTTCTTTTTTCTGACGGACTGAATTTTTTTCTTACTTAGACATGTGCTGGCTCAGCTGCATAAAAAATCACAGTCAAGAAATGAGATATTCCCAAGCAACCTTTTCACCAGATATACGTTTTTTTTTTTGGTTTCAGTTGTTTTGTTTAACAACTGGTTTTCACCCACATTCCATAGGTCATGTCACATAGTGTGCTCTTTTGTGTTGTAGTTGTTACATAAGAAGAGGGGAGCTATTCAGGTTCCGGGTCACGTATTTTACCTGGACACATTTGCACCACAGGGCTTCACATAAAAGAAGAACAATAAATGTGGTCGTGTATTTACTTGAAAAATTACAGCAGGTAGCGGCTACATCCATGGCGGGGTTCTTTTTGCGCGCGCGTATCTTAAATGGAGTGCTATTTCGAGGCCTTTCAAAGAAGGCAATTAACTTGGAAAGGGTGAGTAGAAGGCTACTAGTATATAACGATATCGTATTAATTAAATATTGAAGTGACCGTGATAAAATATATATATATGAACTTATTTTTTTATATTTTGTATATTCCAGCCCCCACACGACTATCCGATTGTGACGGGGTCGGAACATTGGAGAAGAAAACTCCGCACACTATTCAAAGCGAGGGATACAGATGGAGACGGATATATCTCCCGACAAGATTATGTGTTATGTGCAGACCGCGTTGCAAGTTACATGAACCTAAACGGTAAGTAAGAAAACGTCCTTTTGATAGTTTTTGAAAGCGGACTCTTTGTGTTCCGATACATAAAAATTCTGGCCGTAAAGTATTTCTCTTTAAAGTCTACATTTATTTTGAAATGCACGTTGAAATGATGTTTTCAAAAATATCATGTTATGGCTTACCTTGTCTGATTTACAAAATTTATATTTTAGAAACCCGGGCAATTGAGTTGATGAATAAACAGTTGTTAATGTGGGAATTGGTTTCTGGTACTACGGACGCTTCGGGTGACATCAAGATATCTGAAGACGAATATATGTCTAATATACTCAACGGCAACCACAAATCTATGGGGATGGGTTTAGACATCGTTTGCTGCGACTTTGATTCCGTGGACGTTAACAGCGATGGTTTTATTTCCCAACAAGAGCACAAGGCGTTCTTTTACGGGAGGGGCATACCCGTAAAACACTCGACGGATGTCTTCAAAGTTCTCGACACCGACGGGGATGGCAAGTTAAGCAAGGAGGAGTTCGTCCAAGGTTATGTGGACTTTATTTACAGTGAAGATGAAAGCAGTCCTCATGTTTCTTTCATGGGACCTCTCGTTTAACGTATTGAATTGAGAACCGATCATTTTACTGAGCCATTTTTGTGAGGAATTTGCAATTATTACACAGCCTCCTAATAAGGGCCCTGCACAGAAATTCAACTTAAAAAATATCCCGATGTAATGTAAATCACTAAGGACTATATTTTAATTGCACACAAGAAATAGACAATATCTCGGACATTACCGAGTCCTTTCTCTTCAAAATTCGGAATATTGGCACTATAGGAAACTATTTGGAACATTTACCTGCTGCTATATTAATACATGCATGGGTCATCCCAAGACTGAACTACTGCAACTCTGTACTATATGGAAGTCCAGATTACAAGATTCTTCTTTTGAAAAAGGAACCTGCCCTTTTAAAAATCTTGAAGACTACAGTGCATCAAAGGACAAACAGATATGTGACATAAGCACTGTGGATTCGGCATTTGGTACACTAACACTATAATAAAGGTTTTGAACCAATCCTCTGTTACAACTGTTTTACGTGCATTAGACACTTCTAAGCTGAATTACTGCGTCGCTGTACTATAGATGTCCCGATGATAAGATGAACTTTTGAAAACGTATTGAGAACATTTCAATATAACAGCCTAGAGATTACCACACTGCTCCAATATCAAAACAGATGCTTTATAGTCACCAGTTCGAACTAGAATTTGATATTGTAGCTCTTTTTCTTTTTGCATAATCCATGTAACATAATATTGAATAAGTAGAATATAATACAAAATATTACTATATGCACATGATATGACTTAAACGTAAAAATACCTACACTTATCCCTTTACCCTTGGAAAACTCGCTACTGAAAGTTGTCATTACTACACACGGGTAAATGGTGTGGTATGTTTATACCGTCTACTCGCTTCAACGACTCGATCTCAATGTTTTCTCTGCGCACTTTGATTCGGGTTCTTCTTTTTCTTAGAAAATATAAACACTTCCAGGTTAGCCACGACATGATCAACGATCTTCTTCCTGTCTTTTTGCAACAAATAAAATGCATTTTAATTTAAAAATGGGTGGAGCGCGTATGGATAAAGTACCCCATTTATTGTTTTTAATTTTTGAGAAAGAAAAAAAAAAAAAAGAAATATGTGCCCCTTTGGTCCAGGAGACGATTTTTGAGTGAATTAAAACATATAGTTTTAAGCTAATCTAAACGGCGAGGAAATAATAAAAACGCTATAAAACATAGCCATCAACACTCAATTTTTATAAGGTTATAACGTAAACGAAATACATGTATTTAAAAACACATTGCATCAGCGTCTCTGTCTGCTCTACTGCAGCACACCCTCCGGTGTGTCAGCTAGAGAGCACTATAAATCCAGTCCTGGGGGTAAAATGACCTTTCACTGGTTATAAACTGGTTATGAAATCCACAATGTCTTGCACGATAAAAAGCTATAAAAGAAGTATAATTATTATAAGCATAATTAATATAGAACTGAAAAGAATAACGCCACTTCTTCCCAGACACCGGCCCATTTGGTATGAAAAGAGACACTCTCGTGACGACATTTGCCTTCACGCAGTTTTGGGGGCAAAGTTATCACCCTTTTGCCTAGGTAACCTGAAACCAAAGACAAACAAAACAAAGGAAGATGTCTGGAGACACTTTGCAGCACGTGACGCGACAGAGCTAGGCGTGCGTGACAACCCCATTGTGGGAAGAGGGCCTCAAGGGGGGGTATACAGTGAGCACAGTTCATAGGAAATGAGATCAACTTACAGGTACCTATCACAGTAAATGGAAATTATTCATTTCTTATTGAAGATACAAGGAATATGAGCTGAAAACAACAAGTACCCTGTGTAATGGTTTCGTTTCACTAAGGTTGAAGAATTAAAGGCCGTATTCACGAGTCACGGGAATGGGGTTCTTCACTGAAATAATATTTAGCGTTTCAAAAATAATAAAGTGGCTTTCAAGATTAACGAAAATACGCAGTGGGACCCTCTTTGAAAGGAACAAAATTCTAACAAAAGATATCCATAGGGGCAAAGTTTATTGCACTGTGGGTTTCGTTTAAAAGGAAAAACATACAAGACGCCCGTGTATTTTATCGACACTCCCAGCAGAACGATACAATGGCGGGACGTCTTTTTTCTAGACGCATCTTAAATGGCGTGTTTTTCAGAAGTTTTTCAATGAAGGGGATTAATTTGAAAAAAGTGAGCTTAATAATATACACATATTAGAATAATGATTGGATAAACATTTCCTTATCAGAACATGTCGTACAGTGCAGCTGAATTAAATGGGAACTGGAATCTATAACGAAAATTTTCAACCGATTGTGAAGTGTGTTTTGCGATATACTTTATAGTATTTAAAGGCAATAAAAACAGATGAATGTTATAAAACTTCTTTGGCATTTACTAAGCATAATACGAAGTGATTTGAATCTAATCTCAAGTCTTCAAAGCTTTGTTAGTAATATCTGACAAGAAGATTACGCCAGGCAATTTTGAGTCTCAAAGACATAGTAGAAACTATATCTTTCGAAAAAATAGATTATTCATAGCAGTTTTCCAACGTTTTTTCAGGGGCCACATGATTATCCGGTTCCGACAGGATCCGATCATTGGAGAAGAAAAATTCGCACTTTGTTCAAATCAATGGATACAGACGGTGATGGATATGTCACAAAAAAAGATTTTGAATTAAGTGCACACCGCCTTACAAGCTACCTGAATCTAAACGGTATTAAAAGTTAAATATATATTTGTGGCTTTAAATTAAAAAATGAAATATAATGATACACCTTCTTTGTCATCAAACTATCGAAGTTTTTAATCCTGTTTACAATTAAATATATATTTATCCTCAGTATGTTTTATTTAATCAATTTCAAAATAGGCATTTTAATTCTTAAAAAGCTTGTGGTAAGAAATAATTGTGCAAATAATAAAATAGCGGTTTGATGAATTTCAGAAAAGAAAGCGAAAGAGGTACTGAAGATGCGGCTGTTGGCGTGGGAGGTGGTTTCTAAAGGTAAACACGATGATTGCAGCATATCTGAAGACGAATATGTGTCCTCTATATATGACGCCTGCTCTGCTTACTCAGAGCTATTTATTAAAATTATCATCAGTGAATGCGACTTCGCGGATGCTAACGACGACGGTTTCATAACTCGCGATGAGCACAAGGCGTTCTTTTACGGGAGGGGTGTGCCTGTAAAACATTCGGCGGATGTCTTCAAAGTTCTCGACACCGACGGGGATGGCATTCTAAGCAGAGAAGAATTCATTCAAGGTGCCGTGGACTTCGTTTTTAGTGAAGACGAAAACAGTCCCTACGTGCATTTCATAGGACCACTAGTTTAACAATTTATACGAACTTTGATTATTGTAAAAGTGTACACTATTGCATAAACATTTTGAAATGGGGCATTGCTTTTTTGGGAATTATAGATCATGTGCACCACAATATATATGTTGGCATGGTAATCTCATAGCTAATTACTAGTATTGACTTTTGTAAACTGTGAATCGACCAGCTGGTAAATTTTAGATAGACAAAGCGCCAGAAATGGAGAACATCAGAAAATCCTAATTTGCTGTATCCTTGGGTGGTAAAAAAACAGTGTACACTATCTGAACCCATAATTTTGTTCTGTCATTTAATTTCCTTCATATTTGTCAATGAAATGTGACCACCGGGCAATCTGCTGGGTAATTGATCATGGTTTTCCACTTAATATTTGAATAGTGGTAGTCGCTTTGAATTAAGAGTTTATATACGCCTTATGTACGTTTACAAATTGAATTAGAAGATAAGAATATTGATGTGTCATCCAGCTTAGCCATTCAATAGCATCAAATCAAATCAAATATCTAACTATTTAAGCAAACCTTTTGATACATATGTACAATTACTGATATTTTCAAAAGCGTACGCGTTTCAGTACACGTTACAATAAAATTGCCGATTTCTAAATCTCAAAAATCACTTCTTCTTTTTGCTCTTCAACTAAATGTTGACTCGGGTTTACACCTCTTTTCGATCACCCGATTAATCTTGGATACATCATTATCAAATGGCAACAAAATCAAATTACAATAGGGACAGAAATTGTGAACAATCACGACATGTTTTTAGGCAAACAATGTACAATTGACATAGGAAAGAACGAATGTTAGACAAATTACCAGGTATCTTTGTCTCGTCACATACTTAAACAGGTTTGTCCTGACTGTAGTGCTATGTCAATGTAAACAAGCTAAGGAATTCTAAAGCTGTTTCTCCAGTATCTTTCACTACTTTTTCGAAACCCGTGCATAGTCATGATAACATACCCAAGGACAAAAAGAAAATTATACATAATACGTTATCTATTGAATGTTAGGCTTAAAATGTGTAATACTATATCGTGTCTTCCCAGTTGTGTTCCAGTAGACATCAAATTGCTGACAATTACCTGTTGGGACACAGTCTGTAGTCATTGAAACTCAAACTTAAATTCTATTTTTGTTACGATTGCCTTGGTAATTTTCACACACAGACGTACAGAATAAAATAATGCTTCTAGTCACACATTGCAGTGCGTGACACGACATAGCTGCAGGTGACAATTCGTTTCAAGTTAAATTGCACCACTAGATTCCATGAAGAGAAAAAAATAAGACCGACGATGAAGACATGGGAAATGTTTGAAACAGAATCTTCCTCTTCATTTGATAAACATAGTAATCTCATACTTGATTTAGGACGCAAACTCTATCCAGATAATGCAATGCAAGAAAGTAAAGTAGGGTCTCTGAAACTCATATTATTGCATATTTTGTTCTTGATTATAAAAAATCACGTGGACGATGAGCAGTACGTTGATTATTATATCCTATAATAATGTAATGATGCCAATACATTAACTGAATCTCTAGAAATATTTATCTGTGTATTTTTCCACACAAAGGAAAAACTGTGCTTCACCCAGCATAATTGAAGTCATAATCACTTGATAGTCTACAAATTAAAGTTACTCTATTTGCAAGGTAGTTAATCCATATCAACACAGAGTATAGTTGAAGAGGACCACAATTTTTGGTTACGTCTCGGCTGGAGACGAGTTCGTGCCCAGCATTCCCAACAAACCTACATAAGTGTATTATCTGAATTAACTGTATTTGCCGTTCCAGTGAAGTAATCTGACAAAGTGAGGTGATACGCGGTCAGGACTCCATTTCAAGGTCAACATCATTATGCTTTCCCACGTCAAAAACAGATGCCTCTTTCCTTAGACAGATTGACAATAAACATTATAGACATTACATAAAATGCCCGCAGTGTCTGCTGTTATACTAAGGCAATGTAATACTTATCTCACCTTACCTGTATCACAGAAAAATGCAATTACTTTGTATATCGATGGCGGGGTCGCAAGACTTTTCTCCGTGAGTGTTAAATCGACGATTTACCCAGAAAACGATAAATTTTTAAAAAAAGATAAGTATAATTATTAACTTGGATAAGTTTCCCAGTGACGTAGGTTCGCGGATAGTTTGTCGTTTCTTTCCTTTTATACCAAGAATATAAAAACTTTCCAGATCAAATATCACAACCTTATAAATACTGGTCCCATTAGCGATTTCCTTAACAATGGTAATCAAAATAACTCGGCTCATGCCTACAAATGCGTAGGGCAACAAATTAAAGAGAAACATTCTAAAAGTGAGGTAACAATCATCGACTGTCCTTTGATTGAAGGACGTGACCAACATATTTAACGTACCTACATAATGTTGGAGGCATACAGTGATTGACAATTCTGATACTTAAGGTACATTATGCAATGTGATTCCATTGTCAATCGTAATATATAAATACGGTAGTTCTTGTCTCACCTCATTCGTGCAGTATCACACAGGGGGTTACAGATACAGCAATGGCGGGGGTTGCGAGAATTCTCTCCAAGTGTTTTCCAAATGGAATAATATATCGAAGTTTTACCCAGAAAGCGGTTAATTTGAAAAGGGCTAGTACAGCAGAGAGCATGTTCACATCAAGTAGAACTATAAGACAATCAACTACTATCACAGTTATGAAAGGATGTGCTTTCTTTAATTATTGTGCTTCTGCTGACGATTCAGGATAATTAATTAATTATAAATCGTAGTGAGATCATGTTTATATAATCCATGTTTTTCAGACTCCGCAGGACTATCCGGCTTTAACTGGATCAGAACATTGGCGACGCAAAATCCGTACTTTGTTCAGAGCAAGAGATATAGACGGTGATGGATATATCACCAAAAAAGATTATGAAATGCATGTTCATCGTGTCTCAAGTTATATGAACCTTAATGGTAAGAACACTTTGAATTAACATGTTTTTTTTGTAATAATTATTTAAAATATTTTGATGATGAAAGAGTCGGCATACCGTTCAATGCCTGATGTGATCGTAAGATAGTTATGGCTGTTGAATTGATTTAAATTGAGGTATATCATGGAAAGAATTAAGACAGCTGATATGTCAGAAAGTGCCGGCCTGTGAGCACCTCTAATCAATGAATGTTAAAAGGTATATAAAAAAATACCAGAAAAAGGAGGGGTTTCATATGACGTCAAGATAAGCATTTTCGGTTCTTACTGTTTCAGAGAACCAAGCGAAAGATTTAAAGAAATGGAAAATGTTCACTTGGGAATTACTTTCTGGAACCACAGAAGCTTCGGCTGACTTTCGGTTGTCTGAACACGACTACGTGTCCAACATGCTTGCTGCCTACCCTACCATATTAGAGCGCATCGTGGATATCGCCAGTTGTGACTTCGACACCGTGGATATTGGCGGTGACGGCTTCATCTCCCCACAGGAACACAAGGCGTATTTCTACGGGTTTGGGGTCCCACTTAAGCACTCCACGGATGTCTTCAAAGTTCTGGACACCGATGACGATGGCAAGATTAGCAGAGAAGACTTTGTTCAAGGTTTTGTGGATTTCATTTTAAGTGAAGATGAAAACAGTCCACATGCTTGTTTCTTTGGACCGCTTGTATAATAGAAAAAAAAGAAGCAAATACCAGTTTGTTCAAGACTGTTTTGGCTTCCTTATGAGCTATTACATTTGTTTCTTTGGGCCATTTGCATAACAATTTAATCTGATAATCTTATATTGGTAACGCGGATATATTTTACTTACAATATGAGTTCTAATAATCTGATGATGTCACACGCAGGCCCGTGGCCAGGAATTTCAAAAGGGGGTCTTTTTTCTGGAAAAGTACCGAGTAGACCTTTGACTATGGAACCTTCCGGTACGCAGATAAAATTTAACCAGAAGGGGGCCTTTTCCTGACAAAAAAGGTGGTTTGTTCGAACCCCACGAGACCCCCCCCCCCGGCTACTGGCCTGAACACATTTGTCTGATACAGTGCCGCCGGAATCTCCCCTTACTTACCCTCCGGGTCGCTGCGGGTTGTACGGACGGCCTGGCTCGGTAACTATGGAAATAACCTTGTCATCCATACGCTGTTTGGTTTCTGTTAACAATAGTTCCATACCCTACCCGTCGGGCAATTATCGTGACAAACTTTCTGCTAACAAAAGAGCCTAACCCTAGCTCGCTGAGATAAAGATCGAAGGTGAGCGTGGTCGCAATTAAGTGTTCGTCCAAGCGTTAATTGACCTTTAATGCGCGGTGGCTTCACTCTACTTTGATCACTCTACTCTGATACGGAGATTTTAAGTATAAGAACTTGCCAACAGTGATTTTTAAAAGTCGCTTTACCAAAAAGATTCGGTGATGACAGCAATTTTCGTGTACATTGTAGCTATGAATTGATTGAATTTACATAGAGTTTAATAAATGAATTTATGAATTTATTAAAGATCAAATAAAACACTACTTGTAAATGTAATATTTATTAGGCTTCAAACTGTCTTTCCTATATATATATTATTAACAAGATTGAATTTTATTTTTATAGTATGTCCTTATATTTCTATTAGTTTTGTTCATAGACGAAATGCATTTTTTCCAAAAAGACTTGTCAGTTGTTTCAGTGATAAACATTTTGTTAGCCATATCTTTAATATAGTTCAGTCTATATTTGCATATAGGATCTCTCCCATCTACACCCGTAACATTTCTGTCCTTTCGTATTCGTTCATCAATCGTAAACAACCTTCCCACCNCATTCCGGCGGCACTGTATTATTTTATAATCACTTTGCTTGGAATTTATGAAATTGTATAAGATAATATAATCTGCCTACAACTAAATTGTTCATCTGTTAGCATATTGAATGTAGTAATATGGAATGTTATCAGGAATAGGAAAAATTATATCACTTTCTGTAACTTAGGACAGGTAATGGTACATGTATGTACAGAATATGAAAACTTACGAGTGAGGCTGCTTTCGCTTGACGCTCAAACCCTTTACTAGGCACTTCTCAGAGTTATGAAGGCTGGTTGCTTTTTACACCACCAAAAACTTTCATAGTAGCTTTAACGTACTTATTCTATCTTCTCAAAAGTAATTAAACGGTAGTAACCGTCACTTCAATGTGCATGCATTTAGACAAAGGTTTGTAAAGAGTTTTTACCCATTTTCTCTCTCTCATTTCAGAAAAAAAAAATTAAAGCAACTGTACATAAGAAACTATTTAGTTATCATGCTGTACCCGAATAGCAATTCAATTTCTTTTATGTGTAAATTTTAATTTGTATATCACTGGTTGAATAAACTCTAATATTACCTTAAAGCAGCCTATTAGTCACATCCAGTGCGTAAATACACATTTACTCCCATACAGCATCGCATTTTCTTTTCTATACGCGACAAGAAGCCAAAACTACATCAGTAATTATATATTGTTTTTATTGGATTCTAAATAAAGGTCTAATTTTACAGGTGTACGGTGTCCCGGACAACAAATTGTAAGCGCGTACGTGTAATCAAAATCTTTGTGATAGAGAAAGGCAATTTCCAGATTTATTCCTTACAACGTCCAAACATACTAAAGTACACTTAACCACTTCGTTATTATCAAGCGTTATCAAACGTCACTGATTACCCGCCTAGCTCAAAGTATATGCTTATTTTCTGTAAAGAAAATACAGTTTTGGTGAACACGGATACTTTATCGTTCTTTATTATAATATCAAGAATATATAATTACGTACCAGGTCAAACATCAAATGCTTATAAACAATGGTACCGATTGGCGAGCAACATGACACTCGTAATCTAAGATGACACCAGTGTTTAATGCTGGTAAACACAATTCTTGCTCGGAGTCAGTTCATGCATACTTATACATAGAACAACAGGTGTCGTGAGATTAAATACAGAGAAACATTCTAAAAGTGATGTAATAAGCTTCGAATGTCTTTTGATTGAAGGACGTGACCAACATATTTAACGTACCTACATAATGTTGGAGGCATACAGTGATTGACAATTCTGATACTTAAGGTACATTATGCAATGTGATCCAATTATCAATCGTAATATATAAATAAGGTAGTTCTTGTCTCACCTCATTCGTGTAGTCTCACACAGAGGATTACAGATATATACAGCAATGGCGGGGGTTGCCAGAATTCTCTCCAAGTGTTTTCCAAATGGAATAATATATCGAAGTTTTACCCAGAAAGCGGTTAATTTGAAAAGGGTAAGTACAGCAGAGAGCATGTTCACACAAAGTAGAACTATAAGACTATCAGAGTTATAAAAGGATGTGGGCTATTGTGAAAGTTGACCCAACAGTGACAGAATCAATTTGCTGGTAATTGAATGGAACGCCTAAAACCCCATTACATCTAACATCTTGCCTCCACCGAGTAACGTATTACATAATAAATTAGGCCTCTTTTAAAGATTACCGAGCTCTACATCACGAAAGTACATGTAAAGTTGTTTTTTTATGTTACTATTCGTTACACTCCAAGGATCCTCTTAAACAGGCAACCCTGTTATTTGGCTGAGACATTGCCACCGTAAAGGCCAAAAACAACGATTGAAATTGCTGAAGTACAAACAATAATTCCTAAAAATGCATAATTGTAAGAGCTATAGGATATCACAGTGACAGGAAAAAACAACGATAAACTCTGCTAGCTAGATGTATACAAAAACCGAATACATTTGTCTTCCAAAAATCGCTAAAACAGTAAAGACTTTTGGTATTTCTTCGGTGCTTTCTTTAATTCTTGTGCTTCTGCTGGCGATTCAGGACTTAAATGTATATCTGAATTGGGTTCATGGTTATATAATCCATGTTTTCAGACTCCGCAGGACTATCCGGCTTTAAATGGATCAGAACACTGGCGACGCAAAATCCGTACTTTGTTCAGAGCAAGAGATATAGACGGTGATGGATATCTCACCAAAAAAGATTATGAAATGAATGTTCATCGTGTCTCAAGTTATATGAACCTTAATGGTAAGAACACTTAGAATTAACATGTATTTTGTATAAATTATTAAAAATATTTTGATGATGAAAGAGTCTACATGCTGTGCAATTCCCGATGTGAACGTAAGATAGTTATGGTTGTTGAATTGTTTTAATTTGAGGTATATCATGGAAAGAATTAAGACAGCTGATAGATTAGAAAGGGGCTGCCTTTGAGCACCTATAATCAATGAATGTTAAAAGGTATAAAATGATACTAAAAAAGGGTTTTCAAAAGATTTTACCGATAACTGTTTTGTATTCTTGCTGTTTCAGAAAACCAGGCAAAAGATTTAATGAAATGGAAACTGTTCGTTTGGGAAAAACTTTCTGGAAGCACAGACGCTTCGGCTGACTTCCGGTTGCCTGAAGACGACTACGTGTCCAACATGCTTGCTGCCTACCCTATCATAGTAGAGAAGATCGTGGATATCGCCAGTTGTGACTTCGACACCGTGGATATTGACGGCGACGGCTTCATCTCCCCACAGGAACACAAGGCGTGTTTCTACGGGTTTGGGATCCCACTCAAGCACTCCACTGATGTCTTCAAAGTTCTGGACACCGACGGCGATGGTAAGATTAGCAGACAGGAGTTCGTCCAAGGTTTTGTGGACTACATTTTAAGTGAAGATGAAAACAGTCCACATGCTTGTTTCTTCGGGCCACTTGTATAATAGAAGAAAAAGAAGCAAAGACCAGTTTGTTAAAGGCTGTGTTGGTTTCCTGATAACCATTACGTTTGTTTCTTTGGGCGATTTACTTAACACTTTAATCTGATAATCTAATATTGGTAACGCGGATATATATGTGATAAGATTTTGTTTCCTTTACTGACAATACGAGTTCTGATAATCTTATGATGTAAAACGAAGGGCCGTAGCCAGCAATTTCAAAAGGGGGGTCTTTTTTTTCTGGAAAAGTGGACTTTTTACTTGAAACCTTCCTGTACTTAGATGCAATTATACCCAGAGGGGACCTTTTCCTGACAAAAAGGGTGGTTTGTTCCAACCCCACGAGACCCTCCCCCCCCCCCCGGCTACTGGCCTGAGCACATATGTTTGTCTGATATTATTTTATAATTACTTTGCATCGAATTTATGAAATTGTATAAGATAATATAATCTGCCTACAACTAAACTGTCCACCTGCTGGCATATCGAATATAGAAATATGGAATATACTATCAGAGAAATAAGGAAATTTAACACTTACTATAGCCTTGGGCAGGTCACAATATGCACAGAATATGAAAATTTACGAGTGAAGCTGCTTTAGCTTGACGCTCAAACCCTTAACTGGGCACTTCTCAGAGTTATGAAGGGATGGTTGCTTTTTACACCAAAAAACTTTCATAGTAACTTAAACAGTTATTATATCTTCTCAAAATTGATAACATGGTAGTAACCAAATCTTCATTGTGCATGCATTTAGATAAAAGTCCTTAAAAAGAGTTTTAACCCTTCTGCTGTCTCTCATTTTAACAAAAATGTTTGCCACTTTATTTTAGAAATTATATTGTAACCTTATATTTTATTCACTTAACCCGAATAGCAATTCAATTTCCTTAAAATGTGAATTTTAGTCTTTATATCAATGGCTGAATAAACTCTTATCTTATCTTAAAGCAGTCTGTTTGTCACATTCATTATGTGCTTTAATACGTGCATTTACTTCCATACAGAATCGCATTTCCTTTACTACATGCACCAAGAAGCCAAAACAACATCAAAACTGCCAGATCGTTCGATTAGATTCTAAACAAAAGTTCAATTTTACAGGGGCATGGTGTCCTTGACAACAAACTGTAAGCACGTGCAATCAAAATCATTGTGATAGAGAAACGCACATTCCAGATTTATTTCTTACAAGTTCCGAACATACTAAACTGCCACTCTGTCATTATCAGAAGTTTATCAAACGTCGCTGATTGCCCGCCTGGCTAAAATATACAGTATACTTATTTCATGTAAAAAATACGCATCAGGTGAACATGATTACCTTGGCGTTTCTGTCCTATAATAGCAAGTACATGATGAATTAAAGTTTAAACATCAAATGCTTATAAATAATGGGACCGATTACACTGGTAATGTAAAATAACGCCAGTGTTTAATACTGGTAAACGCAATTCTTGATTGGCGTCAGTTCATGCAAACTAATACATAGGACAATAGGTATTGTAAGATTAAAAAGAAACATTCTAGCAGTGAAATAACAAGCTTCGACTGTCTTTTGATCGAAGAACGTGACCAACATATCAAACATATACCCGCACACTTTTGGAGCTATGCACTGATTGACAATAATGCTACTTATGTTACTAGTGCGCAAAACGATTCCATTGTTAGTTGTTATGTTTAAAGTATTTCTGGTCTCACCTCATTCGTGCAGTCTCACACAAAGGTCTACAGATAATTAATGGCGGGGTTTGCAAGGATTCTAACCAAGTATTTTCCAAAAGGAATGTGGTATCGAAATTTTACTCAGAAAACGGTTAATTTGAAGAGGGTAAGTGTAAATGTAGATGTCTAGCATGTTTATATGAAGTAAAGTCTGTGTCAGACTGCACTAGTAACCTTTTTGCAACCTGTTAGCAACCTCAGCCGCAAGGAGGTTGCCACCCCACTGTAGGTTTAAAAGTGGCCATGGTCGCATAAGGTTGCCAAAAGGTCGCCAGCGGTCGTTGATACATGAAGGCCATTTTTGTGCACCGATAACCAGTGCAACTGAAGATAAATATCGGTATCTCAAAAAAAGGAAGAGCACATAATATAGCGACGTAACAACATATTACTCCCTCTAGTGCCACAAACTGTGCAATCTAGGACATAGCATGAGGGGAAAAATCAAATACAAAGGGATTTGTCCACGGTAATTTGTTCCTTTGATTTGTTCTAACCAAGAATGGAAAGACGTTGTTAAATATCGAATGTCATTCCGTGGTGCTTTGTAACATCTATGGAAAAGTATGCTTATGGTAACGGAGATGAATGAAATTAAACTCAATTTATAAAATAATAAAACTGGCTATTTTCATACTTCAATCGCATGCACCCAAGCGTTCACCCTATGCTTATACTATACCAAATACCATCACATACGACAATCAGTGGACTTTGTAACAAACATTGATATTGCAGAAAGAAAACACTTAGAGACAAGAAAAAATGGTAACCGAACGACTTCACATAGAGATAACATACAATCCGTTTACTATAGAACCCATGGGACTACCCGGCTATAAAAGGAACGGAGCATTGGAGACGGAAAATCCGCACTGTGTTCAGAGCAAGAGATACAGACGGTGATGGATATGTCACTAAAAAAGATTATGAACTGAGTGTTCATCGTGTCTCCAGTTACATGAACCTTAACGGTGACTTGATGTCTTAGCTTAAGTTATTAACATCTGGGATATGTCACAAAAACAAGGAAAGTTTTTCCTCCACAGTCATTTCCTGTGAGTAACTTTAATTGATAAATTTTAATTTTATATAAATTCATGGCTAAAATAAATATTTGAAGAATAACGATGTTTCATATGCATGTATGTAACTAATGTATATACCAGTATGTTTTCTGCTGTTTCAGAAAACCAGGCGAGTAAATTACTGAAATGGAAAATTTTTATTTGGGAAAAAATCTCTGGCGGTTCGCCTGACTTTCGGTTATCTGAAGACGAATACGTGTGCAGCGCGCTTGTTCACTACACTACAGTATCGAAGACCATTGTGGATGTTGCTTCGTGTTATTTCGACTCCATGGATCTTGACGGCGAAGGCTTTATTTCTCCACAAGAACACAAGGCTTTCTTCTATGGGTGGGGAATCCCCATAAGTCTCTCTGAGGATGTCTTCAAAGTCCTTGACACCGACGGTGATGGCAAGATAAGCCGAGAAGAGTTCGTCCAAGGTTATGTGGATTATTTTTTAAGTGAAGACGAAAACAGTCCATACACTTGTTTCTTTGGACCACTTGTATAATAAAGAAAATCAATATTTACCAATATATGTCCACATACAGCTCACTTCATGTTTCTTGGAGTAAAATAGTTTTCACCTAGACGCATGGGGATGGTATTTTATTGTAACTGTATCATTTTTGAAGTTGATATTTGGTATAATGAGAATGTGGCTAATCATATTGTTATTGTTATTATAACAAAATGTTGACGGCGACGGGCCTAACCAAATGGGAGCACTTGGGAGCACATGGCGTTTTCTAGGGGTATGGAATCCCCTTGAAATACTCGCCGGGTGTCTTTAAAGTTCTGAACACCGACGGCGATGGCAAGATAAGCAGAGAGGAGTTCACCCAAGGCTACGTGGATTTCATTTGAATTTTCTTGGGGCTCCTTTAATAATATGGACACTAATAACCCAATAATACACCATGGATACTTTGGAGCTCGTCTAATTTTCTTTGTTTGGGGACTGTGACAATGTAAATAAAGGAATGGCATTTACCTATAACAATGTACCTACATTTGTTTATTAGTTTATTGATATATCTTAATGATATTTAATATGAATGGAACCACAAATAGGGGATGTCTACATGTACGGCTTCTTTGGGATGGGGAAGAAAAAGAAATGCTCCTGCACATTACGTGCAGCACATACATAATATTTATTCCAAACAATGGTTTCATTTGTTTTTATAACTGATAGAAATATAATATATACAAATGATATTTTAACGTATGTTTTAAATTAATTTTCATTTTTCATAATTTTATTTTTAGTCTCTCATAGATCTATCCATAACTGCGTTAACATCCCCAAGGACAAAAAGAAAATTATACATAATAAGTTATATTTTGAATATTAGGCTTAACATGTGTAATACTATATCGTTTCTTCTCATTGGGGCACCAGTTTTGTTCCAGTAGACATCAATTTGCTGACATTTACCTGTTGGGACACAGTGTGTAGCTATTGGTACTCAAACTTCAATTCTATTTTTGTTACGATTGCCTTGGTACCTTTCACACACAGTCATACAGGATAAAGGGATGTTTCTGGTCAGACATTGCAGTTCTTGACACGACATATAGCTGCAGGTGACGATTCGTTTTATTTCAAGTTATATCGCACCACTAGATTTCATGAAGAGAAATATACATTTATCTTACATATACTCTTACATTAGGACCGACGATAAAGACATAGGAGATATTTGAAACAGGATCGCCCTCCTCATTCAGTAAACATAGTGTTCTGATACTTTATTAAGGACGTATACTCTATCCAGATAACACAGAGCAAGAAAGTAAAGTAGGGTTTCTGAAACTCATATTATTGCATATTTTGTTCTTGATTATAAAAAATTTACGTGGACGATGAGCAGTATGTTGGTTATTATACCCTGTAGTTATGTTCCCAAAAATGATGCCAAAACATTAACTGCATCTCTAGAAATATTTCTCTACACAAAGGAAAGACTGTGCTGCACCCAGCATAATTGAAGTCATAATCACTTCATAGGCCACAAATTAAAGTTACTCTAGTTGCAAGGTAGTTAATCCATATCAACACAGAGTATAGTTGAAGAGGACCGCAATTTTTGGTTACGTCTCGGCTGGAGACGAGTACGTGCCCAGCATTCCCAACAAACCTACATAAGTGTATTATCTGAATTAACTGTAAGTAATCTGACATAAAGTGAGGTGATACGCGGTCAGGACTCCATTTCAAGGTCAACATCATTATGCTTTCACACGTCAAAAATAGATACCTCTTACCTTAGACAGATTGACAATAAACATTATAGACATTACATAAAATACCCGCAGTGTTTGCTGTTATATTAAGGCAATGTAATACTTATCTCACCTTACCTGTATCACAGAAAAATGCAATTACTTTGTACATCAATGGCGGGGTCGCAAGACTTTTCTCCTCGAGTGTTGAATCGACGATTTACCCAGAAAGCGATAAAATTAAAAAAAAAAAAGATAAGAATAATTATTAACTTGGATAAGTTTCCCAGTGACGTAAGTTCGCGGATAGTTTGTCGTTTCTTTCCTTTAATACCAAGAATATAAAAACTTCGCAGACCAAACATCACAGCCTTATAAATACAGGTCCCAATCGCGGTTTTCATAACAATGGTAATCAAAATAACTCGGTTCATGCCTTCAAATGCGTAGGGCAACAAATTAAAGAGAAACATTCTAAAAGTGAAGAAACAAGCCTCGACTGTCCTTTGATTGGAGGACGTGACCAACATATTTAACGTACCTACATATTGCTGGCGGCATAAAGTGAATGACAATTCTGATACTTAAGATACATTATGAAATATGAGTCGATTGTCAACCGTAATTTATGAGTAAGGTAGTTCTTGTCTCACCTCATTCGTGCAGTATCACACAGGGGATTACAGATACAGCAATGGCGGGGGTTGCGAGAATTCTCTCCAAGTATTTTCCAAAAGGAATGAGATATCGAAGTTTTACCCAGAAAGCGGTTAATTTGAAAAAGGTAAGTACAGCAGAGAGCGTGTTCACACAAAGTAGAACTATAAGACAATCAACTACTATCACAGTTATGAAAGGATGTGCTTTCTTTAATTCTTGTGCTTCTGCTGACGATTCAGGATAATTAATTAATTATAAATCGTAATGAGATCATGTTTATATAATCCGTGTTTTTCAGACTCCGCAGGACTATCCGGCTTTAACTGGATCAGAACATTGGCGACGCAAAATCCGTACTTTGTTCAGAGCAAGAGATATAGACGGCGATGGATATCTCACCAAAAAAGATTATGAAATGAATGTTCATCGTGTCTCCAGTTATATGAACCTTAATGGTAAGAACACTTTGAATTAATATGTTATTTGTGAGAATGATTGAATATAATTTTAATGCTGAAAGATGCACGCTGTGCAATGCCTAATGTGAACATAAGATAGTTATGGTTGTTGGATTGTTTTAATTTGAGGTATATATATATATATCATGGAAAGAATTAAGACAGTTGATATGTTTGAAATGGGCTGCCTTTGAGCACCTATAATCATTGAATGTTCAAAGGTATATATAACATGATACTGGAAAAAATAAGGGGTTTCAAAGGGTGTCACCGATAACCGTATTGTGTTCTTGCTGTTTCAGAAAACCAGGCAAAAGATTTAATGAAATGGAAAATGTTCGTGTGGGAAACACTTTCTAGAAGCACAGAAGCTTCAGCTGACTTCCACTTGCCTGAAGACGACTTCGTGTCCAACATGCTTGCTGCCTACCCTATCATAGTAGAGACGATCGTGGATGTCGCCAGTTGTGACTTCGACACCGTAGATGTTGATGGCGACGGCTTCATCTCCCCACAGGAACACAAGGCGTGTTTCTACGGGTTTGGGATCCCTCTCAAGCACTCCACGGATGTATTCAAAGTTCTGGACACCGACAGCGATGGTAAGATAAGCAGAGAAGATTTTGTTCAAGGTTTTGTGGACTTCTTTTTAAGTGAAGATGAAAACAGTCCACATGCTTGTTTCTTCGGGCCACTTATATGATAGAAGGAAAAGAAGCAGGGAAGCCATTACCTTTGTTTCTTTGGAACATTTGCTCAACAGTTTAATTTGATAATCTTATATTGGTAACGCGTATACATTTGTGATAATATTTTGTTTCATTTAATTACAGTATGGGTTCTGATAATCTTTTAAATGTAACGTGCAGGCTCTTAGCCATCAATTTCAACAAAATAAATAAATAAATAAATAAAATAAAAATAAATAAATAAATAAAATATAAAAATAAATAAATAAAATAAAAAGTTTTTTTCTGTGGGGGTCTTTTTCTGGAAAAGTGATATTATTTTCGAATTAATTTGCTTGGAAATTATAAAATTGTATAAGATAATATAATCTGCCTATTACTAAACTGTCCATCTGTTGGCATATTGAATATAGTAAAAAAGGGAAATTTAGCACTTACTGTAACCTTGGGCAGGTCACAATATACACAGAATATGGACATTTACGGGTGCAGCTGCCTTCGCTTGACGCCCAAACCTTTACTGGGCACTTCTCAGAGTTATGAGGGATGGTTACTTTTTACACCACGAAAAACTTTCATAGTAACTTTAACATAGTCATTTTATCTTCTCAAAATTCCCTTTAAATGTGAATTTACTCTGTAATTCAATGGCTGAATAAACTCTTGTCTTATCTCATCTTAAAGCAGTCGGTTTGTCACATTCATTATGTGCTTTAATATGTGTATTTACTTCCATACAGCATCGCATTTGCTTTTCTACGCGCACCAAGAAGCCAAAACAACATCAGCACTCCCAGATCGTTCTATTAGATTCTAAACAAAAGTTCAATTTTACAGGGGCACGGTGTCCTTGACAACAAACTGTAAGCACGTGCAATCAAAATCATTGCGATAAAGGAACGCACATTCCAGATTTATTTCTTACAAGTTCCGAACATACTAAACTGCCACTCTGTCATTATCAGAAGTTTATCAAACGTCGCTGATTGCCCGTCTGGCTAAAATATACAGTATACTTATTTTATGTAAAAAATACACATCAGGTGAACATGATTACCTTAGTGTTTCTTTCCTATAATAGCACGAATATGATGACTTTAAAGTTTAAACATCAAATGCTTATATAAACAAGAGGACCGATTAGCGAGTAACATAACACTGGTAAAATGACACCAGTATCGTAAGATTAAAAAGAAACATTCTAGCAGTGAAGTAACAAGCTTCGAATGTCTTTTGATTGAAGAACGTGACCAACATATCAAACGTACCCGCATATTGTAAGAGCTATGCACTGATTGACAATAATGTTACTTAAGTTACAGGTGAGCAAAATGATTCCAATGTTAGTTCTGGTCTCACCTCATTCGTGGAGTCTCACACAGAGGTCTACAGATAATTAATGGCGGGGTTTGCAAGGATTCTAACCAAGTATTTTCCAAAAGGAATGTGGTATCGAAATTTTACTCAGAAAACGGTTAATTTGAAGAGGGTAAGTGTAAATGTAGATGTCTAACATGTTTATATGAAGTAAAGTCTGTGGCAGACTGCACGAGTAACCTTTTTGCAACCTGTTAGCAACCTCAGCCGCAAGGAGGTTGCCACCCCACTGTAGGTTTAAAAGTGGTCGTTGATACATGAAGGCCATTTTTGTGCACCGATAACCAGTGCCACTGAAGATAAATATCGGTATTTCAAAAAGGGAAGAGCACATAATATAGCGACGTAACAACATATTACTCCCTCTAGTGTCACAAACTGTGCGAACTAGGATATAGCATGAGGGGAAAAATCAAATACAGAGACATTTGTCCACGGCAGTTTCTCCCTTTGATTTGTTCTAACCAAAATATATCGAAATCTAAAGACGTTGTTAAATATCGAATGTCGTTCCGTGGGGCTTTGTAATATCTATGGAAAAGTATGCTTATGGTAACGGAGATGAATGACATTTAACTCAATTTATAAAATAATAAACCTCGCTATTTTCATACCTCAATCGTTTGCACCCACGTGATAACTGTTATCTATATCTTATACACAGACATTAACCAAATACCATCAAATTCGACAGTCAGTGAACATTGTAACGCTCATTGATATTGTATAAAGAAAACACTTACAGGTAAAGACAAGTACAGTGGTAACTGTACGACTTCACGTAGAGATCATACTGTATACAATCCGTTTATTTTAGAACCCATGGGACTACCCGGCTATAAAAGGATCGGAGCATTGGAGACGGAAAATCCGCACTGTGTTCAGAGCAAGAGATACAGACGGTGATGGATATCTCACTAAAAAAGATTATGAACTGAGTGTTCATCGAGTCTCCAGTTACATGAACCTAAATGGTAACTTGATGTCTTAAGTTTTTAACATTTGACATATGTCACAAAAATAAGGAGGGGTTTTCCTCCACAGTCCTTTCCTGTGAGTAACTCTAATTAACCATTCTAACTTTATAAAGTAATGCCTAAAATAAATAACGGCGATGTTTAAAATATGTAACTAAATAGGCCGGTATGTGCTTTCTGCTGTTTCAGAGAAACAGACGAGTGAATTACTGAAGAGGAAAATGTATTCTTGGGAAAAAGCCTCTGGAGGTTCAAAAAGTTCGCCTGATTTTCGGTTATCTGAAGACGAATACGTGTGCAACGTGCTTGTTCACTACCCTGTAGTATCGAGGACCATCGTTGATATCGCTTGTTGTGATTTTGACTCTATAGATATTGACGGTGACGGATTTATTTCGCCACAAGAGCACAAGGCCTTCTTTTACGGGTGGGGAATCCCTGTAAAGCACTCGGCGGATGTCTTCAAAGTTCTAGACACCGACGGCGATGGCAAGATAAGCAGAGAGGAGTTCGTGGAAGGTTTTGTAGAATATTTTTTTAGTGAAGACGAAAACAGTCCATACACTTGTTTCTTTGGACCACTTGTATCATAAAGAAAATCAATATTTTCCAATATATGTCCACATACAGCTCATTTTATGTTATTGGGTTTCCTTTAAATATACGCAATATTTAATCAAAAATACGGACATGCGTGGTCATTTTATTTTGTGATGAGAAAACATTAAGTGTAGCTGTAGTTAAGTTTATCTGTACATATCCCCTTTATAGAAAAATATTAATGTGTATGCTGCATCAAAGATATAAAACTGTAGCCAGCTTTACCTTATTCTCCAGATATTAAAGTTTTGGTAATCATAAGTACTCCTTGTAACAATCTGTAATGCAGTCGTAATTGTAGCTGCTGTTATGATAGTCTTAAATGTTGCAATCAATATTTCAATTATTTGTATTTTAGTATTGTTCATTAGTTTTTGTCTAGTATTGGTGTACATACAATAACCACCTCTCACACCCGGTATTTTGGCGCCCCTGTCTACGTGCCTGCATTGTAAATTGTCGCTCTCTTTGACAACGCTAGACGATTCAATAACAATTTTGACCTTAAAGAAAATCAGTGTAAGATTTTTTTATTTTTGACTCATAATGGAATGATGCTTTTACAGCCAATTTATAGAATCGAAACGAAACTTTATTTACAAATAATATATTAACGTACTTTATTTTGAGTCTCTCATAGTTCTATTCAAAATTGCGTTATTATTATGTTTCATTAAGTATCTATTCTTATATGTATATGGGTGAGAGTTTAATGTCGTAATACATACAACTGTGTTGAACACAGCAATCTGACAACCTCGGATAGGCGTTTGTAATCAGATCTTTCAGTGTCTAGAACATAACGGTTTACCTGTACCAGGCCAACTATGTCAAACTCATGACGCTAAGAGCGCTTCACATTTATCATAACAAAGGGCCCAATTGGCTTCAGGTTTACAGACAGACTGTATTTTTGGCTGTTGATTATGTTAGCAAGAATAAATAATGCTCTTCTATAATGTTCGGTGTACAGTTTCAGTTAGGTACACCCGACCAGAATATAAACGCAAAGACCCAACTATAAGTCAAGCGTTAATTCACAAACACTGATCAGAACCAGTCTCGTTATTTTTAACTTGCTTTGTCGGCGTCTCAAATGTCGCAAGGTGCTAAAAGTTATCGCCATAATCAAATACAGCTAGTGTAACTAAGATGGTGGCGGTAATTCAAAATTGTAAGAAAATATTTTAGCATTTATTGAATAAAGTATTCAAACATCCAACGGAGTGCATTTGTGGATCCAGATCCGTTCTTATGAAATTGGAGGGACGGTAACGTGACCATAAGCAGGGCAACCCAGAGAAACGGACCGAACGAATGCACGCACCATGCATGCTTTATAGTGTTTGTAGAGAGCATCTTGAAGTGAAAAATTACATTACAAAGACAAGGATAGGTCAGGGCAAGCTAAAGTCATTGGAAAGTTATAATTCAGTTATGAGCCATACAGGGTCTTACGGCTTGTCTTGAATAGGTACCATTTCAACAAGCGATCCAACTTGACAGTGGCGCCATCGTCGTGTCTTTTAAGATTGTTGAAATAACAATACCAAGCACTGCAAAATGACTTAACAGGTCAAATGCCGTCTGTTTATGACCCTTAGGCCGATTCACTATATAAATACACGTATAAATAAACTCGGGAACTTTGCATGTTCATGCAATACATTTTACCTCTACCAACACAATATATGACACTACAGGTACAGGGGTTGCAATAAGGTATCCAATTGATATGTCCAATATATCCAATTTTAATTAAAATACGTCTCTGATCAATGTATATTTGTTGCGATACCACGTGTATTATGGTTTGAACCTTCTTCATCTCAAAACGCCGTCATAATAAACGCTAGGCAAACTGTTTTAGAACTTACATGCCAGCAATAATGTTAAACAATCTTTCACCAGCTGTGTCCAAGACACAGAGGAATTTTTATTACTAATGCTTTTACGTGAGGCCATATTTTACTTATACCAACGAGTGCAATTTCCGTAGACTTGCAGACAAACGTGGAACGACGTATAAACCACCCAGCGTGTCTCCAGACAGACTGGTTACGATACCTTGCTGTATGAGTGAAATTCATGATGGGAACCCCACACGAACAAAAAACAACATTTAAACAATTCCGGAATCGCGGGCAGTTAAGCTGATCACCAAATATCAGTCCTAGTATTTCTGGCCGAAATAATTTATGACATCCCTTCATATTTAAATTATTCATTTTGCTGACTGCAACTTCGCCACCCTCACTGATTATTTAAAAAAAAACTTGCATTGAGACACGTGTCACCTCCGGGTTAGGAAACAGTGTTGCAGACTTACAGAAAAAATGTCAAGCAAGCAAAAAATACAAACATTACACATATGTACACATTTTGTTACCGATAGACCATGGGCTTCTTCGGGATGTCCAAGGTTGTCTTTTCCAGCCACAAACATCTGCATGACGTCAGTTTCTTGTACGTGTCCAAATTACATAAACATGTACAAACGAGTCTAGTTTACCTAATTAGTACAATCGAGTCCAGTTTACATAACAAAGCTGTTTAGTTATACGAACATATAACTAAGGGGTTGTACTCTTTCGAATAGTAATTTTGCAAATGAATCATTCCTCAGCCAATGCATAACCAAGAGAAGAGGTAGGCAAAAAGAAATTTTATTCTCTCCAAGTCCCTAACTGTATTCCTTTGAGGAAGGTGAGGCAGCTGCTTCCCTGAAGCAACTGCACTGTTTTCAACACCTATAATATTTTACTGTAAAAATACGGTAGCACATTACTTTGCTCTCATATGGAAGCAAATACATCTTTCGCACACTCACATCTCTCTCTCTCTCTATAAACAAGGCAAAGGAAAAAATGTTAAATACTATTAGAAACATGTTAAGTCTTTTCTCTATTTTCCAGTCATGTAAGTAAAAACTTGAATACTATACGGTTTTAGCTGGGGTATATGGACATCATATATCTTGGCCCAAATGTACAGTAGGAAAAATGTTTTGTTTTGTTTTTAAAATATAATATATCCATATGGTACCCATAGCCCTATTTTCCATAAGCGCAGGCGGGGTCGGGGTGGGGGGGGGGGGGGTGGAGGGGGGAGGTTAGCTCCCTTCGTTCAACCGCTCAATCTTGAGTGCTGAAGGTAAGGGTAACCATTCCCTCCTTTTAGTGGTAACCCCCTCCCTGAATTTTGAGTGTCTACGGACTTACGTTCTTTTTATAAGCATACAAACAGAGAGAATTTTTAAAACTATGACCGAAATCAAACATTGCTTAAACCATAATAATCTGCCGAAAGCTCTACCTGCATGGTAATTAATATACACTATTCGCAAGATTTCGAAGACGTCTCTCTATCATGTGTTATCCAGTCTACTCCAAATAGGCATTGCTTTTGTTGAGATAAATTCCGGACATTATACCTCAACTGATACAATCATAACCTTCATATTGCAAGTGAATCTAATGATAAGACGCTTATTTACAAAACGTGATTACATGGATTTGCTTTGGCAAGGGAATGATATAACAAATGGCGGACTAATACTTAAAACAGCGAACTTAAAATAGCTTGGTTTGCGTTTAAAAAGAGATGCCAGAATAAGAGAACATATGTCGATTCATTAATCCACATTCTGTGTAAATCCCCATATATTGGCAAATACATGCATAAACCCCAGCAATGAAAACATACAATATCTCCTAATATTTCATGTGCGACTGTTAGGCTTGTAGCTAAAATGTATTTCATTACTGTCGGGTGGAATATGTTTTTTTTAACTCTGATACACATCTATAATTAAAGTGCCGCCCATACTTGAATGTCAGCCTGAATATCAACAAAGTAAAATTATTGCTCCACTTTTTACACATTTTAAAAAGATTTCTTACCTCTAGGAAAATCTTATTCGAGTAGTGGTTAAGACGCTTTCTCTTAACCATGAAATTCTTCAGTGCTTCCGGTTCTAAAATGTCTTCACTCCCGTCAAAGACTACAAGATTCTACCACAACGCCAATACTGCCACCTATCATAACCTGTTCTAATCATATGGGACCCCGCATGATGTGGTCAAAACATGGTGCTTCAAATTTCACCAATTTCAACATATCATTGTGAACTAATGTACCCATCAGTGGCAGTTTATAATCAATACAGGGACGCCTGTCGAATCATTTCTGCGTCCTTTACAGAATGCTAGTAAAATTGGCCGACCACCCACCCATTCGTCATCGAGAGTCCACTATATGTTACGTTGTTATTCACATGTAGATGGTACATTTTTATTAACGATCATTTTTTCGTTCGTTAGACATTGCCTCTGCCTGTCCGTCTGCCCATATGTCGGCATACATATCAGTCTGTCTTTTCGCGTCTCCTTTTGACTGTCCGACTGTCTGTCTGTCTGTCCTTTTCTTCATCTGTCCTTCCGTCAGTCTATCCGTTTGGATTAAATTCTAATGCCATAAACAGCACTGCGTGCCAACATGTCAGAGATACATTATGTGACACCGTGTTCACATGGTAAACTCAATAACAGAGTAAACCCAATTACAATACATTCGCCATGAGTCACTGACCATTGCCAGATGTTCTGGAACAGATTGGATTGCCATCGCAGGCTAAGTGCAATCATCAGAACGTGCACACGATTAATGATTCTCAATGAGATCGAATCACTCGGTACAGTGGCAGACAGCTGGAAAGCGGTGAGCAGCAAATGTGCCAACACGGGCGTTTGTAAGACCAATTACAGGAACATTGGCGAATACCGTAAGTTGGCAGAGTCTTACAAAGCCAACGTAATGGTATATTTAAAGGGGGGGGGGGTATTTATAAATCTGTAGCGATACCCCCAATATTTAAAGAGTTATACCTGGTTTGCCGCTAATTTGAGGTGCGTGTAACCGTCGAAAGAAAACAACCAGGTCCTGGATAAAACCCGATGTCTGCTGTGGAAAAATTGAAGCAGTTCTGAGCTGGACCAACTTAAACGAAATAATCGTACTGAATAATTCAAACACAACAAAGTTGTCCATGGATACATGTCCCAACTAATGGATATCTCTCGCCGAGGGAGCAACGCTGATGATTGTCTTGCTTCAAGTTCCTCTAGGGTTTCCTCCTCAATAAAACCCGATTTTATAAATGGGATTAGATGATAATCGTACCCTGATGCGTGTTCCGTTGCTAAAAGCTCTTTTATTATATTTCTATCCTTGAAAATAATGGGTGCTATTTGATATCGTCTTTTGCAATTAATTGGATTATTGCTTTTTACCTGTGTGTGTAGAAACTATTAGTTCTTACTCAGAGGGGGATATTCAGATCACAGTGCAGGAATCGATGATAAAAGAAACTGTAACGTGTACAACGTTTCCAAGAAGAAGATAATTGAAACCCACTAAAGAGTAATTTATAAATGTAATGTGGTTTTTAAATGAATAAAAAACAATTTATTCATTAAGTTACAGATGAACACAGCATAAAATGATTAAAATGTCCTCCTCGTGAAGTTCCAATGCAAGAAATCACTAATGCATATCTTCCTGTGTGCAATATAAAAGAGGCAATACCTAACAATGCTGTACAATACATAAACGCCAAGCAAAAAAAAAAAAAAAGCTTCTGGAAAACCATCTCAAAAGCCTATAAAGCACAAGATGCCGATTGATAACGCATAATGTACATTATTTTATTTAGCCTCAATAAGTAAGATATGAATTTGACATTTAACGGACAATTCTTTTGGTAGCAGGAGAATAGGAAAAGTCATCAACAGAAACCCCACGAAATGTCATCTGCGCCCTACAATAATCTTTACTGATTTCTGTTTTCTAAAGTCTTATTTAATATCGATATGAAATTGAAACCGTTATGCAATTCACCGGGCAACAGGAGTTTGCAGATGGTTTTAATCCATAGAAATACCACAGACTAGAAAGAAACAATGACTTTCATTTGATAATAAATCGTATGGGAAGACTCATAGTCTGGACCAGGATGATGTATGATATATAATTCACATTTATTTCCGTTTTTCTTAGCCTCATTGAGCAACGAACATAACAAGTGTACTTACATAAAGGTTAAAACACACTCAGACACAGACACAATATTGATTTTTGTTTTTTGTATGATTTTGAATGTACGATATGTCAATAATTCTAGAAGTGTGCTGAATGTCACATGTATATCAGATGTGTCGGTATATTAGCCTCGTTGACAACAGAACTAAATTGCACAGGAAACCTCCAATCAGATACCGTTATGGAGTCAATTTTACTAAGCACGGAGGTTGCCAGTCCATGACGTATCGGGGTCTCACGTCATCTGACCGTCCCATTACGTCAGTGGCATTATTCCCGGTGTAAGTTAGTCCGTTGTTACATGTAACTCAGCTGGTTTTGTAACACTTAGTGTTACCAACGTGTAACTAGACAGTTCTAAGTACACCTTATAATTAGCACATGCAGGCATGGCTCCCAGTGTTACAAAGTATAGGATATTTTACTCATTAAACCCAATAATTTTGGCAACACGTCTGCGAGGCTTCAAGTGAAGTACACACACACACACACACACACACNTGTAACGTGTACAACGTTTCCAAGAAGAAGATAATTGAAACCCACTAAAGAGTAATTTATAAATGTAATGTGGTTTTTAAATGAATAAAAAACAATTTATTCATTAAGTTACAGATGAACACAGCATAAAATGATTAAAATGTCCTCCTCGTGAAGTTCCAATGCAAGAAATCACTAATGCATATCTTCCTGTGTGCAATATAAAAGAGGCAATACCTAACAATGCTGTACAATACATAAACGCCAAGCAAAAAAAAAAAAAAAGCTTCTGGAAAACCATCTCAAAAGCCTATAAAGCACAAGATGCCGATTGATAACGCATAATGTACATTATTTTATTTAGCCTCAATAAGTAAGATATGAATTTGACATTTAACGGACAATTCTTATGGTAGCAGAAGAATAGGAAAAGTCATCAACAGAAACCCCACGAAATGTCATCTGCGCCCTACAATAATCTTTACTGATTTCTGTTTTCTAAAGTCTTATTTAATATCGATGTGAAATTGAAACCGTTATGCAATTCACCGGGCAACAGGAGTTTGCAGATGGTTTTAATCCATAGAAATACCACAGACTAGAAAGAAACAATGACTTTCATTTGATAATAAATCGTATGGGAAGACTCATAGTCTGGACCAGGATGATGTATGATATATAATTCACATTTATTTCCGTTTTTCTTAGCCTCATTGAGCAACGAACATAACAAGTGTACTTACATAAAGGTTAAAACACACTCAGACACAGACACAATATTGATTTTTGTTTTTTGTATGATTTTGAATATACGATATGTCAATAATTCTAGAAGTGTGCTGAATGTCACATGTATATCAGATGTGTCGCTATATTAGCCTCGTTGACAACAGAACTAAATTGCACAGGAAACCTCCAATCAGATACCGTTATGGAGTCAATTTTACTAAGCACGGAGGTTGCCAGTCCATGACGTATCGGGATCTCAGTCATCTGACCGTCCCATTACGTCTGTGGCATTATTCCCGGTGTAAGTTAGTCCCGTTGTTACATGTAACTCAGCTGGTTTTGTAACACTTAGTGTTACCAACGTGTAACTAGACAGTTCTTAGTACACCTTATAATTAGCACATGCAGGCATGGCTCCCAGTGATACAAAGTATAGGATATTTTACTCATTAAACCCAATAATTTTGGCAACACGTCTGCGAGGCTTCAAGTACACACACACACACACACACACACACACACACACACACATATATATATATATATACTCAGTTAAAAACTGAGCTTCAATGTACTGGAAAAGTGACAGCGAAAGGTGAATGGTAAGTGAATTCACAACATCCGGATAATGCAAAGAGAAGTGTTTGAATTTTTCAAAAGTTTCAGGGTGACTTCTTGGTGTAATTTATTTAATTATTGATAGATTGATTGGTTGATTGAGTTTTTCCTGTATCCTTATTTATAAGTATTGATATAACCACATTATTTAAATTACAATGACATTATCAATCAATATAAGTTTTCTTTTTGCACTCGATCTATTCTGTCACATGTTTTAAATAAAAGAGCGACCTTATCGGGATACAATATCTCGGGTAAGATCCAGAGATACGTCATTCTATGAATCATTCTTGCAATATCAGCAGTGGACTCTTTAATAGCAGATAGACTATACTACACTGTATAATAAGGCGACAACAAAAACCTTCACTCCTACTGTAATTATTCACGCTATCTCTGTATTATTTCAACATACACGATACTTCCACGCTGAGCGTGAAAAATTAATATAATCATATCCTGCCATTTCCGCCTAGTGGATATCTTTATCTGTCCATTTCGTATTCTTGAATTCATAGGCATCGTAGTATGCCAGTGACGGGAAGGAAGATGGCTCATATTACTGCATGATGTTGTACATTCTTATCGTACAGGTGTATAGGAGCTGCAAGAAGGACAGCGGAGGCTAGCCCCACAGCATTTTAATCACCAGGGCCAGACGCTATATTTTTTTCTGAATATTCAAACATACCTCCCCCCCCAAATTTAACACATATAAAAGTGTTCTTACCAACGTTATGCATTGTGACTTGACGCGGTTCAAGCACAACGTAAGAGTAGAATTTAGACGTAGATTCACTGCATGGGTTTCATATGTGTCACAGTAATACCGGAGCTCTAGAAGCATTTAACGATGACACATCGTATATGTCTCAAAGTGAAAGTGTACACCATCATGTAGAAAGCCCAATGAGAGGCATCTGATCAGTGCATAATAAGCAGCAATACATTTCCTAGAATCATAGTTATCCAGCACTTTTTTCTAAGATAAGACAAAGTAGCACAAGATAATTACTTGAAACACCATCCAAGGTCCGGATATTATCATGGATCTATTTGATACAGTGTCTGATTTCGCCAGTAGCATATCGCTGGCGTCAACGATGCCACTTCCATCGAGATAATTGGTTTTTAGACTAACACGACAGAATGAAAATACATATTACCATCTGTCATGTTTTGTCTGTTCCATGCTGTCACATGTGATCTAATTAAGCACAGCTATCGCGTCTTATTCTAAACATTCGGAAACGGTAGTCGATATGGGCTGCTACGGTCCAGTAGGACCTAATACATCAAGTTTTCATGATTTATTTGAAAGAAAATAAAAAACAATTTGATGGATTAAAGGCCCCCCATTGCATGTACTTATTAAAGGTTTTGGAAACTTTTGATACAAATTTACCAACGGTGATTAACACGTGTTGTAAAACCTAGCACATTAAGTGGTTCGATGCCGTCATCGTTGGAGCATGTCCAGCTGCTTTCTATTTGAACAACAATACAGTAATACATATACCTAAATACGTTTTAAATAGACACATGTCACAGGAGCAGCTAAAAAGACATAAAACTTGATAATATGTAGTTTACATGTTGTTTGAATCAGCAGAGGTTTCAACAAAAAAATGGACTTAGATTAAGTTCAGGAAGACAACGCTTGATTGCAATCTCCAAGCCAGGTTATTTCATCTGTATCTATCATCCAAGACTCTGACAAGACTAGACCATCTAATTCCGTGTAGATAAGCGAATTACACAATACTTATAGAACCTCATATTGTGGATTTATTGACTTTCTTAAAATCGACCGTATCAAACGGCTACATGTTATATATAAAACATTACCGATAACGATTCCGCAATTTTATCAGCTTGGCTATGCAATTATTCAGGAAAAAGCATGTTAAAATATATACATAACTCAAATAAGATAAAACAGCAGGCTACGGACATTCAACAAATTAATGTTATACATTTTCTTTGCATTGGAATTTTTTTCATTTTGGACCCCGTGTTACGTTTGCTGCCTAACATAGCAACATTGTCAATTAATAAAATATAAGTAGAAAACATCAATTGATAACAAAGGGAGAATTATATATACTGTATAAACAACATATGTATAGTAGTATAGTATCGAATATATTCAAACATACCAAACAAGCACAACAACGATAATTGTAAGGAAGCGTTTGCACGCAAATCTACATATCAATTCGCGCTTGCACAAGAACACGCACCCACACACGCGGGTAAACATAAGACACGCGTAATATCTGATCGTAGACAAGTATATGTAGGCCTTCGGTCACCCTTTGGTGAACTGCAAGTATAAATACACCCATCGACGTCACGTTTGTGTATGCAAATACGTATTGCACTAGCGTACTCCATGCACGCTCACGCATACACACATTGACACACTCACGCGGTAACATAACATCGAGTACTTACCAGAACTCTCCAGGTTAAGAATTAGTCACTACAAACGCTGACGATCAAGGCAGTGTGCACTATTGTCACCTCGTGGACCCAAACTTCCAGCTCCAAGGTCTGTTGCTGGCAATCCAGACTCTGAAACAGATACCATTAATACTACAAGGATCAATAGATAAATAATTCAGGACAGGCATTCCACAAGGTCCATTAACGATATAGCAACTCACGCTTAATCTACTATCTATTTGATGATGACTTTTCCAAAGTAACAGTATCCACCGCAGAGACATGCAATGGACGAATGGTGTATTGAACATACTGGTGGTCGTGTACCTCACATATATGTTGTACTGGTATATCATTCAGCGTCTTACCAGTATATATATCCCTTCCTTATGCTAATAGTAAACAAACGTTCATTACATAATGTAATGTACTGAATCTATAAATGTCACATAATACGTCTGCTTGACTTGATTGATGGGCTAGTGAATGGAATAAAGAAAGAAAGAAAGAAAGAAAGAAAGAAAGAAAAGTAACTACCGACCGACCGACTGATTGAATATATGAATGAATGAATGAATGGATAATTGAGCGAATACGTCGGAAGGGTAAGCGGAGAAAAACACAATAAAAAGAAAAGAAAAAAACGTATGTTCGCTTCAACAGTCAATTGGGACGAGATATCACTTCCCCGATAGGATCACCTGAAGTTTGAACAGAGCTACTCCAAGATGTGTCATTGAGTTTATAAACTGAGTACATTCATAACAAATAGTGGCATAAATTGACAATACGTTTGGAAGCCATCGTTTAGCATAGTGTGTGTTCTTGTATATGGAATTAAACTTACGGCAATAACCGTACATGTATGTGCCGCCTTTTTCAATATTGGTACTTTATATGAGTGCCTCTAGTGCTGCATGTCAGATAAACGGAGCCCTTTAGAGACAGTAGCTACCCCAATCGCAGGGTTCTCAAGGCCAAGATCGAAAAGATGTTTAAAGCATAATGGACCATAACCAAGCCATGAACGGGGCGTTTTGTGTCGGCGTCACCCACAGGAATTCAATGCAGTCAATGACCGCGAGAAACAACGTGGTTCTCGCTCAACGGGATTGTTGGTTGAATATAATTGTAGTCGTGGAGAACGAGGCCAGTACATTTTCAATTGGCTTTTACAATCGATGGCCTAGGTGAGAATATCACACACTTCGCTACAATTTTCGTATTGATCGAAGTTTTATTGTTTTTCCCCAAAGAAAATTGAATGTATTTTAAATGTACGTTTAGTTTTCAGATAACATGGCGTTGGTTAGGTTCATATTCTGAGAAAGTTTCTCAGAGAGATAGAGAGAGAGAGGGGTCACCGTTGAGTGACGTTTTTAAAAATCTCTCATAAAATATGTTAATGATCATACCTGTCTGTTGTTGCATAAAAATATTCCTTAGTCTAGTGTTGAGTCAAAGACTCATATGTCGTGGGTGGTAAGTATGGGATGTTTGTCTTTTTCGATATAGCAGACGTGCAAAAAGGCCATTTATCATTACGTTGTCTTATTTATTTTCAGAATGTGGACAATCGATTGATTTTCACATCGGTTGATCTGCATGGAATTTGGGCGCGCTTGAGTCTTGATATTTGTATCTATTCATTTGTTTGTTTTTATTTGCATGTTTATTTTTTTGCTTGTTTATTCCTTTTTTATTTATTTGCTTATATACTTACTTTCATTTTAGTTTTTGGGGGATGCACACACATACAACCAGTACTTCCGCCTTATGGAGGGTTGATCTACTGAATAAGACCGTTTGTTTACAGTAATTCTAACACCTGCATCCGTCAACTTGTTTGCACAATGGACAAGCGGAGCTCTTACCAGGGGCCTTCAAATGCCAACCCCAATATTGAAGGGTCCTGATGCCAACAGGAAAGGGTTTTCTGTTTTCATCTGGGCGAATTCTCAAAGCTTTAAGTCACGATGTGTTGTCAAAACAAACCTGGTTTTTGCGATCAATGTAACGTTTATCATCCAGTTTCTGTTGTGTTCAGAATTCCATAATGGTTTTTACGTAAGGTTAAATAATGCATGGGTTTTCGAGGCAATGAAGTATATATTTTATATACATTGCGCTGAAAGCAAGAGTTGCAGAAATAAATTGATTTTCCCTTCGTCTATTGTTTTAACACAGTTGTATGCTGTATCTAGAAAAATATATACATAGAAAAACACATACAGGAGCGAAATTGATTTTTTACACCCCGAGGAAAAAGAAATATGAATATATCACTGGTAATGCGATTATAAGTGGAACATCTGCGTGGAAAGTCTCTGGGGATATCTCGATAATTGCATGTTTCTAACACACGGAGAAGAGGTTCTTGGATCAGAGAGAGAGAGAGAGAGAGAGAGAGAGAGCAAAAAGAGTCTACCGAACAAAACTGAAACTAGTAGAACAATTAATTGTTCCTGTACTTACAAATTCTTAACGCACAGGTTTAGCGTCCACACACCTTTAAGTTCACGACCAAAGTTCCTTTCTCTGTATTCGAGTACTGTTAATTTCAAAACTATGTATATAGAAGGATTGCCATTGCTCTAATCTACATTATGCCTTGTGGCTTACCACTGCCCCAGACGACGACCGCCTTAATCCGATCATCCTAATGGTCAACCCTGCGGCTTAACACAGATAAGATGGACAGTTCCTTGGACAAAATCGATCAAAACCTTTTCCATCAGTCTCGAATATCTTGGAATGTCGACACAGTGCCATTAAGTAATAGCGAAAATCGGTTTCTAACTATTGTGCAACAATGGAAAGAAAGAAACAGGCTGCAAACAAATACTTACGATGGATGTTATCGATTTCACGTGCAACAGGCGCGCAGCCATTCGTCCGTGCGAATGAATTCATGAATTTCACATGGGCAGCTGTCTAAGACGTTATTCCAATTTATAATTTTCCAATCATTATTACTATTATTGTTATTATTATTATTTCTGCTGTTGTTGCTGTTATTATTGCCGTTTTGTTAATTGCCTTTTTCATGATTCCACTGCTTTCGAAATCACCTCTATATAGTTATTGCTCCATTTTGTCTGTCTGTTTGAATCATGCCACATAGTCTTGTATCGCTGCCATCCACTATTTTCTGAACACAAGCAATAGCAACTATTATGCCGAAGATGAATAACATCCACAATTAAACGCGTTAGCTTTAGTATCAGCAAGCCAATCATTCAATATTCTGTGGACACATTTCAGCCAGCAGCCCAGCATAAAGCCAATCACTTATGATATGGTAGTGGTCGGTCAGAACTGGACATATGGCGTGATTTGTGACCTTTGCAGCACCTATCAAATTAAAACCAAAAAACCGTACTGTGCACACAACAGAAACAAATATATTAACCGTCTCAACTGTCAAAGGAAGCGCCATTGAAACGCCCCCTAAGTATCAATGGGTAAATGTACCGGTTAATTAGTACGTGCAGAGGAAAACTGGTCAGTGTTCCGCCAAGATAACGGCATAGAAAGTACATCACTTGCTTTATTGTGATATTCTTATCAGTTTAAACGTCCAAGACAGCACACAGCTCTGTTGTTAGCCAGATCCTTCCCTGTGGAACCTCAAGGTGACAGTGACTATATATCCAGTAGAACGCTTGCAAAAACTGCTGGGCATGAACTGAACTTAATGATGATAAATATAATAATAATAATTATGATAATAATAATAATAATATACATGAAGACGAACAATTTTCACTGACAGCTTTGCTCCAAAACACAGTTATGGCAACTGAGCTATCAATAGCACCTATACATTGCATGCAATACATTAATTTGCGGACCAGTGATGATTCTAGGTCCTTAGCTCCATAAGCTTCTGAGGCACTCCTACATGCACCTCCCCTCCCACATACACACACACACACTCACACACACACTCACACACACACACTCACACACACACACTCACAAACACACACACACACCACCACCACAAAACATATGTACGAGCAGCGTGAGATAAAAACATCCCAGTAACATGTACAGTATCATTTTCTCTTCCACTATTCATTTACAGATATTAATTTCATCATTTGTCCCTTCCATACCAATACTGACAATTGAAAAAAATTGTTTTTTACCAAAGTATTTACCACAGTTAAGTTGCCCACGTACTGCACCGGTACCTGACAGTCTTCTATAGCTACCTGTTACCTGCCATTAAACATTTCTACATTGAGCAATTTAATAGTATCTGGATGCACAAGATATTGATAAAAACGTATAAACTACGTGAGGGATTACTACATGCAACTGAAGGCTGCCTCAAGTGCTGGACAAATATGGTGTAGAACTTACTCTCCCAAAGTGTCAATATGACCTCGGGTATGCTTGCAACAAAGATACACTCTGTGTAAGTTACACAAAGCGGTTTGGAATACCTAGAGCTCAGCTGATATTGATGAGAAAAGTTAACAGTCATATCAGAGAGAGAGAGAGAGAGAGAGAGAGAGAGAGAGAGAGAGAGAGAGAGGCCAACACATTTCACGGCGATATAAAATTGATGAATAAAATAAACACAAACGCAATCGCACGCGCTTGTTCATGTACCAACCCTAACATGCGCACTCCCATAAAATAACAAAATTATGGTCCGCACAAGCGCGTACAGATGTACACGCGCACAAGCACACTGCAACACATGTAGGCTTACACACAAACACGCGCACACACGATTCTGAAGTACACGCACATACGTTATCTCGCAAAACCATAGCCTTGAAAGTAAGCACCCTAAATTACTTACAAGTAGTACTCACTTACATAGCTGAGATATGCCAACCACAACCTGTACAAGCTCCACATACCTTAACTCGATCAATTATATATATACGCAGCGGCAGTATGCCAACCAAAGACATGAAAGATAAACTACTGCCCGCAGGGTTGCCAACTCGGCACTTTTGAGATTATATTCTTCGTAATTATCGATTCCCGTTTGTCTCCAGGTGCTATCATCTTGTTAATAATATGATAAATAATAGATGTTACTGTGTGTGCCTCGAAAAACATAAACAACTTGACGCAGGTATTATAAGTGTAGAGCAACTGTTAAGCGTGACTTGGTGCGTCAGCGTTCGTGTGTGTGTGTGCTAGCGGGGGGCTTACAATTCAAAATTAGATAAATGAAAAATATATATTAACAATACCGACTATGGAGACTATCTTTAGACTATCTTGCTTCCTGCACTTACGACCAACGCGGTTAAAGTAAGTGTTTGTGTGTGTGTGTGTGTGTTTGTGTGTGTGTGTGCGTCTAGGGTCTAGCGTAATACACCAGCCCCTCCTCTCGGTTCCTCGCCTATATCCGGTATACAATGGACTTGGACGAACTCTTGAATGTAATTCAGAATCTAATTTTCATTTTCAGTGCCAACGACATGCTCATTAAAGCTTTTTTGATTGCAAGATTTTTAGCCAGGTAACGTTTTACTATAACACCCGTTTCGACGTGGTCAACGTGTTAAGCAATACGTACCTGTACTACTGTCTCTTTTTGCTAATTGATGAGCAGTAGACTTGCTTTTTTTTTTCAAATTCAAAAATACATATCTCCGCCAAAGTGTTAATAATAATAATAATAATAACAATAATAATAATGCACCAGATTCAGTCGGGATTTTAATCGTTGATTTCCCAGCTGAACAATTGTGACGTGTATCCTGACATTAGTGAAGAACTTTTTTTCAGATTAAAAGGCGACGCGAATGAGGACATCCTTCTACCTTGGCAGAGGAAGCTATGGTATGGGTAGGCTCCATCAGAGTACCATTCTGGCCCTGAACAAGATTAAACCAACACATTTTGCATCCGTCAAGTATACAGCAAAAGGCATCGTGCCAGTTGAAGTCAGTAAGCTTAACACGCAACACTGAATCCACTGAGTCCCTGGAAACGTGCGCCAGAGACCTGGTCTACAACAAGGATAAATACATTATTTGGACTAAGATCTTTATATGTTAGGATAGAGACGTCTAATCACGTTTCACAAAAAAAAAAAGGTCGCTCCCGTCCTTTTTATGTCATTTACAGAAAATTGTCTTAACGCTTTTTTTTACTCTGAACGGAGCCATGGGATATTTTAAATATATTAAATGCACTAACTGTCAAAGAATCATTACTGCTCTTGGAGCAGTATCGCAGGATCGACTTGACGTAGTCGGTTCTATGATTTTAGGATATACTTTTGTGAAACAGGACAGAATACGTTGGCGGGCTTCTATTATATACCATTGCTAATATTGCCAAGTCCAGCTGATGGGAAAAGTTCCATAGTTATTCTTATTATTTCGTTTAGGTTAGAAAAAAACATTTTGATAATTGGCGAGATAGCGGCTGAGGTTAGAATATATGAAATATACACCAGCATATGTCCAGGAAATATGTACTGGAAGTTAAAGTATGTATGACCTGCGTTTATATGATCTGTTTTCGTGTCCTAGGTTAATTTATTAAAGATAAATATATACGATGTTCATTGGAAATTAATACATTCATGTTTATGCATTTGCGTGTACACATATTGCAAAAGAGTGATCTCGTTGATATTAACAACAGTGAACTATCTCCATTCTAGTTCTTTTTTCCTATTTCGTAAAGCTGAAAAACTTTAGTTTTCGGTGAATTTTAAATGCATACTGCGCGTTATCACGTCAAACTGAAACTGATCAAACGTTTCTGAGAAAATGGTGTTGTAAAAACATTTACTGATTTTTTTAACGTAGCAAACCCAAACTAAAGATCATTTTACTGTACTAGTAATTACCATTAGAAGTGTGTTATGAAACCGTGCACTCTTTGCCGCTCATGGTAATAGGCTAGAAGATACCACTATTGGAGCAACTGTTGAATATGCACTCTCCATTACAGAAACATGCATCTCCAGAGACTCAAATATAGACCAACGATACATACAGCTGAGCACAGAAACCAACTAACGGTAACATGGGACGATTAACTGTGCTTTCCTAACCATTTTAGACCTCAGTTGCTCCTAATTTCTATCAATTACATAGACCTATTGGCACCGACCTTTGTAAACTACATGCATCATTATTGCTGGCTCAGCTGGGTGGCGGAGTCGTTAATCGGTATCAGATAATGACAAAGAAATGCACGCACTTACTGTATTATATACTCGCAAACGAAATCGACGGGTCACGAAATTAGAAGAACACCAGACCTTTGCTCTCCGCCGTGTGTGGAGAACTCGCCCTCATTAAATTCAACAGTGCAGCTTGCACAGCGGTCAGTCTTTCCACAGCTTGCCAGCCAGTATTTTTAAAACTCTTGACAGTATTATCATTAAAAACATGACAGTCCATGTCGGTCAGCTATATCTGACAATGTCAAACTATCTGACCGATAGTACTCCAAGAAGATAAAAAACCTAAGTACAAAAATAAAACCTTACCTCAAACTACTCCAATTATTGACTAGAACACTGACGCATTGGTCCTGCACTGAAGCCCACCAAATTAGTCGTTTTCCATATTAACTTTACACGCAGCTTCCTCATCAGTTAGAAGAGCTACGAAGCAGGCATTTCGCCAACCTTACATAAGTGAAGTTTGCAACCAAATTACTTTATGAGTAAACTTGTATACAGATATATATCGCGGGACGCTTGGGATCTGGAAAAACATTCATAATTTCATTAAATTAATTTCAAATAATTTTTTGGCTAATATTCAGTAAAGATTGTTTATTTTTCTCCTTAGTTCTCCACGCTTTTGATTGCCAATAGTAAGATAAGCGATGACACAATCAATTTTGGATACGGCATGTCAATAATGGTGTAATCTATGAAGGCGGACAATTCAGCCTTGACCTGGAAATCTGAAAAGCCGTTTAGTGTAGCTGTTCTTCACTTTTTGGCATCGGTTAAATTTCGCTATGCCAGTTGTAAGCAGGGGAACTTAAGGATCTTGCATTAATGTTATTGGTGCCTAGTTTCTTCTTACTTATAGGTAATGGTCGACACGAATGAGGTCCTAGTCGAAACCCCGACAATGTCACACAATCTGTACAAATACATCTTCAAAATTAAATATTGAAAATAATAATGCATATGTTGAACATAGCAAGTGACATCATGTTGCATTGGGAAGACCATCGATGCATATGTTATGTAAAGAAAAGCAAGTGAATAATTTGCTACAAAAAAATATGGTCATTTTCTCAATCCTCGCTTGCATTTATCCACATCCTAATTTTTCCTTCGATCAGCAGCTATTATTGACAGCTAATGTTTTATTTTGACGTTTCTCAGAGCATCTTCATCAGGGAATGAGGCTATCCAGGTGAATAGCCTCTATTCAGGAGATATATTGGAGCTAATATTAGCTGTCCATATTAGTTGTTGATCGAAGATTTTTTATTCTTATAAATAACACAGCTGATGAAATCCTTCTCTGACAGTTTTTCATTATTTAACAACTAAGATATGCCAGACAGAAACACTTGATTAATGGTAAAATATTTCATTGAGAGTACTTAGACTTGTCTAGTACCCATAATTAAATATCTAAAATGACTTAATTCGAGGTATATAAATGTATTTGTGTGTTGGCTGTGCTTAGATTGACACAAAGTATCACTGACTTATACTGGGACGTTATCTCTTACTTTAAGGCTCTGTCGTCAGATATATGAAGTTGATTGGTTTACATATGTCACATATATATTTACCCACTCCGTAATTTTCTTTACACAGCCGCTTGATCCGTATACTGAGTAAAGAAATTGACTACGTGGGACACATACACATACGGGTTTGGTTGTTTGATCTAACTGAGCTTGGCAGTCGAATAGGAATTAATTATCAGGAGATACCTGTCCGATAATGGTGACTGCATTTATAGTGTTGGTAAAAAAGTGCACAAGCAATCATAGGTATCTTCATACATTTATATAGGGACAGACACAGACATACTGAGAACGCAGAGAGACAAACACAGAGGCAGACAGAGAAAATGATAGATAATTTCATCGCACTAAACGCCCTGGATCAAAGTCAGTAGCTAAACAGGCAAAAACATTTATAGAACTCCCTTGCTTTTCCGGCCATTTCAACCTGCCATAAATCTACGATTGCTGTTTCAAAAGATTATAAATCGAACCTCGCCTACCTGTATTTCTTCTCAGCTGAGGCAGTAAGTCAATCTTGTTCACTGTACAAGCAAATGCCAACACCGCATTAAAACACAAATCTCGTGCTTCACGCAGATAAATACACTGAATTTCAGAATGCCTTCAAAATAAGCTTCGATCCAAAAGCATTGGGGGTTCTCACGATCTCCTTTGTCCCTGAAATATCCAAAGTGTGTTTAGAAAACGTATTCCATCCCTGTCGTATATCTATATGAATCAGAACAACGCACCATTACATCAATATAAACGTGTGCGTCTTCCCATGCTGATGTCTGGTATTCTTTGAAATGCCGACCATTTAAAATGTCTCTGTAAGTCGAGACAATTCCAAATGTCCCGCGGTGCTTCTGTTAAGCGATCGGTATTTTATATATCCGAGTCGGAAAGATCCCTTTTATTCACATATATCCACACTACGGTTCTGTTCTATAGAATAGGCAACAACCTGCGTCTCACTGTGCCGTTAAATTACTGTAGCAGTCTTTCCTGTATGCAATCCAATGGGCACACAAGGAGAGCGGTTTCGTGTCGCCAGTGTGCTTTCTAATTACGAGGCAATCATCATTTCAAACACGTGCCACGAACACCAGGGTCCGTGGAGACAATGTACGGGGTCGATTACTTCCAGACAGAATCGGACGACGACTAACACTGTATGATGAGTATTATAGCATTAGAATTGCCCCCGATATCCCTAGGGTATTATCTGACCATTGGTGTGACCGTGCACTCTGTGGAAACGCCTCTGAGTCAGGAGGCAGCATGGACGATCTTCTGGCTGGGTAGATACCTACATTGTATCGTGCAACGGAGATAGATCTTGTAAATACTAGCAATCAGTAGCTTCCCTGTCCCTGTTAATAACATGTACCATCGACTCATCTTATTGAAATCGCCATGTTTTTCAATTGAGAGACAACGTGCAAGTCAGTCTAAGCTGAAATTGCAAGCGAAATCGACTTACAACACAGCATATACACTGCATATGATGTGAAATATCCTGAAATACCCTTTTCTCTCTTCTGTCAGTTGAAATGATAAACCACCGACTGCATTCAAGTCATCTGGTATTTGAGATTAAAGCACGAAGCGTAGGAGGTCGACTTCTACTTCCCTGCAGCTTATAACTATACCTTGTTGAATCACTAGGAGGCTGACAGTGTATGCACAGAGAGGCTGTGTTTATGGGCTCATTTCTAATGAAACTATAGTTCTAGGTAGATCGATTCAACTCCACGGGGACTCTCGCTGATCACATTAACATTACATTAATCATTAACTAATTAACACTTCTCCGCTTCTTTCCAAAGTACTCGTATATACCTGTAACCACCAGCTTTTTCTGTATTCTGCTCAACACAAGGAGGAGGGGAGTACATGCAAATATGTTCATCTGGTTGCATTCAGCGGGAGTACCCGGGGAGTCGGATCGATCTGCGTAAACCGATTGTGTCACTGGAAATGAGCCCCCTTAGTCTCCTCAACTTCGTCAACCCCCTCAATCTTGAACAGACACCTCGCTAGAGGCAGGGAAAGGGGTTTGTCATGCCATTATTTTCAGCTGTGCATCAAAATATTTTCTAAAATGCCTAGAATTGTTCAATATACTGTACTTGCATTATATGCATAGACATAATAATAGAGGGTTAAAGGGAAGAGGCACTTACCCCCCCCCCCCCCCAAAAAAAAAAAAAAAATAAAAATTAAAAAATAAATAAATAAAAAATAACTCAACCACACAAGCCTTATGTGCAAGAAGCAAGGGGCTTTTGGGAATTCGACCGTTGCGCTATTTATACTTTTTTTTCTGATTTCCACCTACACATTTAAAATTTGCTTCTGTGCAAATGCTTCATATTCATTCCGATATTATGTAAAGGCCAACATAAGTTAATATTCAAGACACTAAGATTGAGTTTATCCTGTGTACATCAATATAGACACTTCTTTGGCGGCTAGTGTGAGTGGAGAGGTTCAGGAGTTCAGCACTTCACCAACTTCTTTTTATCTTCTTTGTAATTTCTTTTTTCATGTTGACTAATGACATCGATTTTCATGCAATATGTACATCCAGGGGTAGGGTGAATACAGAGGCTGAGTCAGGAACATCTTCTTCACACAAGTGCACTACTGGTGTCAAAGTAAAGTCAAGAGGTTCACAACCAAGTATCTCCCATGTGTGCATCTGGGATATTTTTTCCAATTAGTCGATCTTCCCCAGCCACTCGTGTTTAAGTTACAGGGGAATACTATTATATCTAAACCTCTTAAAGCACTGCGCTACAAAGATACTGTGTCGGTGGCAGGGACAAGTGAAGCCAATGGGTCATGAACAATTAAGGGCTCTGGTAACCCAGACATATTTTCGATAATTCCGAATGTTTAGAAAACCTTGACATATAAATAAACCCATTAACTACCAACTCTGCTCACCTTTTTCGAATTATAAAATGACAAAGCCACCAAAAAGAAACATTCCACTACGGCAGGGCAATGTCAACACATACAATAATCCCTGAATGTAACAGACGATCCAGGCAATTATGAGTAGTATACTCAGCAATCGGCTTTTGATTTGTGCACTACATTTAATGGTATTCTGCTCACATAATGGGTCGCCAGGTATCGATCTCGTCCTCATAGCCGGGGTGAGAGTGAAGCGGGGCGGAACCACTTGACCTTGACCTCTCTAGTTCGAGGACAGAATCAGAATCCTCGAACTACAAGGTAGATGCTTAGGTTGACGTCACAACGGTATGTTGTTCGAAGATAAAAGCAGGGAGTTTTCCTGATAAGGTTTCACAAAAGAATTTAGCATAGGAATTGGTCTAGACCTTATAACAAACCACTTGGTGTGCGTAGTTCAAAATAAAGCCATATTAATATTCCACTTCTTGAACGAAATGCATATTGGGCTAAAACATTGCTACTCAATATATTTTTTATTATAAATTACGCAAATAATAAAATTTAACCGAATTTACCGTATTTTGTCTGAAGTCAAAATATAATGTGGGTCTAAATTTAAACCAATTTTTAAGCTTGAGTTATTAAATTTATTTTGTAAAACAGGGCCCTGCTCCTTGCCTTTGAAATAAATGGTGTATCTTGTGATGACTTAACTTCTGATGTGAATAGTCAATTAAAAACCACTTACTTCAGTGAGCCAATTTACACTGCATTCAAATTAATGTCAGTCAGATCACGTAGCTAATCCAACTTTACCTTCACCACCACCAGGTTAATTCTAACACAGCTTCATTTCAGATGCATTAAATGCGTCTACGATTGACTAGAATGCTGTAACAGGAATTGATCGGTGAGAGTTGATCCTAATTAAGTGCTGCTAACCTAGCACTTATATCTATTATATATATATATATATATTAAATATACAAAGCAGAGAAATAAATCACAATTGACCATCTGATTCCAGTAGTGGTTTTAGTAAGGTAAAGTGAACATCAGATATAAGCATATTTAATCGTGCGTTTTCTTTTTACTGAATCGATGGATTTATTTATTGATTGAATCATTTATGTGCTTATTTATGTGTCTATGCAATATCTAACCATTTGGCAGAAAAACAACCGCACAATCCAAAGTATAAACAAAAACAGTCTGTACGTGTGTAGATCTACAAGACTAATTACGGCCGAGCACAGAGTGAGATCTTCAGCGCACGCCCCCGCACGGCAAAAGTGAAACCCTTCAAAACAAACTCAGAGGTTAATATGCTTTTCTGCAAGCCGTCAAAGGTCGCGGAAAAATATTTACATACGTCCGTTATTACGCAAATAGGCAGCTGGGTTATTTCTGGGGCGCCGAAATGAAAAATTGGATAAATATTTGGACATCTGATACAGTTTTTAGCTAACATAACCAGACGAAGGTTCTCAACTCACACTGAAGGGTACTTGCACAGCTGCAGATACAGATACGGATGTTAGCTCCATTTGAGATTACTGTAATTCGCTGATGGTGTGACTTGGATAATTTTAAAGGACATACACTGTATAAAGCAATCCTACTAATTAAAATATACTTGGGTACATGTTGATTGGCTGATTGGCTGATGTTGCCTCAGTGAATCAGTAAAATTTGGACCATAATCACCATAATCAATTCAGCAATATAAACGTATTACGAGTTATTCATACAATTTTAGATACGAACAAGATAAATGCCCAGTTTAAACCTTTTGGAGAATAAAATATGATTTTGATATCGATGTTACTATCATATTCACGGTTTAAGAATTGAAGAGCCAGTTTCCACTGTTTATGATTTTCAGAGCTAGTTGTACAGGCGTAAGAACATACACTGTATCACCGTTTTCATGTACCAAAACATCTCTATTGATTGGTAGGAGTAAAATAATTACTTGACAGTCAAAGCGTGCTAGCGTGCCTCCATGTCCTATTTCAGAGCACACAATACTGAATATCATGAAATAATCAGTAATACATGTTTTTTATCAAAACAATTAACAGAACATTATAAAAGGAAACAACGTTGATGATCCATTTCTTATCCCTCTAGCCACAAGACATTGGACTACTTAGTTGCGACTTCGCGTGACTTGGGCAGGCTCTCAATTTTAGAAAAAGAATTGATTTGAAATGTTTACGACTCCAAAGATGATCCATTAAACTACTCAACGTCAGTAAAAATATAATTATTATTATTTTATAAGTATATATATCCAAACAATTCTGTAATAGATATCACATGTAAAAGCAGCAAGAGGGTTGATGAAATACTAATATTACTAATATTAAGAATTAACGAAAGATACAAGTAAACCTACTAGGTAAAAAGAAATTGCGCGTGCGCACACACACATACCCGCGCGCGCGCGCGCGGTCAGGCCATGCGATAAGGGCCGTTTTAAAATTCGGTATCAGAATTACGTAATGACTCCATTTCTTCAATTATACCAAATGAAAAAAAATTTTTCACAAACGCCTCAATCCAATGCAGTAATTGGGTTGCCCGAGAGACATATTATTCTATCGATTATTTACAACACCCAAATATCCCCATCCCATACGAGGTAAAAAAAAAGATTAAACTAAATGAGATGAATTCAGATATTTGTACGAAAATAGCGGATATATATCAAAAGCAAGCATACGAGTTACTTTGGGAGATATCTACGACATCATACGTGGGCGGCGAAACGTGTCTGCAATTGCTACAGGTGAGAAATTTTAAATAAAGACATAGTTGTTTCGATTGTATTAAATGACTTTCTCAAATTCTCATATAAATTCCACAAATCGTAGTTCTTCAATTGTATTATCTAATTCAATACATAGATAATTTGATTACACTCTTATTAAAAAAATAACTTGATTTTGACTTTGCTCCAAATTATTTCGCCAAAGAAAGCCCAGTATGACTTATTATCCATCGTTGTCTATGTGTCATGTTGTTTGACAGATGCAGGGACATAAAGTTATTTTTGATTGTCAAAAAATACTTTTCTTTGCACTTTTTTCTTTGTACTTTCCACTGGATTGTAGGGAAATGGAAGTAGACAACCAACCCTCTTCTTTTTGTTTGAAAAAGGGGCTTTTGAGTAAATACATTAATAGAGCCGGAGCATACTGGCAGTAAAAAGGTGTTGAACGTGCATTATATATATGTAACGATCTACGTAAAAAGCTAGGAAGAATTAAGGGTAAATGTGACGTGAAATGTTGCAAGGTCTTAAATTACTGAGGTCACGACGGGACAAGACAATTCAACTGCGATGTTGTTTGATTAATGCACTTGCTAAACAAAGGAATACTCGTTACTAACCATTTTTAAAATCATTGTTTGACGTCATTAGAACAACAAGAAAAAAGTTTATTTTAGAATATTTAAGATATACAAGTAGAAGCACAATCCATGTATCAGTCTCAAACCAAATTACACTTCTGTATTCTTATATGCCCTTTAGAAGAACCCAGTTTTCAACCTATAGATCTAGCCTAAAGTAGCCAGTTTCATTTTAAATACATGTATGTAATGAATATTTTAAAAACATGTATGCAGTGAATGTTAATTAAGAGAGATAAAGCCTATTATTCTTTAAAAAGTCATCTCATTTGAGATTTCTTATGTATATTGTTTTATAATGTCCTTAAATATAACCGAAGAAAACGAGATTATTCCATTTCGTATAAATAATCAGCAGGATAATTCATTTTTTCAACACCCATATGTTTCAGCTGCTATCTTTGTAAGATCACGTCGGCTGGTTTTCCCATTGGCTGTTTTAGGAAAATCCTGGAAGGAGATGAAATACTTGGGAGAAAGAGAAAGGCCATCTGGACCTGGCGGAAACTGATCTGACGTCCATTCCTTAATGGTAGCCAGGCGTTTCTCGTAGGATCCAGGACTGTGGGTGAGGATGACGCATGCGCACAACTCCTGGGTGAATCTCTCATCAGGAACTCCTACCACAACGACCTGATCCACATCTGGGTGTCTAGATATCACCATCTCGACTTCAACAGGATATATTAGCACCGCAGCCCTCGTGATGGCGTCTGACATCCTCGCAACAAAACGGATGCAGCCGTCATCGTTCATGGTGACGAGGTCGCCGGTCTTCAACCAATGCTGAGGAGTAACGGCAGCCATGTTTCCTTCTTCGTTGTTAAGGTACCTGTCAAATGCCTGCGGTCCTCGTAGAAGAAGCTCCCCGACCGTGTTTTTCTTCACCATTCGACCGTCGCTGTCTACAACTTTCGCTTCAATGTTTGGCAGAAAGTCCAGACAGTTGAAGTTGACCGCGTCTGTGTCTGAGGCGGAGGAATATCTCTGGTGGGCGAAGGGGGAAAACTCCGTGCAGCCGTACCCCTGACTTAGAAGCACACTGGGAAATTTCCTCAGGAACTTCGACGCCATTTCTTTGACCAATGGTTGTCCACCTGTGAATGTATACTTCAGGAGTGAGAGTCCATCGTGTGGTATAGTACCGGCGTGTATCAAGTCGGACATGATGTAAGGCATAAGGAAGGCGTGTGTGCATCTCTCTTCGTGAAGAATCTTCTTTATCGTGGTGACGTCACCTTTACGGACCGAAATCTCAGAGTCTAACGAAACCAGTGTAGCGCCAGCAAACGGAATCAAATACGTGCCCAAAATCGCGCCAATGGCCCATGAAAACGGTCGATCGCTAAAATATCGTGCTCCATCGATGTTAAGCAGGAAGAAATATGCAGCTCGGATAGAGCTGATGATCTGAAAGTGATTGAACTGGACAACTTTGGGCTTGCCTGTGCTTCCAGATGTCATTAATGCAAGCAAGGGATCTTCCATTTGAACCGCGCTCTGAACTTCAAATACGGTGTGTATTTCTTCTGCACTGGCCGATTCATTGGGTCGGACCAGGTCTTCGTAAGAAAGGTTACCTTCGGTAGCTTTGAACCCGGCGCATATTGCGAGGAGAGGATCGGTGCTGCCATCTCTTTGAGCTTTCTTCCATTCCTGTACGATACTTTCACCGTATAAAGCAGAGGAGCCGAAAGTGCATACGATGACGGCAGAACAACCCGTGGCTTTGGCCATTTCAACTGCATCAGTTGCCGGGGAACCGAATTTTTGGAATATGAGGCAAACACCGATTCTCGCACACGCCATCTCGATGATGATGATGTATTCCAAACAATTTGGCGCAATCAGCAGAATACGTTCTCTTAACTTTACTCCTCTCCTTATAAGACCTGGAATTCATTCATTAATATTGATTTAATATGGAAGAATGAAAAAATTCATTAAACACGCTTCTTATGAAAGCCAAAAACACACAAAAAATGAACTGTACATGCTTTCCCTTTTTAATTTGTAAAATTTCAACCTTTAGGTTGCGATTTGAGCAAATAAATTATTATATATTATTATTAATTTAAGGTGTTCTAACATTAAAATGTTTGCAACCCGCTTTATAGAGAATTAATATACCGGGATACCTGTAACATCAACGTAAATAAAATTACTTAAATAAATAGATCAGCAAATGGATAAATAATATGTAACTTATCCAATACCTGTAGCAAATTGCACGGACTGGTCTTGTAACTGTCTGAACGTGAAGGAGGACCTCTCTCCATTTAATGCATAATAGACGGCCGCCTCTCGATCTGGATGCTGTTCAACCTTCTCATCCAGGTAATCCGGTATAATACGAGTGTCCTGGGGCATGATAGGCGGCTTGTAGACGTAGCTAAGGTTCATCTTTCGGTCAGCTGTGTTAAAACATAGGAAGTATGTTAATGTAGCTCATCGCGTTGTCTTGACTGTTCGTGTCTCTTTTCAAATTACAACAGTTACAGTAACAAGCACCTGTACCAGCATGTTCGTGTTATTTGAGACTCCTTTTTGAATGCTTTCATTTGACTCATTGTCTGGTTATAATAGTCAATATTTGATTTCTAAAGACAGCATAAGTTACATTTGCCTGGTGGCAAGCAAAAAAAAAAAAAAAAAAAAAAATCAAAAGGGGCTCTGAATTTCATCAAACATCAGAATTATCATTTTTGCTATTGCTATAAAACGGTATAAGGCTAACTACGCTTTTTCTTTGTTTTTATTTCCGTTTATTCAAAGACCTTGGTGCTGCAAAGATACACACAGTGATGAGAGAAGAATCAACATCATCTATAATCTTATTCACAGTTATGATGTCTGACTATATGATAATAATAATAATAATAATAATAATAATAATAATAGATTTGTCAAAACTTACGACCACGTACCTGTAAAGATATACACAGTGATGAGAGAAGGAGAATGACAGTAAGGGCGGCGACGATATTTATATAAGAAGAAAGGCGGGAAAGATGACCAGTGAGAAAGTAAGATGACGCCCACGTGACAAAACAAAAGACAAACACTAGTGAACACAAAATATCCAAACGGCTACATTTATCATTTGTGTATATTTTTTCACTACTATTTTGATAGTTTAACGTAATATTTTCTATTATTTATGTATTTTTTTATTATTTTCAGTTGTTTAACTAGTCTAATATGTTATATATTAGGAAGTAAAATTTCATGGTTAATATATTTCCCCTTCCACACAGAATTAAGTAAAATAAATAAATAAACGAATTAATGAATTAATGAAGAAAATATAAACAAAACTGACATCCGCATACTACGTAAAGCCAGTTGCAACAAGAATTGGCCTATATTTACAATTTGAAAAAAAAAAAAAAAAAAAAAAAAACGATTGTGAACCAACAATGGCTTTTTTCATCCTCGCTTAACTTCCCCACACTGTTAATGGTAATCATTTTGAATGTCCTGAAAGTCCTGGGCTTAATAGACAAGTTTAGTATTCTAAAGTCTTTTTATGTGCTTTGCAGGTCCGTCAATGGAGCAATCAAGGTGACTTTCGAGCGTTTGTCCAAGTTTTACACGTAAACACTGTTACCTACCGTAGTACTTCGTCAGCCGAGTCTCCATCTTGCGAATGTGAACTAGCAAATGAGATCTGTGCGGGTATGTTCCCATGATCATAACACAGTACACGTGACAGTGTACTAATGGGTAAACTGGTTCATGTAGCTATAGAGTAGTTAAGTTTAATTTGCAGTCATTAGAAATTTCATTGATGCCATTTCCTACCACAGAGCTCCATAAGGGAATGACTAATTAAGACTGTAAGGTTGTCTAATTTTTTTTTTCTTTTTTCAAACAACGGCTTCACGACACTTCGCTGCTTTACGATAAGCGGTAAAACGTGCACTCTGTCAAGGTCAATGATACTTTTCAAAAAGATAACCATGAGGAAAGTTCATATTTTCAACACCCATATGTTTCAGCTGCTATCTTTGTAAGATCACGTCGGCTCGTTTTACCATTAGCTGTTTTAGGGAAATCCTGGAAGGAGATGAAATATTTGGGAGAAAGAGAAAGGCCATCTGGACCTGGCGGGAGCTGATCCAACGTCCATTCCTTAATGGCATCCAGGCGTTCCTCGGAGGATCCAGGACTGTGGGTGAGGATGACGCATGCGCACAACTCCTGGGAGAATCTCTTATCAGGAACTCCTACCACAACAACCTGATCCACATCTGGGTGTCTAGATATCACCATCTCTACTTCAACAGGATATATTAGCGCCGCAGCCCTCCTTATGGCGTCTGACATCCTCGCAATAAAACGGACGCAGCTGCCATCGTTCATGGTAACGAGGTCGCCGGTCTTCAACCAACGCTGAGGATTAACAGCAGCCATGGTTCCTTCTTCATTATTAAGGTACCTGTCAAATGCCCGCGGTCCGCGTACAAGGAGTTCCCCAACCGCGTTTTTCTTCACCATTCGACCGTCGCTGTCTACAACTTTCGCTTCGGTATTCGGTGGCATTTCCAGACAGTTGAAACCAACATGGTCTGTATCTGCAACCGATGAATAGGTCTGGTAGGCTATGAGACCAAACTCCGTGCTGCCGTAAGTCTGTACCAGAAGCACGTTGGGAAATTTCGTCATAAACTTTGACGCCATTTCTTTTACCAATGGCTGTCCGCTGTTTATTGCAAACTCCACTATTGAGAGTCCATATTCGGGTATGGTGTCGGTGTGAATCAAGTCGTACATAATATAAGGCATGAAGACGGCGTGTGTGCATCTCTCATATTGGAGTATTTTCCTTATCGTGACGATGTCACCTTTACGCACCGAAATCTCCGGGTCTAAGAACACAAGTGTTACACCAGAAAATGGAATCAAATACGTGCCCAACATCGCGCCAACGGCCCATGAAAACGGTCGATCATTAAAATAACGAGCTCCGTCGACATTTGGCAGCGTGAAACAAGACGCTCGGAGGACGTTAATGAATTGGAAGTGGTTATAAATGGCGGCTTTGGGCTTGCCAGTGCTTCCAGATGTCATGAATATAAGGAAGGGATCTTCCGTTTGGACGTTGGTCTGAACTTCCACGACGCTCTTCATTTCTTCTGCACTGGCCGATTCATGGGGTCGGACCAGGTCTTCGTAAGAAAGGTTACCTTCGGTAGCTTTGAACCCGGCGCATATTGCGAGGGGAAGATCGGTGCTGTCATCTCTTAAAGATTTCCGCCATTCCTGTACGATACTTTCACTGTATAAAGTGGAGGAGCCCAAGTCGCAAACGATGACGGCAGAACAACTCATAGCTTTGGCCATTTCAACCACATCTTCTGGGGGGCAACCGAAGGTTTGGAGTATGAGGGAAACGCCTATTCTCGCACACGCCATCTCGATGACGATGTATTCCAAACAATTGGGCGCCACAAGCATAATGTATGCCCCTAACTTTACTCCCCTCTTTAACAGACCTGAAATAAATTTTAATTAAATATATGGAAGAATAAAAAATAAGAAAGGCAATTCTTACTTGAAAATGCGTTTAGGATATTTCCGACAATAAGGTGTATCAATTCTGCTTTCGATTTTCAATTAAAGGTCTTCATGTCATTTTTTTTCGCAAATTTTATATTTAACATGTTTTCCCCCGAACAGATCAACCCATACCTGCAGCAAATTGCACGGACTGGTCTTGTAATTGTCTGTACGTGATAGAGGACCTCTCTCCACCTAATGCGTTATAGACCGCCGCTTCTCGATCCGGATGCTTTTGGACCCTCTCATCCAGGTAATCCGGTATAATACGAGTGTCCTGGGGCAACGTAGGCGGTTTGTACACGTAGCTGAAGTTCCTCTTTCGGTCAGCTGTGTTGAAACAGAGAAGCTTTTTTAATGAAGACCACCTCGTTGTCTTGTCTGTTCTTGTCTCTTTTCAATTTACAACCGTTAAAGTAACAAGCACCTATACCAGCATGCACCTGTTGTTTAAGGCTCCTTTTTTAATGTTTTCATCTAACTCATTGTATAGTTGTTAGAGTCAATATTTGATTTAAAAAGACATTGCAAAAGTTATATTTGCCTAGTGGCAAGCAAAAATAAATAAATAAATAAATAAATAAATAAATAAATTAAAAAAAATTAAAATTATTGAATCAGAGGGGGCTCTATACTAGTAGGTTTGTGGAATGATCTTGATAATAACATTAGAAATTCAAAAACATCGGGGAGTTATAAATCAGCCTGCCTGAATTTCATGAAACATGACAATTCTCATCTTTGTTATTGCTATAAAACGGTATAAGACTAACTGGGAAAACTGGACAAACTCCCACATGTCTCTTTACGCTCTTTGCCACAGACCTTTCGGAAATGTTACAAACCTGGGTGCTAGGCCAATTTCGTAAAGTTAGGTGAACAGGTTGTTTACCCCCCCCCCCCCCCCCCCCCATCCGTTTATTCAAAGACCTTGCATGGTGCTGCAAAGATACACACGGTGGTGAGAGAAGAAGACTCATCAACATAATAATAATCTTATTCAGAGATATGATGTTTGACTATATAATAATAATAATAATAATAATAATAATAATAATAACAGATTTAACAAAACTTCCCAGCAGGCAAACGACATTGATCCAACGCTGATTCAACGTTGATCCACCAACATTAAAGTTGATTCAATGGTGAATCAATGTCGTTTGTCTGCTGGGTTACGACCACGTACCTGCAAAGATATACACAGTGATGAGAGAAGGAGAAGGACAGTAAGGACGGCGACAATATTTATATACGAAGAAAGGCGGGAATGATGACCAGTGAGAATGAGAAAGTAATATGACGCCCACGTGACAAAACAAAAGACAAACACTATTGAACATAAAATATCCATACGGCTACATTTATCATTTGTGTATATTTTTCCACTATTATATTTTATAGTTTAAAATAATATTTTCGATTATATATGTATTTACTTTTATTATTATTTTTAGTTGTTTAACTAGCCTAATATGTTTCATTAGGAAGTAAATTTTATATTATTCCCCTTACACAAAAATTAAGTTAAATAAATAAATAAACGAATTAATGAAGAAAATATAAACAAAACTGATACCCGACATTTTACATCTGACATATGACACCCGCATATTACGTAAAGCCAGCTGCAACAAGATTTGACCTACATTTACAATTTGAAAAAAAAATGGATAGTGAACCAACAATGGCTCTTTTCTTCCTCGCATAGCCTCTCCTACACATGGCTAATGGTCATCATTTCAAAATGTCCTGAAGGTCCTGGGCTTACAGTGAGGATTTAAGACCTAGAATTACTCGTGCCAAGTGTCATACTTTATCATTAATGGTGTCCAAGGTAGTGTAACGGTGCGAAGTAGTAGGTCCCTCATGGTAGGAGGTTTAAGCTAGACAATTTTAGTATTCTAAAGTCTTTTTATATGATTTGCAGGTGCGTCAATTGAGCAACCAAGGTGACTTTCGAATGCGTGTCCCAGTCTTACACGTAAACACAGTTACCTGTACCTACCATATTGCTTCATCGTCAGAGGGGTCTCCATCTTGCCAGTGTAAAGGAGCAAATAAGGTGTGTAAAGATATACACTACGTCATTCATTACCCAGGACCTGTATCTGCGTCATGAGGGTTAGAAATACAGGTACTGCTCTGTGCGGGTATGCTACTGATCATGACACAGTACACGTGACAGTGTACAGGTACGTAATGGGTAAACTGGTTCATGTAGAGTTGTTAAGTTCAAGTTGCAGTAATTAGAAATTTAATTGATACCATTTCCTACCTCAGAGCAGTATAAGCGAATGGCAAATTAAAATAAAAAAGACAAATGGGTTGTCTTATTATATATTTTTTCAAACAAAATCGACATGGCACTTCACTGCTTTACGATCAGGTCAAGGTCAAAGATGCTTTTCAAAAAGTTATCCAGGAGGAAAGTTCATATTTTCAACATCCATATTTTTCAGCTGCCATCTTTGTAAGATCACGTCGGCTCGTTTTACCATTATATGTTTTAGGGAAATCCTGGAAGGAGAGGAAATATTTGGGAGAAAGAGAAAGGCCATCCGGACCTGGCGGAAACTGATCCAACGTCCATTCCTTAATGGCATCCAGGCGTTCCTCGGAGGATCCAGGACTGTGGGTGAGGATGACGCATGCGCACAACTCCTGGGTGAATCTCTCATCAGGAACTCCTACAACAACGACCTGATCCACATCTGGGTGTTTAGATATCACCATCTCGACTTCAACGGGATATATTAGAACCGCAGCCCTCTTGATGGCGTCTGACATCCTCGCAACAAAACGGATGCAACCGTCGTCGTTCATGGTTACTAGGTCGCCTGTTTTAAACCAATGCTGAGGAGTGCAGGCAGCCTTGGTCCCTTCTTCATTAGTAACATACCTTTCAAATAAGTGTGGTCCACGAAGAAGAAGCTCCCCAACCGTGTTTTTGGTCACCAACCGTCCGTCGTTATTCACAACTGTTGCTTCAGTATTCGGTGCCATTTCCAGACAATTGAAGCTGACATGGTCTGTATCTGCAACCATGGAATAGGTCTGGAAAGCAAATGGGCCAAACTCCGTACAACCATATGTCTGTCCTAGAAGCACGTTGGGAAATTTCGCCATAAACTTTGACGTCATTTCTTTTACCAGTGGCTGCCCGGCGCTTAATGCATACTCCACAAGCGAGAGTCCATATTCAGGTATGGCATCGGCGTGAATCAAGTCGTACATAATATAAGCCATGAGGAAGGCGTGTGTGCATCTCTCATCTTGCAGTATATTCCTTATCATGACGACGTCTCCTTTACGAACAGAAATCTCTGGGTCTAAGAACACAAGTGTTATACCAGAAAACGGAATCAAATACGTACCCAACATCGCGCCAACGGCCCATGAAAATGGTCGATCGTTAAAATAACGTGCTCCGTCGACATTTGGCAGCGTGAAACAAGACGCTCGGAGGACGTTAATGAATTGGAAGTGGTTATAAAGGACAACTTTGGGCTTGCCAGTGCTTCCAGATGTCATTAATGCAAGCAAGGGATCTTCCATTTGAACCGCGCTCTGAACTTCAAACACGGTGTGTATTTCTTCTGCACTGGCCAATTCATTGGGTCGGACCAGGTCTTCGTAAGAAAGGTTACCTTCGGTAGCTTTGAACCCGGCGCATATTGCGAGGGGAGGATCGGTGCTGCCATCTCTTGGAGTTTTCTGCCATTCCTGTACGATACTTTCGCCGTATAGAGCAGAGGAGCCGAAAGCGCAAACGATGACGGCAGAACAACCCGTGGATTTGGCCATTTCAACAGCATCAGTTGCCGGGGAACCGAACTTTTGGAATATAAGACAAACACCGATTCTCGCGCACGCCATCTCGATGACGATGTATTCCAAACAATTTGGTGCAATAAGCAGAACGCACTCCCCCACCTTCAGTCCTGTCTTTATAAGACCTACAACACGATAAATAAATAAATAAATAAATAAATAAATAAATAAACACTGTTGCACCTGGTCTGTGCCAATGACATGAACGAGTAACGGGAGATATCAATGAGCGAGTAAGGGGGGATTCTTTGTCATTCGCCTTCTTTAAGTCAACAAATGCTAGGTAAAAGTTTTACACTCTTAGATATTTACATGCGGCCGGCTGTGTCCAGTTCTCAGCGGACCATTTTGTATAGTACATACTTTCGACAACCGTCACTTGCTTCTTTTTTTCCAATGACACTGATGTTATCGGTTATTCTAAGCTTCTACATTTTTACATCAAATTATGGTTTTAGCAGCTTTTTACATTACCCAAATCCAATAAATAATAAATCATTATACAAATAAATGAATAAATAAATCAAAGAAAACCTGTACCTGCAGCCAATTGCACTGACTGGTCCTGTAACTGCCTGTACGTGATGCATGACTTCCCACCACCCATTGGGTAATAGACCGCCGCCTGGCGTTCCGGGTGTTCCTTGACCTTGTCATCTAGGTAGTCTGGTATGATACGACTGTCCTGTGGGAGGTTAGGCAGCTTGTAGACGTAGCTAAGGCCCGACCTTTGGTCAGCTGTGTAAAGTAAATAAGTTTGGTTAGTGTATGTGTCTACGTGGTTGTTGTTAGATGATTTTGTACATACGATATTCAATCTAATTTAGCTTTGTTCATTTGTATGTTTGTGAGTGCTTAAGGAATGATTGTCTCTTACAGTAAACATACCTACATGTACCAGTTTTACCGAATCTGCTGGCCTAACAAGCCAGTATACATGTACCTAATTTGTATCAAACAGGGACTAGCAATTAAACCCCATCAGTAAATATAAGAATTCCCCAAATGGTAATGAAAAAAAAAAAAAAAAAAAAAAAACGGACTCGCGGACAAAATGCTTTTTGTGAACTTTGGTTTCACGGTGCACTGAAACTTATTTTGCAATGATCGACAATTGTAGGAAATCAATTAATGCAGCCATATGCGTGAGTGGCTCCCAAAATTCACACAGATATGAGAATGGATGCTCGTGTGTGTGTGTGTATGTGTGTGTGTGTGTGTGTGTGTGTTGTTTTCCAGATTCAATACTTACTCTTTAACGAAGCCGCCATCTGTCCAGTGTCAATGTGTCAATGTCCTACTTAAATCAACAGCATAAGACGTGTTATCTATATCAAAAATACTGTAGACTATGACATGATCAGTGCTTGGTACATATGTAGATCGTTTTTGGTGTCAGTTAATCTTTATCATATGTACATGTACGTANGTATGTCCAAGTTTTACACGTAAACACTGTTACCTACCGTAGTACTTCGTCAGCCGAGTCTCCATCTTGCGAGTGTGAACTAGCAAATGAGATCTGTGCGGGTATGTTCCCATGATCATAACACAGTACACGTGACAGTGTACTAATGGGTAAACTGGTTCATGTAGAGTAGTTAAGTTTAATTTGCAGTCATTAGAAATTTAATTGATGCCATTTCCTACCACAGAGCTCCATAAGGGAATGACTAATTAAGACTGTAAGGTTGTCTATTTTTTTTCTTTTTTCAAACAACGGCTACACGACACTTCGCTGCTTTACGATAAGCGGTAAAACGTGCACTCTGTCAAGGTCAAGGCTACTTTTCAAAAAGATAACCATGAGGAAAGTTCATATTTTCAACATCCATATGTTTCAGCTGCTATCTTTGTAAGATCACGTCGGCTCGTTTTCCCATTAGCTGTTTTAGGAAAATCCTGGAAGGAGATGAAATATTTGGGAGAAAGAGAAAGGCCATCCGGACCTGGCGGAAACTGATCTGACGTCCATTCCTTAATGGTATCCAGGCGTTCCTCGGAGGATCCAGGACTGTGGGTGAGGATGACGCATGCGCACAGCTCCTGGGTGAATCTCTCATCAGGAACTCCTACAACAACGACCTGATCCACATCTGGGTGTTTAGATATCACCATCTCGACTTCAACGGGATATATTAGAACCGCAGCCCTCTTGATGGCGTCTGACATCCGCGCAACAAAACGGATGCAACCGTCGTCGTTCATGGTTACTAGGTCGCCTGTTTTAAACCAATGCTGAGGAGTGCAGGCAGCCTTGGTCCCTTCTTCATTAGTAACATACCTTTCAAATAAGTGTGGTCCACGAAGAAGAAGCTCCCCAACCGTGTTTTTGGTCACCAACCGTCCGTCGCTATTCACAACTTTTGCTTCAGTATTCGGTGCCATTTCCAGACAATTGAAGCTGACATGGTCTGTATCTGCAACCATGGAATAGGTCTGGAAAGCAAATGGGCCAAACTCCGTACAACCATATGTCTGTCCTAGAAGCACGTTGGGAAATTTCGCCATAAACTTTGACGTCATTTCTTTTACCAGTGGCTGCCCGGCGCTTAATGCATACTCCACAAGCGAGAGTCCATATTCAGGTATGGCATCGGCGTGAATCAAGTCGTACATAATATAAGCCATGAGGAAGGCGTGTGTGCATCTCTCATCTTGCAGTATATTCCTTATCATGACGCCGTCTCCTTTACGAACAGAAATCTCTGGGTCTAAGAACACAAGCGTTATACCAGAAAACGGAATCAAATACGTACCCAACATCGCGCCAACGGCCCATGAAAATGGTCGATCGTTAAAATAACGTGCTCCGTCGACATTTGGCAGCGTGAAACAAGACGCTCGGAGGACGTTAATGAATTGGAAGTGGTTATAAAGGACAACTTTGGGCTTGCCAGTGCTTCCAGATGTCATTAATGCAAGCAAGGGATCTTCCATTTGAACCGCGCTCTGAACTTCAAACACGGTGTGTATTTCTTCTGCACTGGCCAATTCATTGGGTCGGACCAGGTCTTCGTAAGAAAGGTTACCTTCGGTAGCTTTGAACCCGGCGCATATTGCGAGGGGAGGATCGGTGCTGCCATCTCTTGGAGTTTTCTGCCATTCCTGTACGATACTTTCGCCGTATAGAGCAGAGGAGCCGAAAGCGCAAACGATGACGGCAGAACAACCCGTGGATTTGGCCATTTCAACAGCATCAGTTGCCGGGGAACCGAACTTTTGGAATATAAGACAAACACCGATTCTTGCGCACGCCATCTCGATGACGATGTATTCCAAACAATTTGGTGCAATAAGCAGAACGCACTCCCCCACCTTCAGTCCTGTCTTTATAAGACCTACAACACAATAAATAAATAAATAAACACTGTTGCATCTGGTCTGTGCCAATGACATGAACGAGTAACGGGGGATATCAATGAGCGAGTAAGGGGGATTCTTTGTCATACGCCTTCTTTAAGTCAACAAATGCTGGGTAAAAGTTTTACACTCTTAGATATTTACATGCGGCCGGCCGTGTCCAGTTCTCAGCGGACCATTTTGTACAGTACATACTTTCGACAACCGTCACTTGCTTCTTTTTTTCAATGACACTGATGTTATCGGTTATTCTAAGCTTCTACATTTTTACATCAAATTGTGGTTTTAGCAGCTTTTTAGATTACCCAAATCCAATAAATAATAAATCATTATACAAATAAATGAATAAATAAATCAAAGAAAACCTGTACCTGCAGCCAATTGCACTGACTGGTCCTGTAACTGCCTGTACGTGATGCATGACTTCCCACCACCCATTGGGTAATAGACCGCCGCCTGGCGTTCCGGGTGTTCCTTGACCTTGTCATCTAGGTAGTCTGGTATGATACGACTGTCCTGTGGGAGGTTAGGCAGCTTGTAGACGTAGCTAAGGCCCGACCTTTGGTCAGCTGTGTAAAGTAAATAAGTTTGGTTAGTGTATGTGTCTACGTGGTTGTTGTTAGATGATTTTGTACATACGATATTCAATCTAATTTAGCTTTGTTCATTTGTATGTTTGTGAGTGCTTAAGGAATGATTGTCTCTTACAGTAAACATACATGTACCTACCAGTTTTACCGAATCTGCTGGCCTAACAAGCCAGTATACATGTACCTAATTTGTATCAAACAGGGACTAGCAATTAAACCCCATCAGTAAATATAAGAATTCCCCAAATGGTAATGAAAAAAAAAAAAAAAAAAGACTCGCGGACAAAATGCTTTTTGTGAACTTTGGTTTCACGGTGCACTGAAACTTATTTTGCAATGATCGACAATTGTAGGAAATCAGTTAATGCAGCCATATGCGTGAGTGGCTCACAAAATTCACACAGATATGAGAATGGATGCTCGTGTGTGTGTGTGTGTGTGTTGTTTTCCAGATTCAATACTTACTCTTTAACGAAGCCGCCATCTGTCCAGTGTCAATGTGTCAATGTCCTACTTAAATAAACAGCATAGGACGTGTTATCTATATCAAAAATACTGTAGACTATGACATGATCAGTGCTTGGTACATATGTAGATCGTTTTTGGTGTCAGTTAATCTTTATCATATGTACATGTACGTATTCACACTGGGCTGAGAAATGCCAGTGGTTCAATTTTACACGTTTAATTTAATTAAGGGCAATCGGTCATCACCAATGCTACTCTCACTGCATGCTAGATCTCTAGATCTTACCTGGTATATCTGAATTTTCTGATGTGACTATTTCATATAACAATGTTCTGTCCTGTTATTAGGTGGCGTTATGATATATTTAATTCAAAACTTATAGTGAAGCATGATATACTTTAAAATTTAGAGTTATAGTTTTGTTAAAATTTCATTGCTGTGGTCGACAATTTTGGTTCTATCAAATAGCATCGGAACTACTTTAATGTCCACGTTTTAAGTGCCGTGACCAAAATTATAGGTCTAATATATGGAAATCAATACTTCTCAATACTTTTCATTGGATATACTAGTAGACCTATATTGGTGGCCATTTGGATTTCTTTCACTTCATTAATTGTACATGTACATACCGGTATAAGTATGATCTTTGTTTTTGCATTTAAAAATGTAACTTTATAATAGTGTATCTCCGGAACATCGCAATCTAGATGACATTAGCTTTCAACGTCCCTTAACTTAATAATTTCTTGCAATACATTAATAATACCTGTACATAGTGGCAGGTTTAGAGGGGGGGGGGGGGGGGGGGGGGGGGGGGCACCTGTTCTAAACCGTACCAAAGGGCACTGTTTGCTCTCCATAACACCAAAAAATTTCGGGGGCCTTGAGCAGGCCCTGAAACCCACGTCAAGGGGGCGTTGGTCAGTTTAGCATCCGAGGCCTGTCGTTCGGGACCCACCATTCAAATAATCCTGGATCCGCCTCTGCCTGTAGCCTACATATGGATACACTGTAGGTGTATTTATCTGTATAGTAAATACAGGTAGCCTATGCCTTAATCCCAATCGACACGTACCTGTAGTTAGACGTATAAACAGCCGTATAAGGCTTCTGGTGGAGAGAAAATGCCATAGGCCTACTTTGGCCCCACGGTGCAGCGTACGATAAGTAAAGAGATGTTGCCCCCCATATTTGAAAAACATACACCAGTACCCTGTAGTTCAACGTTTATTTCCAAAACTTCCGCATTCCAAGGCAGAGGGAATATTCCAGTCTACATGTACAATACGTACCCCCCCCCCCCCCCAATGATACTAATTCCCGTACTGGGATCAAAATTTAGTCCATTTTACTCACTTTGAAAGGATGCCTCCATCTTTGGAATACGAACAACTCAATTAGTTCTGTAGGCCTACATACAGGCATTCATGTTCAACGTACCTTTATTACCCACGCCCTACTTATGTCAAAAAAAGCCAAAGTTACAAATTTTATAAAGGATAAATTGAATGTGATGGCTTTATTTGCTGCCATTTTCCTTTTTAGAGTAAAATCTGAAGGCAAATGATGACAAAGAAGACAGGCTGTTTAACTTTTATTTTTCAGATGCTCCACGTTGAGATAATCTAAATGACCGCTCAGAGAACAACAGTCTCACGACAGTCCGCCGCTTTGCGGTAAGCGGTAAAACGTGCAGTCTGTCAAGGTCAAGGTTGCATGTGTAAATTATATCATACAACAACATCTCAGGTACGTTTTCTCCGCAAAATTATCATAGTTGACTGTTTGAATATGCTAAACATTTTACACTTAATGGTTATTTGTCAGAAATTATGTTTATTTCTTTAAAAAAGTGTATGCCTTGCGTTAACGTTACGCTAGACTGACAAGTTACAGGCGGCCAGTTACATGTGCCTGTACGAGCTAGAGACGGTCTCTCTCTCTCTCTCATATTTTCTGTGCTGTGTATTGTGTTGTGTTGTGCATGGTCAGTTAATTAATGCCGTAACTTAGCGCATATATCCCCATATGAGTCCATTACACTGTTTCTAACATCTTTTTACATGATGTTCACCATTCATCTTCCCATTAGGCAACTGCACAGTCATGTTTGCCCGACTGCTGAGTGCAGCCCCGGTACAGCCCCGGCCTACAGCGCATATCACCCAATACTCTCGGACAGATGATGATGACGATGATGAAGAGGAAGAAATCCCAACCAACTTCATCAGGACCTGTGCCATCTATGTTGATGATCACATGAATGTGTTCAGGGTAAATAAATAAAATAAATTAGAAAAACAAGCTGTTTGTTCCATTATGTTGTACAATAAATATAATGGTAGACCTTTATTTAGCTTAAGCTCAAATCAAGTACTAGTATGAATGTTGGGGTTATATTTGTTGCTTCAAAGGAATCTTTTATTGTGCCCTTCACAAAACACAAGTGATACTAACTCAAACATTTTGTCATTCTCTCTTAAGAAACTTGAACTAATGCATTGTCAGTACATGCTCATACCACTGCTACAGTACACCAGAGTTTTTAAAGCCAGTGTATTTAATTTTCTGTTACTTGGTTTTGAAAAACTGCAACTGGATAAATCTTTATGTACATTTATAATATATGTGGTATGTAGGAATGACCTTTATTCTATTTTAACTTGCAGTTGGTGCCGTATGTTGTGGGTGCAGTGGCCCTGGGGACTATAGCCAAAAGTATAGCTCTGGTATGATGATTTGTTACAACAGGAGTAGTATAATTACAAACTAACTTGTAACAGCCCAGAAACTAGAATGTAACCAAAAGTATAGATTTGGTTTGGTGACTTGTTACATCTTTAAAACAGGAGTAGTAAAATTACAAAGTAATTTGCAATTGACCAGAAACTAGAGTATACTAGCCAAGGGTATATCCCTGGTATGGTGACTTGTTACATTTTTAACAGGACTAGTATAATTACAAAGTAACTTGTAACTTTCCAGAAACTAGAATATTTTTTGGTATTTACTGTAGAAAAATGTATTTAACTCATCCATTTGTATTTATACACTGATTGATGTTTCTTGTTATTTCTCAGTGCTTCAAAAATTTGTTCACAGTTACCAAAATTTTAAATATGTTTTTCTCTTTAGTTTCGCCAGTTTCGTCATGTGTCAGAAATACCAAAAAGATTCATTGACAACCACGTCCAGCTAGCAGGTCAGATCAGACATTGCCATAACAATGGGACGTTAGACGTGGAACACATTCCCATCGGAAATTTGATTGAAGCCTTACGACTGACATCAAGTAAGGCCCTTTTCATATCAAGCTGTACCTTTTTCTGTATCAGGCCAGCTTGAATGAGAATTTGACAACTTCTAAGTTTATTAAATTCACCAGGCTAATGCATAAGAGAGTTGCCTACAAGCAGAATCGCCACCTTTGGCATGGCTTATAAAGGGCACTGTAAGCTTTTCTTATCACCCCGATACCAAAAATGAGGTTTTCCTGCATCTGTTTATTCAGAAAAGTATCTGTCTTTGTGATGAATTAAAACAATAAAAATCTCCTCGAAAATACAAAACATCAGCATTTATATTTCTCTAGCAATCGTTCAATGACCACTGAAGATTTATCTGTTATCCAAAACATTGTAAATAAGCTTAAGACAGTAAATAAGGAGTTTTTGACAAAGACTAACAATATCCTTAAACAGATTAATTTTGTTTGGTATGTTGGTGTTATGTAAGTAAGTAAACAACCATAGTCTGGGGTGGCGCTAACACTTGCCAATTTAGCCAAATGCTAAAACTGACTTAAATTGGCTAAAGAAAAGGGCTTGATTTGACATGTTTTAGCCAAATTATAAACATTTTGATAACAAATTGACAAAAATGTGGTGATTTGGCTAAGCGAAAAAAAATTGCTACATGTAGCACTACCCCAGACAGTGTAATTACNTTGGCAGAAGTCAGTGTCAATCATCTCTGTACTAACCTGAATTAAATGGTTGGAGATTAGGTTTCATTGCATTATGCAATTAAATCTGATAGAGTACCCAGATGCACACTCTCAAGGAGTTTATGTTTAGTTGGCCAAATGACTAAATGATTGCCAGCTGAAATCAGAACCTGTTATATGTAGAACAGGCATGAAACACTTGGTGTGTGAAGAGTCCAAGTTTTGAAACTTTGGCTTGTACAAGTTTCTGTTACATGTCATTTGGAGAAAAGTTGCCAGAATGGAAACTTTTATATTATTTCCAGTTATTTTTAAGAAGACATGTTATTGTTATTTGTAGGATTTGGTGTTTTGAAGAAATCTGGTAGGTCTAGGAATCATTTGTATTTCTATGTTTTAGTTTGATTTGTGTTAAACAGTCTGACCCACAAAAATGAAATCTGTAAATATATTATAGCAGTGGCTGACAACATATTTTCTAAGTCGTCACCCTTCCAGAATTAACTAAAAGATAAATCCTCCTTTGAAAAGAAAGTGTACTCCAAGCCACATACCCCCCCCCCCCCAAAAAAAAAAAATAAATAAATAAAAAAAATCAAAGATTGACAAGACTTTAACACCTTTTTAATATTAGCCTGGTGAGGGGAAAGACTGATCCAAATGAAAACCTTGCTTTTGTGGGAAACCATGTTGAAAATTTGACTTGCCCAATGAAGTCCTTCTTATGACCAGGGAAAGCCATATTGTCAGCCTATGTAAAGATACTACCAGTATTATAGTGTTGAAGCAAAATCTAGTTATTTTCAATAGAAGTCATTAACTCACTCTTCCAGTTTCTTGGGAAATTAATTGTTAAGTTACAGATATATTTTTTTTTTTACATTTTTGTAGTTTGGAACTGATGGGTAATCTTTTTTTTTTTTTTTTGTATTTTATTTATTATCTTTTTTTTGTAATTAATGTTTCCTTTCAGATTTTGCAATTTAAAAATATTAAAATAGGGTATTTGCAATGTTTTAATTACAACAACATCTGCTCTAGTTTGAATTGAATGAGCTTATTTTTATTAATTCTTACTGTTTTCTTTCAGACCCAGGTTTTCTGAAAGTGAGGCTAGCAGGTATCAAGCTGGAGGAGGTTGTGGGCGTGCCATGGATCCAGGCGGAGTGTGACAGACGTTATATATGGTTCCGTATGTTGAGGGTGAACCCTGAGAATCCTGACACGCTGGACTGCATTATACAGACTAGGAACCCATGGGTGAGCTGTACAAAGTGATTAGGTCATAGTAATGCATTGTGATAGTTGAGCACACGCTGTCACACCTAACACATTCAAGCTAAGCATGATCGGAGTTTTTGCATGCCAGCAATATTCAGCTGCATCTTTCCTGGATTTTCTTGGTCCTGTTGAGAAAAATTGTTGAAAGTCAGACAATGTTTATGAATCCTTTATGTAGCAAAATAAATAAATTAAATAGGTGAAATAAAAGTAAAGAAGTGAACAATTAAAGCGCTATATGTTGTAATTTTCGTGGAAATGGTAGCAATTTTTCCGACTTCACCAAGTTATGCCTTATCCACACCTCTGGAAGGATAACATATTATGGACTTGCTTTGGAGTTCCAAATTTTTCATTTTTTAACACCAAGAGTGAAATTCTCAGTTTTTATTTTCACATTGAGAGTCATTTAAAAACCAGAAGCTTCAACAGGACGATGGCTTGTAACTCAATTTGAATAGTTGCGGATAATGTTCATCTTTATTTGGTGATAAAGAGAAAAGAGGATTGATATTTCTTAGATTTTGTCATTTAACTTTATTATTATTATTATTATTATTCAAAACAAGTTGATAATTGTCTTTTTTACGTCCAAAGGGTAATGTGTATTTTTTGTACAACTTATAAATGAAAGTTTTAAACATACCAACGCAAAAAAGAAAAAAAAATTAAAGAGACATTTAATCAAAAGCAAATCACAAATTTTGACATGAAAATGACCTTTTTCTTCTCTCTCCTTCCAGTTTGCTTTCAAGAAGGACTGTTTCAATGCAGAATTAGTGCGGGAAGGCTTAGCTACAGTCACACCAATGGAAGAATTCAAAGATTGTAAAGACAGAGAGTACCTCAAGTTTATGAAACAGTTGAGAAAGGCAGAACAGCCAAAACAGAACATTTTTGTGAGAGTACTAAGATCACCGCTAACACTTTGGGAGTATTTAAAAAACAGAAGACAAACTAGGGAAAGTGAGGTTTGATGAGATGAGATGATGAGATTTTGTTGTTATTATGCTAGTACATGTACTGCCATGGCTGTTGATAAACTTAAAAAAACACAAGCAAATGCAGCAGTTTAATTTTAACAAGGATTTATGATGGGTGGAAAAGGACGAAATTATCCCAGCAAACACAGAGCATTTAAGAACGTTTTTAAGAACGTAATGTTATGGTAACGTTTTATTAATTTTCTGTGGTTGCTGAGATTAGCTCCGCATCTTCAAGGTTTCAGATTTAACATAGCAAATCAACAGTTTAGTTGTGACGGTTTTATTCAGTACCGTGTAAGGTCAGCAGGTCATGTCTTGATGACACTCGGCTGTTTTCACAATCGTGTATGAGTGTGGATTTAACAATGGCGGTTGTGGTACAATAAAGGAGTAGATTGGATCGATATGGTTAGATGTCGTATCTGCACCATATCTGTTGTGTCTCTCTCTAGCTTGACATAGAAATAACTCAAGTTTGACCCATTTTTTCAATTGTAAATTGAATGGGTCTCTACACACCGTATATCAGTGGAGAGAATGTTTTCAAACGTCCAGTAGAATTGGAATGAAAACTATGGATAACTCTGATACTGAAGTTATAGGTAGTTTTCACACTATGTAATACTAAGTATTTTAAAAAAATTAAAATATGCATTTGATGTTGAATCCATACGCTGTGTGAATGACCAGCTTTCAATGCTGCTGGTAAATAAATGTGTTAATATTGGCTTTTTTTGAACAAGCTGCGTAACTCTTAGTCTTATTTTCAACAGAGAAAAAAACAGCAATGCACTAAGAAAACTCTCCATGTCCTTATCCGCCCCCTGCGATGTCCAGTTAATTAGTTGAAAACATTACTTAAATCCAGTGACCACCCAGAGATTGAGGACACGTGTAGGGTAAAACCCACCCGGATTTGTTCAATAGATAGAAAAGATCCATCTTTGCCTTACTGTCGCAGCGTAACTTTGATCTCGACCGAGTAACAGAAACCTAGAATGATTGACCAGATCTCCTTTAAAGATCAAAGCCATAGTTTTGCCCTTAAATGAAAAATAAAAAAGATGAAAAATCGGAGATAACGCCATGGGTACAAATCAATGGTAATTCAAGATACACGCTTTTGGTTAGGAAAGCAATTTGCACTGAAAGAGAAGTTTCCCATTACTCTTGATTGCAATCTTAATCAATTTCATGATATTTGAGATAAGCTGCGGCCGAGCTTGGTAGGACTGGGTTTTTGACTTATTTTGTACTGCAATGGCTCCCTGGGGGTGATGGCACATTATGCAATGGCGCATACAAAGGGTTTTTTATTCAATGAATCGATATCGTTTTTGTGACGCTAAACAGACAATTTGTTTTACGTCGTTTAAATTGTGGATTTTCATAGCCGAAAGGGGTTCAGGTCGAGTGCGCGCCAGGTTCGTTTTGATGTTTTGACCGTAGATTGAAGAAATAACGGAATACATTGGTGAATGCGGGGAGTTTTCCTTTTATTCATAACATAATTAGAGTTTTTATTCCCATTGGTTGGTTTGAAAGTGTGCGAACGGGGCGCGTTCCAAGGGAAATCCAGCTTTCAACTCGTGTAAACCCAGCATAGAGATAAGGATCGCACTTTTCTCGTAAATTGGACAATTTGTTTTTCTCTTTATCCCCATTTAGGTTTATGGTTTTTCTTGGAATATTTTACTTTTGATTGTTCATGGAAATGAATAAAAGATACTTGACACTGATATCTTCGAAATCGGAGATGCTATCGCTGGGAAAAAGGGAAAAAAGTATTAATTGCGAGCGGCGTCTGATGCTCTGTTGTGCACCTCATTTGCCACTTTCAATGGAGAAGTACAAAGCCTTTTATTATCGCAGAAAAGAATTGAAGAAGTGCAATTAAAAAGCCAAACAACTTAACAATAGCGAAAAAAAGACTAGTGCAGTGATACCCAAAAGCGGTAAACTGATTAAAATGGAAAAGGAGAAAAACATATAAATATAGGCAGTTTTGAATAATAATAATAAAAAAAACGCCTTTAAGTGACTGCCTGAAACAGTTTAAATTGGTTAAAAGACAAAAAAGGATCCAAGACGTCTTTCCAATTCTCTTCAAAAAACAAAGCACCAATACAATAAAGCTGGTAAGGCCTGAACAATGTTGAGCCATCAGTCTTTGGCTTTGCTAAGCTAGGGACACTGACAAAACATCGATATATAAGTTATTAGTACCACCAGCGTGTACGCTGGCGGTACTCATGGTTTTAGTCCCGACCCGTATCGTACGGCTCCGCCGGCTCCGCCGGCTCCGTAAGCTCCGCCGGCTCCGCAGGGTGGCGNGTGTAAGTTGGGGTATTCGTGGTTTTAGTACCAACCCATATCGTACGGCTCCGCAGGGTGGTGTGGGATAAAAGGCACCATTACCAATTATCCTCCTAGATCGCAAAAAAGGAAATTTCTGCAAAAAGATATTTGTTTGTGCCAATGTTCAGAAACTAAGCAGACCTTAGCTCTCATATTATACTGAGGGGTTACAATTGCTGTGCGTGTATATTTTGAGCACACCCATTATTTACATATCCATGGTGACATTAAGCATGTTTTATCATAACATAGGGCTTCTACTGTTTGTTTTATTTGTTTATTCCCATCGTTTCTTTTTCACCTTGAAACCATTGTATCTTGGTCACTTTTAATTGTGATCGATACTTCGCTGTGAGTGTACCCTCTTTGAACTGATAGTGGAGAAGAAAAGTGTTCAGGAAATCTCTGGAATTTTAAACACACGTGCCATAATATGGTACATTTATAAACATGTGTATCAGAAAAACTTGCAGGCACGCCCTTATAGCTAAAGTATAGAATGTTTCCTCTACTATACCATGCAGAATACCCAGCTCAACAGAGTTATTTTAATACATTTATTTCCCTTATCACTTTATTCCAGTTTATTCTATTATTTTTAATGTGTCCTAACAGGTGTGTATAAGCCAAGAAATTTAAGAAACACCAAAAAATAAAAGGTTCCATACGTTGTCATTGTCTACATACACCATTAGTCAAAAAGTTTTAGGCATATTTTGACCATCTATAAAAGACTACTTTCCAAAGAAATCATATTACGTTATGCGGCAGTGCTTTAGACAAGGCAGTCAGTTAATTGTTACTGACAGTCTAAGCCACAAATTTCTTTATTTACTTTGTTCACTTGAGATACACGTTTGAAACATAAATAATAGATTTAACGAACACATGCGTTTTAAACTAATTAAATATTCCACACTTAACGCCAAGGCTGTACATTCATGTAACTCGGCAATATAATATGCTAAAGTATTCTGATTTGACTTAGATCCCATGTTTCCACCCCGCATCCCGCATTTTAGCCTTTAGCGGTTGAATATTTCACTTCAAAAACAGAGTATTGAAACTCAAGGCCAATACTTATGTAGACAGCTTACGTGGCACGTTTTACCAAAAATCCAAGGTTTGCGGCGCGCTTTGGGAATAAGATAGTTGGCAGAAATAACTGCAACAGGACGCGTCGAAGGAAAAAAAAATCACTAAATTGATGAACTAGAATTACGCCACACAAAGTGGTCGCGACCATAAAGGAAAGAAGGGAGAAGGCAAGGTTATTATGACTATCACTTATCTCAGAACCGTGGCATGTCACTGTTTGATTGATTTATTCGATTGATTGATCGGTTTAGAAGCATGCAGCAACATGAAGGCTAGTTAGACAAGAACATTCAGTTTGAAGAAGAAGGCATGCATCCATCGTAACAATTCATATTGGCTATTTTCGGGAAAGCAGAAGCTTTTCAGGTAATTCACATTAATATCAAGAAGCAATATTATAAAACTCTTGTTGTAAATATTATTGCCAAATATTGTCCATCTTTATGTTTGAGATCAGGGTTAACATGGGGTGGCAGTTCATAATCTGAACATATTAACTTGGGGGTGGGGGTGGGGCTGGGGGGAGGGTTATATCCAGAAATAGTTGCGAAATACTGGCAGATAGAGAGGAAGGTACAGTCAGTTCATGCTTTAAAAAAACGTACAAAGAACGAAAAGATACAAAACCAAACATGTTTTCTGTCACCGTGCTATAAGTAAGATTAGTCCGCTGTTATAAATGTACATGATATTTGCCGAGGAAACGATTTTTATCTCCGAGCACCCCCGTTCCTAGCACAGTACAATTTTGTTGAGTCTGTTGACTGCAATGGTACATGTATACCATATAAACACATCATAAACATGCTGTATTCAAAATTCATTTTAGAATAGGAAAACATTCAAGCTAAACACAAATCCTTTGATCGAAAAAGGGAAGGCGTTTTCGCTTTTTTGGATTCTTTGGCTTTATCATAAAGTACGATTGGAAACTCCATTGTGTGAAAACAAGCCGAGTTATTTGATAAGATTTAATGGACTTGCTGGCTCCGAGTTTAGGAGGAAAACCCATCGATCTTGCTTAGGTTAGTTCCAATGTCTACCTTTCAATAAAATTAGACACAAACGCTGCGCTAAAATGTTTTTGGCATTTTAGCTGATGTCGGAGAACTCTTCGGAACAGTAACTAATGGTATATTATTGTTGAAACGCTTTTTAATATTTGAGGTTAAATAAACTTTCATTCAGCTTTAGAGAGAGAGAGAGAGAGAGAGAGAGAGAGAGAGAGAGAGCGTGTGTGCGAGAGGGGTAGGGGGATTGCTCTAAACTCTCAGAGCCGAATAGGATGTGGTTTCAAGACAATTTATCACATTTTTTCGGAAATAAACGGACTGAAAACGATGTAACGAGGCGTTATAAAGCAATTTAGCTGTGGACAGTACAGACAAACACGATTCCTTCAAGCCGCAATTTTTCAAAAAAAAAAAAAAAAAAAAAAATCAATTGCAGTAACAATTAGCACGCATGGTTTCTCGTCTTCAATATCCTCACCAAACAAAGCCTTCCTCCCCCAAAAAATAATACCACACAGTATCCAACCTTCACATTTGCCGGGCCATATTCTTTGAAATCTCAGCGTTATATCTAATTTCCATTGAAAATGGCGGAGTCTCCTGTCTGGTGCCTTATTGAAAATTGATAAGCCGTTCGAAAGATCATTACAATGTTATTAATCTTGTCCTCCAAGAACGCTGGCATGCTGTAATGGGCGTTATCATATTCAGTGCTACTAGGCTTATAGAAAGAAAAAAAAGCTAAATTGATACGACAGAGAAAAAAAATCAAATTGATGCGGTATTGTTAACCGAGATGTGCAATGACAAAAACTCAACGGCAAGTTCCTCAGTTCGTGTTGGAATAGTTCCTATAAGTGTAATCTATACTGAAAACTCATTAACGTTATTACTTCAGAGTATAATCCATGAAATAGTATGAGCAAGTACATGGTAGAATGACACTCTCACAATGTGTGTAAAAACATATAATTTATTGCTCCAACTGAACATTCAGTTGATTATTAAGTACATTGTCACTGAAGTAGGCCCTATATATTATAACTGCTGGTGTTGGTATTAATGGGGGGGGGGGGGGGGTAGGCGGGTGATGTTGTTATATTTAACTAACGAAGTCTTACTATCGCATCATACATGTATATACAGTAAGACACATGCAGTGGCGGATTTGGGGGGGGGGGGGGGGGTCAGGAACCTGTTTTGGACTGTTTTGTACTGACTCCCCCCCTTCGATGTCTGAAAAAAAGCACACCAATGGTCCTCTCTTAAAATAGGAATTTTAACCAAATAAAGTTATCCAATACTAAGTTATCGAGATATCCATGAACGAGTGGTGTTTCTTTAATGTTCCTGGATAGCACTGTATTGCACGGAGAAAAAACATGTCAAAAAGAGTTCATGTCCCATGTGTGAGGTACCAGATGTGAGAGGCCGTGGTTTCGTGGAATTTGGGCTTCGTTATTATCATGATGTTCAGGATTTGCAATGAAAAGCAACGCATTTTCGATCATCTCAATGTGATAATTATTTCTTCTCTTAGAACCTAACAGTACTAACAGTGCAAACCACTTTAAATACTACTGTAGGCCTGCATCCCGTACCTTTAAGGCATTTATAGCAACATTTTTGACTTCATTTACCCCTGAAAATATAGACTGTTTATTACTATTGAAATATATAGCGTACAAGGATGGTATATTGCTTGGTTGTGTCTCGTTTTGCAAGTAATTTTTTCAGAGATAAGATGGTGTGTGTGTGTGTGTGTGTGTGTGTGTGTGTTGTGTGGGTGGGTGGGGGGGGGGGGCATTTCTTCCGGACCCGCATCAGGGTTATGAAAAGAAATGTTCTTTTGCCAAAAATGTCATATCCTCATGAGCTCCCGGTGCAATCCAGGATCGAGCTAGCATACTTTATACCCCAGGGGTTTTCCCAGTCTAGGTAACACTGTTCTACTAGTACTTTTCAGCGGTTGATGAAGTTAACACATTAAGGACTACTTATTTTCAATATTTGCATTAAACATGATCGTGTTAGTATATAACGAATCACAGGTCACGGCGTTCAATGCCAAATTTGCGTGTTGACACGAATAAAAACTTCACTTGGAACCGGATACATGGTTGTAGTAATGAACCTATTATATCAATCATTTAATGAAGCTATTCAGTTGATACAACATCGTACTTATTAATTTGAAAGTGGCATATGTTTGTTTATAATTTGTGCACTTGTTGCCCGAGACTCCCTGCCCCCCGCCCCCCTACTCCCCCCCCCCCCACACACACACACATTAAAACAGACATTGAAATTACCAATACTGATGCTGAAAAGGGGATATTACCTAAACAGCTGCAAACGACCAGAGACTGTGAAGACGACAAATTTAAGCTAAAAGCGTCCATTTTACTGTATTATATATGTAAATGTAATAAAAATATCGTCGTGGCATCATACCCAGTAAAACCAGAAGCAGTTAAACTAATTCAACAGGGAACTATGCTAGTTTGACGCACAACGAGCACTCCTATGGACAACACTGAAGGCACACAAAGAGAGTTTAAGACTGTTTATATAGCATTTTTATTATTTTCCGGGAAAAATACCTTTCCGTCAACCTCCAAGGGATAACATAAACGCGTAATTAATAAAGCCGTTTTTGAGTTTTTTTCTTATTCTGAGTGGGTTTCATAATGGATGTTAGAACTGTATGGCTACTTTCACTCGTGGCTCTGAAAATGAGAAATTATAAGAATTCGAAATCGGATTTATGGGTCGCAATTTCCTCAACGGTTTAGTGTTAAAGGGAAATTGCTGACAATTCCAGAAACATATCTATTTCATTATTTGTTTCTTGTTTATTTCTTATTTATTTATTTATTTTTTAACTCCTGCATTGTCTCTAAAGTCCTAAAGCGTATCACACACCTTTAACATTCACAAAAGGAACATCTACAACGCAACACTTTTTCTAATATGTAAGTGTGAAGCCCGGTGTGTGCTGCTTTAAACTGACCTTGACTCCAGGATTGCAAATGGCTGGCTGCTACGCCGACACTGATGATTGGTTTTCTGGGAACATGGGTTCCCAAGGGCTCTTTAAGTTAGCGAAAACATTTGTTTAAGGCAGATATCATCTACAAATTGTACACAGTTGTATCAATGGGATATGTATTTTAATAGCCTGTCGTTTATTAAGAGACTATATACTGGTAATAATTCCATCATTCTACTATTGTGGGGGGGGGGGGGGGGGATGCATTTGTCAATGCGTAAGAGATTAATAACCGTTTACTAGTCTTAGTAATTTTCTACACACACACATACACACACACACACACACACACACACACATCTATTCATCTTTGTATTTATCTATTTATGCATTTATATTTATTTATTTGGAAAAGGGTCGTCAGTGTGTAATTTACTTTTTGTTTTGTACAAATATTCATGTATTTTAATCTTATTTGGGAATTGCTCTTGTTTTGAGCGCCATCAATATGATACCGAAGCTTTTGTGTGAAAACCCATATTTATCAAATGAAATGGCAGCATTAAGCAAAAATCGCCGAGTTAAATAGATCATCTTTGAAATTATAAACTGTAAATTTTGCGTTTTTTTAATCATACTTATATATCATTGACATTGTTGACCAAATTTCTCCTTAGTCGTGGGAGATATATTTGAAAGATAGGATCGTAAATGTAAGGCTTACGTTTTTCTTCCATAGCCTGCCAAGCTACAAAGCAATAATTGCTTTGATGCTTCACCCTTTTAATATAGTTTGCCCAAGTAAACAGAAGCTTAATGTTCTGTTGTGAGGTTTCATTTCATTTCTTATTCCTGGAACGAGCCAAACAATGTTTTAAAGCCATCGATTCAATTGGCACTTAGTGGAAAGGTTCCCCCTAAAGCGTACACATGTTAAAAACCCTAGGGGGTTCGTAAAACCGATTTTAATTGGTTCTGATGGTAATGACGCCATTCAATGAAATGTCGCGTTCCATTGGATGGCTTCTACAGTGACACTGCCTGACTAGGTATAACGTATCTCACAAAGGAACGGCACATGGCATTGGATAATTTCTTCATGGCAGTTTGAGATTAGAGATAGGAGGTCGTAATTTAACATCACGTGAGAACAGGGAAGTACATATGCGACTGCGGGTACCACGCTCACCAATATCACTTCACAATCGTCAAGCTGGGAATAGCTTCCCTTGAATACAGTTTCTTCCAGGAGGCCTGTCAGATTAAAGGACACGGTGACTTAATCTAGGGACATTTAATTGGATTTTTTTCTTTTCTCGACAAAGAGGAGAAAAGAGGAGAAACGTGTTTGTTGAGACTAAACATGTACTTAATTAAGGTAAGCACGTTTTTTCTCTTTTTCCGTGTGATTGCAGTGTTTGAAACATTAAGGAAATTCAATCACGTCTGAATAATTGACTGAAGTCTTACGTGAGAGCTTTCTTGTGCTATGTCATTTCTGTTCCATAAGGCTACATCAGAAGTAATAGACGATGCGTGTGTGTGTGTGGGAGGGGGGGGGGGTAGGCTGATTTCTTTTATGTGTACAGGGTGCGTCTATTACCAAACTGCACGGCAAACACAAGGTACTACCAAATAAATAAATAAAATAAAGAAAGAAAGAGAGAAAGAAAGGAAAGAAAAGAAAACGAGTTTGCAAAGGACTGTCTCACCATGAGCAAGGGTATGAAGAAGTGCAGTCATGTGTGAGATAAAACACCTACGATGCGTTGCCAATGCATAGTGATGATAGGTGCGTATGCAGATGGATCTCCAACTACACATAACCACGTTAAAGCAATATATACTGAGCGCGCGTTTTATCACTGAGGTATTTGCATTTTAATTTGTTTCATATACAATATATTGTCTAGGTGTCATCACAGAGGAAAAAAGTCTGCACTTTCTAGAAAGATAGACTGTCTCAGTTAAAACACAATCCAATGCGGCAACTGACCCGTTGCGTGTGTGGCGTAAAGACGTAATTATTACAACTGGCGTAGCTTCAACGTAGAGCGCGTTTGCGTGTGATATTTGACGCATCTTGTGCGTTCCTGTATGACGTGGTGCAAGGGATCAGAGCTTGCTAATAATGTCTGTGACGCGTACTATTAAAATCGGTCAAGACGTAATTATTCCTGATTATGTTCTTCCTACGCAGAATGCATTTCGATGATAATCAGTATTACCCCCAAAATCTAATTATTTTTTCCTTGGCCCATTTGTGATAAATTCTGAAAATTTGATCAAAATTCGTCCGTGACTTTGAATAATGCTGTTAACAAAGAAACAAACAAACTAACCAACGGAACCAAAAAACGCAACCTCTATGGTGGATGTTATACCATAAAATATCAATACGGGTTATTTAAAGACCGGGTAATCCTAATCCCTGAGACTTTTTCACAGATTCAGTTGGTCGCGTCGCTGTTTTCAGTCTGCATATATAAGCAACGCAGATTCACAAACGTGGACTATGGGCATAAACCCTAGGTTCTAGATTTCGGTGTTGCCAGCTCGATCTTGATTTCATATGTAACCCGCACTGTAAAACCACCACATGATAAGGTTTAGTGAGCAAGTTAGCTTTACAGTGCCCTGACACTCAGGGTAACAGGTATATTGATCTTCTGAAACAATTACTTGACTCCCAGTTGCCGATCTCTGCCTTCACTGAGGGAACACAACAAGGAAGTGATAAACCACACAATGTTTTAATAAACGATCCAATATGTGGTTAATCAAACGCTAATCTTTACGTAATGTCAGTTTTGACTTGACTTCAATACGGTATATATCGTGTAATGTCGTATAAGGTAACACACAGGGTCCACGGTGCTTTGATGTTTGATATTTTGTTCGTACTGTGAATGATCTATGCTATCTTTTTACAAAGAGCTAGGATCTTGTTATTATTATTATCGTGTGTTTGTTAATATGTACACTGCACCCACATATTTACATGTACACTGTGTGTTTGTGAACGTACCAGAAATAAACTGCCCGAAAACGTGCGTACAGGTAGCCACGATAATTTACTGATAAGAAAAGAAGAAGGGAAGGGGGTCGTCTTTTCCATTCCTGCTCTCAAATTGTGTGTGCAATCCTTTCTTTGTCGCCATATTCCATGCAATCTGCCTTGTCCCATGCATTTCAACATATCGCATACTACTTGTTTCCTCCAAACATAAAATCCTATCCCATATACTAACTGCCTCGTTTCGGTCATATTACTATATCCCATGATACCCGTACTACCTATCCAATCGCACCTGCCTCGTCCCATCCAAATGGATATCATCCAGTACCTTCAGTCTCATTCTATTCCATTTTACCATGCACATTGCAAAATACCTGCCCCGTCCCATTACACATGCTATCCCACACGACCTGCACTGTCCCACTCCGCTTCAACTTACTTCAGTTGTTCCACTTTAACTTATGTCGTGCTTCACTTGTTCCATATCCCGTGGCACGTCCCATTGTCCCGTGCAATGCTGCCTCTGTGACGCCTTGTTCAAAAGGACAATGTTGATGTACGGCTTGTCTGTAAGATAATTTGATTATACCTTAGATTAAATCTATGATGGAAGAAAGCTGTCAGAGACAAGGGTAATTCTACCGTGGTGTTGGTTTACTTAGCCTCATCTATTAGTTTCAAATTCAGACTGATTCCTGCAGGGTCATTTTATTAATGACTTCCTGGCATTTTTCTTTGACACCAGCCCCCTGGCGATTCACACATTTGTCACTATTAGAAGTTCTGCTGCGTTTGTCAAATTAGGAGTGAAATATTTTGCAATTTAGATAATGGTGAATGATACATGGGACTGCGTTATTTTCAAAGTGATGTGAACAGAAAGGTAGGTTTTAAACTGTTCCTTCTAATATGATGAAGCCTTAATCCTTAATTATATTGTATAATTACAATGATGGATGCTCATGTATGTAATGCGATATTTGTCTTTTATCTAATTGAAATGTAAACCCTGTTCACCGTTGTGTTTTGATATAAAAATACAGTAGACTGTTGGTAGACTTATGAAGATGACGACAAAACATGGACGACCCTTACATGTAGCATCATAGGTAGTGCTATTGCGTAAGACAGTCGTCTAACCGGAAAACGGCCCAATTAATTTTAATTTCTAATTCAAACTAGGGTATAGATGTCAGTTAAAGCTTAACATAACAACAAGAAACGAACTTATAAGAGCTAGTGAAAGAATTAAGTCCCCAGTAGTGTAATCAAAGGGTAAAAATCTCTCAAACATACCGCTTCAGCTGTTTCGTTATGATATACCGCTGGGTGTGACAAGGGCTCATGTATTTAGTGTAGCAGGTTAAACGTCATTCCTTTGAACCCACGTTTGTCGGGATAAAAATTAACGGATGGCTTTCCAGTGTTGACTTTCTGCTCCTCATTTCCATGTTTGCTTAATTTGCAAGAACCGACTTATTAACCGGGCGCATACTTCACTTTGATCATAGTTATCTATCACTTTTATCCCGGCCAAGTAAAGGATTGCTGACCGTTATTATGGGTTGAACACATACATATTTCCATATTTATTTGATTTATGTGTTGACCGAGATGTCAAATGTGACGGCAACAGGAAGAAAGTCCAAATTTAATTTGTCTCATCTTTCGTTTGTGCCCGGACAAAGATAATGACATCTATTGGCCTGTGTGTGGTACAGATATATACATATTTATACAGCATACATTTGTCTATTCATTATAAATGATGTTATTATATCATCAGAAGTGATTATAACGGATGCGTGTTTCAATATATAGTTGTCTTAATTCTATGGAAAGTCCCAGACGTATTCAAAATATTGGATTTGTATGTATTATATTTTTAATAAAATGGAGTTTGCGTTGGGTTGATAAGTCGGTTCTCACAAATTACGCAAACATGGAAATGAAAAGCATTAAGTCAACACTGTAAAGCCATCCTTTAATGATCATAGATCATAATGAAGTCTACAAACTCACCCTCTTCTTGTTTCCCCAGAAAGGGTTAGGGGGTGCGTTGGGGTCTCGTTCCAAGCGTTGACACACGGTGTAATGATAGAAGTCAGAATGTGACAGTGTGTTGTAATTAAGAGCCACGTTTAAACCGTGGATTTCTGTTGACACACGTCATTACTTTATAGCTGGTTGGGCAAAATGTATGGTATACCAGATTGTACACACATGGAGTAGACAAGAGATGTAAAAAGAAACATTGTGGATTGGTTGTTCATTCAATATAAGATTACCTACCCTTTTGCAGCAGGAATTCATAATGCATGGTGTTAATATTGTGGAAAATGTTGTTTCCTTAGATCTTCTTTTTTGTGTGTTTCTGCCTATAAATCAGAATAAATAAAATATTTATTTATCTATCTCAGATTGAATGTCCGTTATAATGGTCAGCACCTTTGACGTTAATCACGATAATGGCATATCTATCTATTCTATTTATCTATCTGCAGTTATGTTACTGCATTAAACATTATAACCCACAGGGTATAAACATTGGGCTCCTAACATGTACGTATATAACAAATAATCACAGCACAAATGAAGTGCCCTTTAACAAACCAAAGTTGCAAAAGCAGCAATTAAAGGTGACTTGTCAAAATGACAACCAACGCATCATGATGGCGGTAAGCAATCTAGAACTCGGAAAATACGTCAATCGGAATCATATTTAGCGATATATATGGAAACTGCAGGCACAGTGTCTCGCTGCTTGACGTTGGGCAAATCTGGTTAGCATTCCGCTGCCAGAATTCGTCGAGGTTGCTGCCCTTGTCAGCTTGGCAATGAGATTAGCGTGATCTGTTGATGTGACGAGCGTTGGTGTGGAATTGGCGTTGCGCAGTTAAAGTTGGTCTCGTCACAGATTGGACTTGCTGAGGAATAAAATATTAGCCTTTCATGTGAATGAGAGCAGAAAATGAAAAACATTATCTAGAACTTTGTCTTTCAGAAGCTGTTGGCTTAAAAGTTTTTGTGCAATGAATAACTATAGTGTTTGGCATATCCTACTGGAAAATAGTCAGCCGGTCTTTTTCCTGCCTGGATGAAAAAATCTCTCTAAACCAATTAGGAAATAAAATGACCAATTTCCTTTTTTTGACCTCCCCTCTACGTGAGAGAGCTGATCTTCTGCTAAAAGCCACAGAAACTCAGATCGTCAGAATCCGCTTCTGGAAATTGAATCTCTCTGAAACTAGGTCACGTGGGTCTTTGATCTGCGACGGCAGGCAATTGTAATCTGGTAGCTGGCTTTTAGAGAAAAAAACGCCAGCGCTGCAGTCGACCAGTTCCTGGTTACTTGTGACTTAATGCTGGGGGAAGATAACCTTGCTAGGTTAAGGTAAGTGTAAAGTAAAAAATCTTTATGTCTCTTTGATCGAAAAAAATTCAATACGCCTTGTATTGGAAACGTGCGAATGTTTAACGCTGTGACCAGCACTAGTGTTATACATGTACAAGTACCAAACATATGTCTATAAACCCAACATAATACAAATCCATACAGATATTACAGATTTATCCCATGGATTTGCGTTTTATTATCCAAGCTAAATTGTGTCCGAATCTGCATTTGGTTATTGCTTAAAATTTAAGATGCATGGCCAAGTGTTCCAGCTTATACTGTCAAGAGATAAATGACCGTCTGTGGAATTCCATAGCATTATAGAAAACGCTCCGTTATCTGATAAGCCAGAGAGATAGATGGTATGGCCGGGTACCATCAGTCACTAGTGTTCCAGCTGGGGAATATGGCAAATGAAAAGTGTCAAATGTGTATGATAAATCTGAAGAGAGAAATCTCATTGCGTTTTAAGTGCTTGTTTTTTGTGCTCTTTTTATAAACCTTATCGGTAACTTATTTAATACACAGCCGTAGGAAGCAAAGATTACATCGACGTGGGGACGGATAACCTCCAGGAAAAAAGCAGTGCTAGGGGTGTCCCCGTAGGGTTTCCCCACTTCATGCACTTATACAAATAAAAGGACGTAGTTGAAAAAGATAAAAAGGGCTTGAGGGTAGGGTTAAGCAACCCCCCGCTTCGTACGATATATGTTATGATATACATATACAAAGTGCGTTCAATTTGACGAATATATGGCTGCGCTATGGTCAGGATAGGTCATAACCAATTGATCTGAATGACATCGAGATAACAACAAGATAACACTAGATGACAATTTGCAACTGGGCTGAATACATTTATTACTCATTGGTATATAGTTATACACATACAGCTGTTACGGTGTTTAATAAGTTAAAGCTAAAGGAGTCTTTGCTTATTATAAAGAAATCTCCAGGGGTCCGCAGACAAACTGATATATTGTGATCATCGATTTTCTTCTCGAATTATAACCTAGCTTGAGCAAGACGATGATTCGTTCTTATGTCTCATAGGTGTTTACGACCACGCGTCTTATGAGACTGGAAAACTATACACGAGAGCCTTTTTTCATAACTCAAAGTACATTAGTTGAGAAGCCATTCACTTTGTATTGATACTCACTTCCACAATGCTAAGTAACTGCAATTTTGCAATACGATTCCCTGTTTCTTTGCAGATTGCACAAAGTCAATTTGTGTCACCGGTTTCAGAACCGTACAAACATGCCCGCACTCAAACACCATGTGACAATTGAAACTGGAAATTGTCAAGAAGACTGTATTCGCCACACGTTAAGTCAAACCACACTCCATTGAATGCCAAATGATTTCTGGGTGACAGTGTTTGTTAAGAGATGCATACTTTATATACATAGAGGCTCAGTGGACGGCGGGGCAATACATAGGGCAAATGTGTATTCCAGCGCCGTCCATATGTATGTGGCTAATTTTAACATAACCATATAGGTACAGCAGAGAACCCTCATGGTCCTCAGCCAATGACTTCAACTTACACAATTATATCATAGTTATTATCGTAGCGAACTTGATTTTCTTCTCGGAAAATGTCAAAAGTTCCCCATTGGTTACTTCCAAAAACCATATGAAAACCCGTTGACAAGAACACGATTTACAGTGTACATCGGGTTTGAGTTCTAAGTTTAATATTTACGGGTTGCCTCGTCTCTGAATTGTGCTGGTTTTGTACATCATAAATGCACGTGTTTATGTCGTTTCTAGTAAATGTACATGACATAATAAATGTACTGTTACGTGTTCTCTTCTTTAATTAATCAAATTGCGCAATCAATTGATTAAAATATTAATAAGGTAAAAGAGTACTATGTCGTTAGGTGATAATTATGCCGTGCAAGACCAGTGTTGCATGCATGTTCATAAGTTGAAATATTGCTGGTTTACATATTCTACCTTTTTGGCATATAACGACAGATAACTTTCGAAATAACCACGAGAATTTCCACATAAATGACAAGCTGCAGCCAACGATCCACAGAAACTGGCGTTGGTGGCTTCGTACTGACTAATGATCTTGCAAATCATATTGAATGTATCCCGGTTACTCATAATGTCTTGCGTTTGAAGGAATATGATGGCTTTTTGAGTGGTTTGGCATTTTGAAAATATGAAACTTGGAGAACCTATCCTACCTTTACTGATATCAGAACACCAGCTTCTAAAAATTAAATTAATAAACCCCTTCTTAATCTTATGCAACGCTAATGATTAAAATAACAACAAAACTTTATTTGCCATCAATCGAGTCTGGTTCTTTTCTAACCAATGGCGTCAAATGATCTTTTTAAGCATTTAATATATATGCTATATTGTTCGTTAAAAATGAAATAGGACGTCGTTGCAATTACGCGACAATTCCTTTATTTATTTTTTGAAAACCTCAAAGGGTCGCTTATATGATGTCAGAACATTAACTGCAATGACAACTGACAGAGAACAGCTCTCCATGCAGCACATATTCCAATGCTTCATGTCAAGGTCAGAATGGCTTTATTTATTGCAACAATTATAACCAATAAGGTAGCAATAATAATTACTATGTAATCATACAATGCACTATTTTCTAACATAATAAGCATTTAATCAAAATTTTTTTTGGTAAATACCGTGTACGGTGTCAATCTTGTTGTGATAGCATTTTTGTAAAAACATATAGATGATACTTTATGTATGCCAATAAAGAAATCACGACACATGGGTAGCTTACGACAGGAATTTTTATCCCTAATGTTGCAAACCAAGATGTAAAACAGCTTATGAGGAACTCTGATTCTTTACAACGCTGATGACTCATTCGGTTCCATCTGCATCGGCGATGTGGGTGATCAATTGGTCGCTTAACTTAGTTACAGAGTACAGTCCCCATCAATAGTTGGCAAAACAAAAGGGATACACTTCACAAATCTTTAGTGACCTTAATTCCGTTAATTGTCCTAAAAAACTTAGAAGGTCAAAGGCAACTATGTTTGTTTATAAGTAAATAAAGAATATAGTTTTGGTGACTATCAACTTCATGGTGCGTTTATTTAGAAAGGCTAGACAGATAATGCACATTTAACTGTAACTCAGGGACCATTCCCAGACCATATCGTACTAACTGTGGATCGATCTATCTAAGAAGGGATTCTCGCTAAATTGCAATCAACTTAAGCGGCTCAGATGTCTGTCACGCCTTCTGAAGCTGCTAGGGGGTAATTAACTATCTTTAAAGTAGGCGTGCCACACATCTCAGCTGAAAGCCGCTTTAACTGAAGCCATTGCAGATGGATCGATCCTGTTAGATCGATCTAGGTATGGGGACCCAATTTGAAAGAAACAAAAATGTGCTTAAAATGCTTGCCAGCCTAGGGGTATATTTGGGGAATTGTATTGCAAATTGCAACTACGGAAACAGCTACATGTCTGCTGTTCCAACCGTTTGTGCGTCGTAGGAGGTTCATTTTTGTCGTTCAAACCCAGCGAGCCATTTATTCCACAAAATGATGTAGCACGATACGGATTATTAGATTAGTATTTCCAAGAATTCCTTTAGTCTTTTCTCCCTAATAGATAGATAGTTGACGTTTAATCAAATAAGTCACACACGCCTGGCTGAGAGAAGCGACGTTGGCTTAATGGACGACATTTTGACAGCAACATCTCTGTTCATGTTTTATTGTTCAATTTGGTTCGACACGTTCTTAATTTCAATTTCGTCGAAACAGATAACCACTAGGCTGTAAGGCTCACTTCAGTGGTTGCTTTATAACGCTGGAATATAATTAAAACGTTATAATAATGTTGTTGCTACAAAAGATAAACGGTTTATGCTTTCACTTATTCTCCGAAAAGTACTCCATCGTATAGTGGGGTGGCAATGTACTGATTTATTGAACTATATATGCTGCCACATTTTGTAAACAATTCCAGGTAAACAAGCAAAATAAGTCAGTCCATGTGTGGGTTAAATTGTGTCTTTGGGTTTTCAGATTTATTGTTTAATTTATTGGATGCAAACTTTTCTGTAACCAAATGTTCATTTTGGAGCAATGTTGTCATCGTTTAAATAATGTGACCCTAGAATCATCAGGATTGTGGATATACCTGTAAAAACAAAGAAAATAATGCCTGAAACATAAAAAGGGGAACAAAGACAATATTACTAAAATGCATTTAATTAGGGCTAAAGGGGAATGCTGGTTAAATTATTTTCAGCTTGATTATGTTGTATTTATCTTTGGTGGGAGAAGAGGGATGCTGTATAACGCGAGGGGGGGGGGGGTCTTGCCCGGTGTGATAGTCTTCTAAAGACGTGCTGGTCGACAGAAGTGCAAGGACTCGTGTGTCTAATCCTTGTTTCCACTTATTCACCGGCCATTGACTTAAATATTTATAAGAGGAACGACAACATTTAACTACTGAAGATGGTGTAAGTGAGTGCGTTAATTTAAACATTTGATGGCCGGCTGTTACAGAGAGTGCGTTCTCTTGGCCACTGAAGCGTGCAGTATCGACACGCGCATTGTCCACCGGATAACCTCGCTCACATCCAACAGGGTAGAGAAGTAACTCGGTAACTCGTTTAGGAAGACGGCTAGCTTAGTGCCTAACCAGACAGCAATGGTTGTCCGCTAGGAGCCGTAGTCCGTCTCGCATTACTTTGTACAGGTGCCATTCGTCCCATACCTAACCCCAATAATCAACTAACCCTAACCTGTACCAATCATATGGGACTCAGGACGTCGGATTACCACTCTTGTCACACTTGGGAAGCACTAGTGTTACAAGCAGTGCCTCATATTAGGGTCGTTTTCTTGTACTGTATAAAATTTCCCATACACACATAATTTAGATTTTAATCGTTTGATGTGACGTAAGACTCCCATCAATCCTTTTATCTCAGTCTGGCGAATACACGGCACATTATACATCATGCCTATAGGCCCAAAGCGATGATTTATTTGTTTGTCTTCCTGCTGTGAACTAGCAATCACTTTTGTAATTTCCTTTGCAATTATAGTATTCGAAATTGCAGCCCTCTGGATCTTGACTTGTCGAACTCTCCCCCATTTCACCCGGCCTCAGGCGCATTGGTCGCCCATGGTGGCTTGGAAGCCGTTCTTAGCCAATGCACTGAAAGTTCACCGAGTCTGCTCGGCAGTGGGAATCGTTTATTGTAATAGCTATTTTTTCCCCGGAATAGACAATTGCTATTGTAATCTCCTTTCTAATTGAACTATTTGGAATGGCAGTCCTCGGGCTCTTAACCTGTCTAGTCTGATTAAATTACCGCATTGTTTGTGTTTCGTCACATGTTATATACTCATATAGAACCACCGCTGTTATCTTAATGGGGAGATGTACATGTAAAATAAATGTTTCGCTGTTAAGACATATAATCTTGTATTCAAAGCTTACTTAGTTTGGAAACTGTGATACACGGATTTATTCTACGATTTACTGACTGATACTAGTTGGTGACATTTGGTTGGTGTCTGTGGTAAAAAAACTTCAAATGCATCTCTAAGTGTGGTCAAAGGCATACTGTATTGGATCCATGTTCCGTCCCTATTGTTTTTTGGGATATTAACTTGAAAGACAATACGTATTTTAACTTATTTTAAACACTGTTCATTTTTTTCAGGAAATGATTCATTTTGATATCATCAACATGGTAGTTGTTTGTTTTGATAATTAGTGTATGTGTATAAAGACATCCTTGGTTTGAGATATTGCTCTTCATTATCCAATAAATTTCAGTACTGGTAGAGCTTTGCTGACGACAAATGATTGTTCTGATAGTCAGTGTGTAATCGGGATGTAAATTGGCAGCTAGGGTACATACAGCAAAATGTTTAGACCATGTATTCGTACATGTTTTTACAAGATACAAGCGTGACGAACATCCTGCGTGAGATGCTTTATGGTATATCCATTCTTGTATTCACGCAAGTAAATCAAACTGACATATCTGGTAATTTGCAGCAATAATCTTTCAATGAAGAACAGTTATTGCAGATATCGTATTATGGATGCGTTTAATGCGATTTGGCGTGAGTGGTTTTATAGAAGGAATCAACAGTGCGTTTCTACATCCTATCAGTTTGGCGCCAGTGTGTGAGCAAAGGATTTAAATTAACAGTATTTTCTTATATTTATAAATAGATAACTATTATTCAGTTTGAATGCAGGCGTGAAATTCACTTTAAAATGCGCTTGTGACAGTAATTGGCGGTATTCTATGATATTGGCGATCTGTCTCTTGGCTAACGATTTTGATGTCACTTGTCTGAGTGATTTTTATGTGCTAATATTCGATTTGAGAGCCATAATTGCTAGCATAAAGGAATGGTCCAATTAATATGGTGTTACAAAAACCAGAGAGTAATATCTGCAGATTTTCTTGCTTTTCTGCAGGTACTACGCATGGCACTTGAATGATAGATAGATAGATAGATAGATAGATAGTTAGATACTAAATGGATGGACGCTGCCTATCCGTATTCTACTGTACTTTTTAACAAATCAGATATGCATATGTGTATGTCTTCTTATGGGGTTATTGGTTTTCTTTCAGCTATGCATTTATGTGTTGTGCAATTTTCTCGGACGCCACACTTCCAAAGATATTCAAATTCAAAGTACACGTGGCTGCACTTAATAGACTTCCGTTTTATCTCTATAGAGTGTTTAGCACTCTGTGTGGTGTCGCATCTTTCCGTTCAGTTACACTTGGAACTGACATCATTGTCTCTTGATAATATTGAACCAGCAATCGGTACATTGCTCACGTCTCACTGATATCCGGCATGAACACAATCTAATTGGCTTGGAAAACCTATTTTATGCCTTGCCTCTGGCCATTCCATGGTGTTTATTCTTTCCGGGCTATCTTTCCCTCTTTTTCTCAAACCTATTGATCTCATTGTAAACTTATACAAAATGATGAATATGCAAACTATCAAAAAGACGGATAAGTGAATGAATGAATAAATAGAAGCGGGAGTGGCAATGGCAACTCGTCGTAGCCCAATTTAAGATAATTATTTTAGAAACAAATGCAAAAAATAGGGAAAACGTGTAATGGCTACCAAAGACACAACGCAATATCTTCACTACTAGCTGGTATTATATTATTGCATCCTTTGATGACGGTGGTCTGACAGCGGGGGAAGAAAATGCCGTTCAATGCATTCTTTGCATCAATTATGGTTTTATCATCATCATTCAGAGCCTAAAATGTTCCAATGTTCAGCATGCTTCTTCCAGTACATTCTGTCTTGGCCTTGGAATTCAGATTCGGTTTTTCCACCACTCGTCTAATCTAACACATCCCTCCATCTTTTAAGAGGCTTTTCTTGTTTCTTGTGTCCATATCTTGGTGTCCATTCTGTCAGCATTATAGTCCATCTCTCATCCTTGATTCTGCTGACATGCCTTGCACATTTCCATTTCTTCTAAACTGCTCACAGCAGCATACACTGCTGTTTAGAAGATATTGTATCACTTTGACGAAAACCCTATTTAAACAGAAAGACCGCCCTCCATATATTTATAATGGTTAAGGTTAGCCCCACCTAAGTGGACCAAAATCTAGGGCGAGGCTTACCTGTACAAATAAATGAGAAGCGGACTCTATGTGGGACTCTATTTGTACAGGTAAGCATCTCCCTATATCTCTACCCACTTACTGGTATGTCAGGCTAATAGGATTAATAATTGGAATAATTAGATGGAGGGTGAACTCTCTGTTACACTGACCCTCAATTTCGTCACACCGGGCGTCCTTAGATCCAGGTCGTCAGTGTCGGCGATACCAGTCGACGGGTACAGGGTTTGTGGTCACCAAGGCAACTCGTAGTTGAATTATCACTTGTGTGTCTTCAGAATGTTTCCAGTGAATGACGTAACGTCTGCTGGTCTGATCTGGTTATCCCAGCTCATGGTCCGCATTGGCCATGCTCTGTGACTTCGAACACATAAAGTATAGTCATAACAGGGTATTTTACTTTAAAGTGAGTGCTTTTCACCGGTCTAATGCCAATTTTGTATATTAAAGTCCACTACAGTTATTAAGCTGGGCCATTTAGGCTAAACATCGGCTTTAAAGTTTATTTTTAAATTTCTACTGAATTATCTCACTTAAATGTGGACAAGAAGTTCAGATTTTAAAATAAACACATGCATTTGATCATATTACAGCGAGTGGGAAAAAAGCTCCATGGGAGTAATTAAGTAATAAAAAGTTGTAAATGTTACTCTTGAGGATAGTGTAACGTGTCATAGAAGAGGAAAGCACTTACGTCTATTGGAGATAGTCGAGGAAGGAAGTTTTGTCGAAACTTCGTGATGCATGTATATGTACTACATTTTCGTAATGAATGTCTGTAGCACCAGCATTTAGGATGATAAATCCTTTTGTATATTTTGAATGTGGCTTTGGACGGTTCCTTAACTTAATTTGTAACCATCGGCTGAGAACTGACCTTATTGGTGAACCTTAGTTTTAATTTTGATATGACTAGCATATGTTGACTAAGAATACTTGTTCCAACAAGGGTTGTCGCCATCCAGATGTTTTTTAAAAGGTGATTTTATTATTTTAGTACTCTTTAACTAAGTTCATCAGAAAATGTTACTTTTCCTTCAGTCAGCGTCTGGATGATTGTGCAAATGACCTGCGTGCAACTATTGGAGGCCTTCAAAAAAATTCCCCAATACTTAATCATCAGTTAACGGTCCTTGTTCAGAAGGTGTAGATCTGGTAGTTTCCTGTTTCATGTTTGCACATTAAAACATACACGTCCCATGGGTTGGAGTTGCTAAGGTAGTGGTTAGTGTGTGTTTATAAAGCGGCATTATATAAATATAACACTGCCGCAATATTGGCATATTTTACACTGAATAAATCTCGGTTTCCGTTATGGTACCTCGTGGGACTAGAATGTCTAAAGCGGATGTAAAAATGGAGACATATTAGATAAATATATAAGAGGACTATATAAGTCGTCGCAAACGGAAAAGCGATCTGCTTTGTGTTCAAGAATATTAAATGATAAGAAGGCCGCAATGGTTTCCTCTCGTTTTTCATCAGTGTTAACTCGATTCCCGTTGCTGTCAATATCCGGTCTTTACTTCTTCCTCACATTTCATCAACCAGAAATCCCCGGCCCTTAATGGCATCCGAGCAGATTGAAAATCAATTCTCTCCTCACGTAATAGCTGTGAAGAGGAAAGTGGTCGCCGTGCCTTGAAGGGCGGGTATTGGCCGTGTGAACAATTTAGCCGTGGGTTCATTCACCCAATGTAATCTAAGTGTGGAACATTATTGCATTAGGAAAATGGCGCTTTTTCGTTGACATTATCATAATAAGGGGCAAATCTGGACAGGGAATCACATGATGCCATAGAATAGAAGAATTGCAGTTACTTATCCAAGGCACACTGCGATCATAGTGACGGATAGACAGCCAGTTATTAGACTAAGCTAGGAGTTAATTTTAATTTAGACGACTTGTGATCAACACATGTACCACTACAGGCAAATCACTGCATGATATAAAATGTTCAAAGAGAAAAACTATTACCACCGAGTGCATTGAGAAGTTGTTACAGTGGAGATTGACATAGGCTGCTTGGATAATATCGGACGAGTATCCTGAGAGAGGGAACTGACAAATTAGTAATTACAGTATAAAAACTGTTCTTTTTTTTAAAACTTACTGGTGCAGATAAATGTGTTGCGGAGAGGCTTTGTTGCTCTTGGTACCAACATTCAGAGTGAGAGGATAAGGAGAACGGCCGTTTTCAATGATCACAGCTAGCAGACCAATCGGATAAATTGTCCATTGTGGCTAAAAATAAAACGTCGCTTCTTGGGTAACGGTCAGTAGTTTAGAAACCACTCTTTAATTACATATGAAGGCTGAAGTTTGATCCTTGAATGCTGTATTTACCGAATGCCGAATCCGTTGGTTTTCTAACTGTTCATTTTGTAATCGTTACGAACGATCACTTAAGAATACAAATTTTTTAATGATTGACGGCATTGGAAGCAGACACAACATAAGGGTCACTGAAGAGACTCAGCTGAGCCTCTCATCTTCAAATATTATTATTCAGAACAGCAAAGCACAGTGTTGTATGCCGTAATTACAACGCGAGCTTCTATACCAGCATTTAATACTAACGCACTTCTGTATCTGGAGTATTAGAACGGTGAGTCTTCGAAAACTTAGTTCCTGTGATGCATTAATAAGTAGAATATATCAGATTTCAAAGCGTCGTCTAAATTGATAGAAAGTGGCAATGCAAGTTGAGACCACTTGACTACATTACAGCTCACCAGGGGGCATACATAAGTGGTCTTGCGTCAATGAACTCAAGTTGGAACTGGAGAGCAGGTGCCCGTGGGGATATTGTGGCAAAACGTGACCTAAGTAAAGTTTTGCTATTGCGTGTGGCTTTACGTCTGACTACACCTGATGTATGGTTACCTGCAGTCCAAGTCACGGATATACTGTAGAGAACACTTAAATAGAGTGGCCTAAGATATCTAGGACAAGCTTTTATTCAGGAATACGTTTGAAGACTCTTCACCATATCTAACACGGTGATCTGGATTTTGATACTGGTTTCAAGGCCTCATCCGCCGTCATAAGTCTGTCATTCAGTATTAAGAGTGTAGATATCCGCCAAAAAACTTTTTAACAGCCTAGTTTTGTGCACTGCCAATGTGTTTAGTTGATCTCGTAGATGATGTATAGATGTAAGGAACATATCAGGAACAGACGTGGATAGAATCAAAGGGGGCATATTACAAGACATGACGGTGAGTATGTTTCACAAATAAACCATGCATATGAGGAATTTAGGAGATTTGACATCATTCATTACGTTATCCTAATCGATTGCAAAACACACTGCTAAAGGCACGCTGGGGTTTGGTGAAAACCATGTGTAAACATGTTACGTAATAAGGAAATTTTGTGTGAGGTTCCTTGTATTACGCTCTTTAAGTGTCTCAAGCTTCTCTGTAAATTTGGGAACATGCAGTACCGATATAGTCCACCGAATTGGCTACCGGTTGCCATTTGGTTTGACACGGCTGAGCTTGGGCAACAGGGTAGCTGGTGGGTGGGTAATATGTGTATATAGGCTAACAGTGCGGTTCTAGATAAGATTTTTTTTCTGAGAATCCATTTGGTATTTATACCATGGCCAAACTTATTTAAACCCGTGTTCTTCAACACACGCTCTGGTAAATTATTGTCTCTCAGAGACGGCGCCTTGAGGTATAGCTAGTTCTCAGCAACTGTGCTGCTTAGTAAATTATATTGACGTAGACGTACAATCCGGGGGTAGGTCGCAGGAGAAATGATTGGAACCCCCCTCCTTTTATAATGGTTACATAATTAGCCCTGTGTGCTTGCGTTTTGCTTCCTACCTGCACTGTAATAAAGGACCGGTAAATTACACATAATCGATCCTGTCTACGAAAAATCCTAAATGTGAACGCCATAATTACTTAATTGAAAAATATTTTCCCAACTGTTAAAGTCAATTTTGCATTATTTGATGCAAGGTAATTTTGCTCAACGCGCAGAATATGTAAGGTATTCCATTGCGGGAGGATGCAACTTCCATTCATCGACGATCTTTTGCCGTTCCCATGTGAAAAGTTCACAGTGGTTAAAGGGAATCAAGGGTATCATTGCCCTGTTTTCTAATGGAATTAACTGGTATTAAAGCAAACGCATAGCGGTTGTATTTGACTGATCGTTCTTCATTGACTTTTTTGTGGTAATTATCTCAATTTCCATCGACTCCCTAAGTCAACAACTTGTGAATGTTTTATATTACTATCATTAATGAAAGAAAAACAAAAAAATGAAAATGATGCTGGCCGTATAGTTCCAGCAATAATCACAAATCTCCCTATGCAGATTGTGATTTCCATTGTACAAACGATAGAATGATTTCAGAAAATTGAGGAAATTGCGGCTCACTGATGTAGAGTTATAACGTGGTAAATGTTGGGTAATCAGTGACATATAGCCATCATTCAAACCACTGGGTTTATGTGTGGTTATGTGTTTTATTTTTCAGGATCGATAATATATAACCTGTACTGGGCAGAAAATGAGAAGATGTGTTTAAACTTTCGTAACCATTACTTTTTTATATGCCATTCAAATATTAAAACTACATATCACATATTCTGTGCGGGATTTTTGTGCTAGATCTCACTTTCACCACAAAAAGTACCTTTTCCTAAAGTACTCACTGATCATATATAATATCAACAATTAGCAAAGTTATCACATCATCGAACGATGTATCGTATGGCACAGGCTGTAGACTATACTGGTACTAGTCGATACCTGCAGCGTTTCAAGGGGCGTCACAGAGAAATTTTAATTAGGACTTTGCTTTGATGTCTATTCATTGATTATTTAAAGAGACACACAAACGTTTCACTAGCAATACTTACAATATTTGGTATATATAACTTGCAGTGTATGCTTTGACTATCACCCTTATGTTACACACAGCATCGTTATGTATTAGACCATGCAATACCATGCAAGCTGGTTGATATATTATATATAGTATAGCCGATATTTCAGAACATTTAACAATGCTCTTTGACATAATATTAAAACAAGCTGTCTCTGGCTCACTGGGGCGGAAATAACATTGAATAACACTTAGTTCCCTTTGCCAGCATATAAAAGTTGTAATATTAGACAACTGGAGTAGAAATCCACTCGTTTTATGTGCAAATATATCTTACTTGTTATATATCAGGGATAAGTGGTGTATGGGGATTATAAAAACATATCGAGTTATATACAATATTTTACTTTATTACCTGTATGTAGGGAACAGGGTTGGGACATTGTTTGGTTTTGAAAAAGGGATGCCTAAGTAGCAAGGATTATAAGCACGTTGTCGCCGCCCCCTAGATTGTTTCTTTATCTGTTTTGGTGCGCTAGACACGCTCATAACATCAGTACATGCCACAAAACCACAGTGATACTGTTTTAACAACTGTTTGATGACCACGATCAGTGTGAACCATGCTGCGGTTTATTGAGTTCATGATGTCACCGTGGCTATGTTTTCCAATACGTTAATGTACATGAGTGATTGGGTTTCAATCAGAGACATGAAGTAATACAATAACACCAACACAATAACACTTTTCACACCAGGATTTAGAGTTGAATATGTTGATTGATCTACAACCGTTCTTGGCAAAATGTATGCGTCTTGCAAACTGCTGCTATGCAAGAAGAAACTTTACCCTGCAAATGAGGGACTGTTTCAAGTTTGAAAGCATAAAAAGACTTGTTGCAACCTTTATGCAAACTTAAAAAGTTGCCAGTTTACTGCAAACTTTTCATATTGCTTAGGGTGAATATATTGCGCATTTGCAGTAATTCACCAGATAGCTTTTGATCTCAGTAATAAACCATCATGTTGATCTTTATTTTCTTTTCTTTGTTTATTTATTATTAAAAGCAACAATATTTTATTTTAGTGGGCTACACCACTGATTTAGCTTGGCCGAAAAAAGACTATAAGGAATCGGTCTTCACGTTTTTATCTTTGGAACAAGTCATGGAGTAACGTATAGCCATACTACATTGTATCCAGTCAATGTGAAGTTACGATATCATCGATTCAGCGACATAAGAATTTCTTATATTTCAAAACCCATTTCGCACTGGGAGTTAAACGGGATTGATTCTTGAAAATGCAAACTGATAATTTTCTCCTAAAACAGCCTTGGGATTGGATGGGGATTGATTTTTGAAAACAAGAACCGCTAATTTCCTTCACATTTCTGAAAAATTGAATGCCCTCGTAATTTCTGGATCTAAAAAGGGGCAGAAAAGTATTTGATGCGATAATTTGTTATTTTATGTGCAAATTGCGCGGGTATAAGTCCCCAGTTACTATCGATCGTGGCTACGGCGCTAATATACGGTGTATATAATCTTGCGCAGCTTGTCACGATTCTGAAAACTTTTAAAGGTAAACTTTCCGATACTCTTATAAAAATGTTTCTTTTTTCATTGCAAAAAGAAAAATTTGCCCCTCTCACAAATACATATCCGACCCGAATCTAGGACCAAAAGAAAACGAAGACAATAGGTACGGTTCAGATAATAATTTACAAGAACGATAATGAGAAAAAAAGGTTTTGAGGATAAAATTATAACTTCAGAGCAATTTCAAACGTGTGCTAGGTATTTTAATTTTAAAATTTCAACCATTGTATACATTTGATTGCGATTTAATATTTTATATTTCGATGAATTTTATTTTGTTGGAATACATTATATTTGAATTTTATATCAAATCAGTTTATTTGCGTACTGATGCATGTACACAAATATACGGAAATAAACTTAACAAAATACATGTTACTGTTAGTATTTTCACGTACGTTTTAAGTAAAAGACATACATACGTACTGTAATTTATAGTAGGATTTGAAATACGATGACTATAGATAGTCGGTAAATATTGTAAATATATTAAATATGAAACATCTAAATAAGACCGAGTGACATTTCCTTGTCTTGGTCCATTGCATATATCTTAAAACAAACATTTGAGTGGGGTTAATCTATTGGATTGCTAAAATACGTTTTTGAATAATGTCGGTTGATTCCAATCATTAGCGCGAAAATCGAATTCGTTTTTTGAAAGTTTTCATTCTCCGCTAGGCTGGTTTTGATTTATAAAACCAGAATACTTAAATCTCTACACATGGCATGCCCCCGATTATCAGGTCAAAATGCACATGTTGTCATATTTAATGTGCCACCACACATGCTCGTATAGATTATGGTTTTTCGGTTGGGCGAAATTGACATTACCGGACAGAAAAATTGCTTTGCCGGCAAGCTAAACACGAAATCCAGTAATCACAATAACCTCATAAAAATACCGAAATTAGCTGTTTGGAGAGAGCAGCTGTACACAGAGGTGCGTCTCCAATATAACCTAGTATACGTGGTTAATATAATGTAGTATACGCAAGGCGCTAAAGGATTAGGAAGCCCATTAAAACGCCTGGCAATGCATAATAATGGTCAAGACCAGTGCGTCCTCTTTCTGTAGCTTTACTACCATTAACTGCGTACTTTGTGTGACCTTGTGCGGTGATCGATTGGGTTAACGTAATAGGTAAATCGACCTCAGCAGGGCAGCGACTGTGGATTCTTATTGAAAGTATGACCACATTCCCATAGACACCAGCGGTCTACGTTGATCGATCCAAGTGTGCGGGGACTCTAGCTGAGTGCAATCAGCTTAACTTAAAGACACGCATCCCCTTGTTTCCAACGTACTCGTAAAATCACCAGATTTTCTGTATTCTACTTACTCCTGGAGAAGACGCACCATTCAGTTAAGGTGATTGCACTCAGCGAGAGTCCCTGCGGTGTAGAATGGGTCCACTTTCCAGTCAACCCAAAAGACTCTCCTTGTCTGCAGTTCTTTATAATTCCACTGCACATGGTCACGTTTAAAATTTAAATATAAGGCGATTTCATTCCACTTGGGCAGCGTCGATTCCTCATTAAACAGGACATCATTTCAAATACGTGTCTGTTTTTTTTCTTCAACTGTTCTCCAGTTCGTGCTATCGTTATTTCAATGATACTCATTGATAATGCATATAGAGGCCTTAACTTGATAACGTTCCCCTTTTCTCTCACCATGCTCTGCTTTGGGTTTTTTCAATGAATTGGTTTATTTCGCGTATGAGATCAATCGCGTCCTCAAAACATTCCCTTAAATTCAGGTACACAAGTCACCAACCTTTGTCCTAAGTATGACTTCCATCAATAATTCAAGGTTCTGGCAGTGCCCCATGGATATAGCTTGTGTGCCGAAAATAAATGAAAGATACCAAAAACAAGGGTCTCGGGGGATCGATACATTTCTTTCTATAATAGCATGCATGGGTAAGGTATGGTTGATCTTTGACAGAGAATACACTCCACCTTAATGTATGCCATCAATAATTTAATGTCCTGGAAGCAAAATATGGTCATGGTAAATATATCCAGAATATTAAAAGAATCGGTGCTATAGATCTAGGGAATCGGTGGGTTTTGTATTGAATATACATGGACATGTTGGATGGCTTGATGTTTGGCAGAAAGTGGTACAAGTATGGTTCGCCAGCTTTAGAATTCGTCTTAAGTGTTAAAAGTTTGATATCAAATGTCACATTTTACAAATTGAACTTTTCGTAGCACAATATACTTTCTGCACAGGTCAGATTCTAATGAAAGATGGCAAGTTCAAAAGACGAGCTTACATACTGAAGGTTTTTGTACAGTGCAACGGTTTCACATGTTAACGCTTCATGTTAATTTGTGTGTTAGTTTGAAGAATAGTGCTCAAGCGACTCGTAAACATGCAGACGAGGTATATAAAGGTGTATATCTGCATTATTGCATTTTATACATGTATTTGTTGACGAAAGTCTTAATCGTGTTAACGAGCCATGGTTTGGGTGACATAAATAAAATTATTATTGCATATTAAATGCGTTCTAAGAAGGGCGATGATACGCATTTAACTTGCACGGAATTGTGTTATTACCAGTAGAACCAAGGATTAAACACGGTTTTATGCTGCCTCTGTGTTCAGCATCATCAGTCCTTAGACGATCTATTTGTCTCTGTCACATTCAGAAGGCACATCACGCACAGAATGTAACGTTTCAATTAACTGATGATGAAACGACTATTACCGCAAAATAAGCCGAATCAACTGGTTTTCTAATACTCGGGGTCCCCACCACCTCCTCTACGATATTTACATTAAGTACATGATGAATCCAAATGTATTGATAGCAGCAATTATTTCCTTAAAACAACCACTTCATTACGTGTCCTAATTAAATTCTCAGAAATATTGATTTTCATTTACTTGGAAAGATGCTCAAACTATGAAAGATAAAAGAGAATCCACATTAATTAGGCTGTGTCAGCGACACCGATTGCTGAACATTGTGACGTTTTACCGCTGGAGCTTCCTTAAGGTTCGATTCTGTTGACAGCGTTTCCGTATTATGCCTCTTCGATTATGTAATATGAAATTTCTTAGACTTAACCCTAACATCTTTACTGTAGCTAGATCAAATATCCAACAAACACTACTTTCAGCGGCAATATCATTTAATTGATAATGATGTATTGGCATATTTTGTGGTTCAGTTGACAGTCTCAGACGTCATCCTCTGTCTATAAAGATATAAAGTGTTGTGAATTTGTTTTTTGCATCTAAAAGAACGCTATTTCAACGGAGTTTGGGGCATCACTGCATTAGGTTCGGGTCTACTGTCACTCATAATCATCAGCCGTCCATTGTGCTGATGATGTGAATATATGTTGGTTCCAGAAATAAAACCCCTACGATGCAAGGTTCGGTTTTCCATTGGTTTGCACAGGTACAGTCCCGTCCTAGATTTTGACCCACAATTACCATGACCTGTACGGATATGATGGAGTGGGAGGGGGGGGTNGACTTCCATCAATAATTCAAGGCTCTGGCAGTGCCCCATGGACATAGCTTGTGTGCCGAAAATAAATGAAAGATACCAAAAACAAGGGTCTCGGGGGATCGATACATTTCTTTCTATAATAGCATGCATGGGTAAGGTATGGTTGACCTTTGACAGAGAATACACTCCACCTTAATGTATGCCATCAATAATTTAATGTCCTGGAAGCAAAATATGGTCATGGTAAATATATCCAGAATATTAAAAGAATCGGTGCTATAGATCTAGGGAATCGGTGGGTTTTGTATTGAATATACATGGACATGTTGGATGGCTTGATGTTTGGCAGAAAGTGGTACAAGTATGGTTCGCCAGCTTTAGAATTCGTCTTAAGTGTTAAAAGTTTGATATCAAATGTCACATTTTACAAATTGAACTTTTCGTAGCACAATATACTTTCTGCACAGGTCAGATTCTAATGAAAGATGGCAAGTTCAAAAGACGAGCTTACATACTGAAGGTTTTTGTACAGTGCAACGGTTTCACGTGTTTACGCTTCATGTTAATTTGTGTGTTAGTTTGAAGAATAGAGCTCAAGCGACTCGTAAACATGCAGACGAGGTATATAAAGGTGTATATCTGCATGCATTATTGCATTTTATACATGTATTTGTTGACGAAAGTCTTAATCGTGTTAACGAGCCATGGTTTGGGTAACATAAACAAAATTATTATTGCATATTAAATGCGTTCTAAGAAGGGCGATGATACGCATTTAACTTGCACGGAATTGTATTATTACCAGTAGAACCAAGGATTAAACACGGTTTTATGCTGCCTCTGTGTTCAGCATCATCAGTCCTTAGACGATCTATTTGTCTCTGTCACATTCAGAAGGCACATCACGCACAGAATGTAACGTTTCAATTAACTGATGATGAAACGACTATTACCGCAAAATAAGCCGAATCAACTGGTTTTCTAATACTCGGGGTCCCCACCACCTCCTCTACGAGATTTACATTAAGTACATGATGAATCCAAATGTATTGATAGCAGCAATTATTTCCTTAAAACAACCACTTCATTACGTGTCCTAATTAAATTCTCAGAAATATTGATTTTCATTTACTTGGAAAGATGCTCAAACTATGAAAGATAAAAGAGAATCCACATTAATTAGGCTGTGTCAGCAACACCGATTGCTGAACACTGTGACGTTATACGTTAAGGTTCGATTCTGTTGACAGCGTTTCCGTATTATGCCTCTTCGATTATGTAATATGAAATTTCTTAGACTTAACCCTAACGTCTTTACTGTAGCTAGATCAAATATCCAACAAACACTCCTTTCAGCGGCAATATCATTTAATTGATAATGATGTATTGGCATATTTTGTGGTTCAGTTGACAGTCGCAGACGTCCTTCTCCTCTGTCTATAAAGATATAAAGTGTTGTGAATTTGTTTTTTGCATCTAAAAGAACGCTATTTCAACGGAGTTTGGGGCATCACTGCATTAGGTTCGGGTCTACTGTCACTCATAATCATCAGCCGTCCATTGTGCTGATGATATGAATATATGTTGGTTCCAGAAATAAACCCCCTACGATGCAAGGTTCGGTTTTCCATTGGTTTGCACAGGTACAGTCCCGTCCTAGATTTTGACCCACAATTACCATGACCTGTACGGATATGATGGAGTGGGGGGGGGGGGGGGGNCTTAAAACAACCACTTCATTACGTGTCCTAATTAAATTCTCAGAAATATTGATTTTCATTTACTTGGAAAGATGCTCAAACTATGAAAGATAAAAGAGAATCCACATTAATTAGGCTGTGTCAGCAACACCGATTGCTGAACACTGTGACGTTATACGTTAAGGTTCGATTCTGTTGACAGCGTTTCCGTATTATGCCTCTTCGATTATGTAATATGAAATTTCTTAGACTTAACCCTAACATCTTTACTGTAGCTAGATCAAATATCCAACAAACACTACTTTCAGCGGCAATATCATTTAATTGATAATGATGTATTGGCATATTTTGTGGTTCAGTTGACAGTCTCAGACGTCATCCTCTGTCTATAAAGATATAAAGTGTTGTGAATTTGTTTTTTGCATCTAAAAGAACGCTATTTCAACGGAGTTTGGGGCATCACTGCATTAGGTTCGGGTCTACTGTCACTCATAATCATCAGCCGTCCATTGTGCTGATGATGTGAATATATGTTGGTTCCAGAAATAAAACCCCTACGATGCAAGGTTCGGTTTTCCATTGGTTTGCACAGGTACAGTCCCGTCCTAGATTTTGACCCACAATTACCATGACCTGTACGGATATGATGGAGTGGGAGGGGGGGGTTACATGCTTACGGTGAACCAAAGTTTCGTTTCACCCATCGGTGGTGATGGTTACGTGGGTAAACTGATCCCGATTATTGCAATTTTAAACTGAAACCCCCCTGTAGAATGCATTTTTAACACCGGTCGTCCTGATTCCCATAAATAGAAACATAGAAATTAATCTAGCAAAGTAACGAGAAACTTAATTATACTATTTAACAAAAGTCAAGGAATTACCTTGGGATTGCTAAGTTAAGGGATTACCCCGGGGATTGCTGAGTACATCGTCGTACATGGTACACATCAGAGCTGGCGACCTGAACTCAAATGAAAGACGAAAAGTGATGATATAACAACAATGGACATATTGTTTGTTCATTGAGAGCGAAATCCAAGGGGAAAACGTGAACATTCACCCCCTTTTTTAGCCCAGTAATTAAAGCAAGAGGCGAATGGTAATAGGTACTTAGTGCATTTCAAATACAATTGTATTTCCGGACAATAATTAAAATGGCAGGCAATCAGTTAAATTGATGTAATTTTCCCTTCCTCGCTGCTATACATGTTTTATTTGGAGTCGTCAGCTTGATCCAATTTATGACTCTTAATTACTTCCAATATTCATGACCTTTCAAGGCTTAAACATTCATTGCTTGTATATTTGTGACGAAACATTGGTTTATACGTCTGGCCTTACAAGATACAACATTAAGGCATGGAGGGTATAAATGTCATCTGATTTAGAAAAACCGCAAATGTCATCTGATTTAGAAAAACTTGCCTGGCTTCTCAATCCTCAAAGTGAACACTCCCTAAAAACCGTGTGTCACTTCATCCAACAAACATTTAAAAAAAGACTAGCCTGTCAATAATAATGAGCAAGTCTACCACAATACAGAACAATGTAATTGTCATTATGTAATATAGGTATTTTTTATCTTATTATTATTATTATTATTTATTTATTTATTTTTATTGTGTTAATAGGTCTAGATTGTACTAAATGTATCTATATACAAGTAGTTTAGAGGGCCTGCAAAATGTACTGAAACGTTTTAGTGCTCAATAAAATTATTATTATTATTATTATTATTATTATAAACAGCGTCAACAGAATAACTGGTAATAGAATGGCCATGTGGACGATAAGCTAACGCTTAATATGTTTACCCTTTTTAAATAAAGTTAAAGAAAAAAAACACGCATACTGACTTAAGGCCTACAACGGATAAGAGTATTTTGCAAAACCCGTTTTGTTATATTTGTGTTGTTTTGGTGTATAAACATACAATATACGCCGTATGTAAAGTATCGCTGCGTGTCGATAAATCACTGCAGAGAGTCAATTTCTCAGCGGTGAGGTGTCGATATCAGTGCTCTCCCCTGGTGGTGGCACGCAGAAGATATGCGATAAAGCACGTGGTAAACAGTTGGTTCCATGTTCTCCAACAGGTTGTATCAATACCAACTCCACCCTAACAAGATGACCGCCGCAGATAGTTAGCGCTGCCTTTCGCATATTTGCAACCTTGTCTAAGGGCCCGTTCCCAGTGAAACTATCGTTCTTATTAGATCGATCCAACTCTGTGAAGACGCTCGCTGAATGCAATCAGATTAAAATATCAACGCTTCTCCTCATGGCGTAGAGTAAAATACAGAAAAACTGGTGATTATATGAGAAAGAAAAATGCGGTATTAATATGTTAATCTGAGTGCAGTCAGCAAGAGTCCCTGCGGAGTTGGATCGATTTATGCAGAACGACAGTTTGATGTGGAATGAGCCCTATGTGCGCTGCGTATCATGTTCACTTTGCATATTGGTCTTCTGCAAAGAATGATAAAAGTACGTCCTGAGTAGGCGGGAAAAGCGCGCTAAACCGTAAGGAGATTCATTAGGTAGATCTGTTTTATATGAAATAAATATCGGATACGTCATGTACTCATCCGCGCGGAAACTATGACAAGTCATTAAGCGTCTGCCGCTAAGGACACAGGTTGGCTTTGCTTATGATTTGAACGAACAATTTCATCCCGAAAGTGGAGATAATTATTATAACACTAGTTATGAGTCTCCCCTCTATTACCCAGCCACATGTACAGTACATTGTAGGTTAACATTATATGGACTACAGGACCAAACTGTACATAACGCGCCCACCGATCTAGAGTTTGCATTATATTTGGAACTTTACTGAAATAAGGATTTATTACAAAATCACACCTGAATAAAGTTTGCAAGTTCATACGTCCCTGATGCATCATCCATGTGTATAAACGTACAGAATATAAAATAAACGACAGAGCTGGTAATCCACCATAGGGAATAATAAACAGTGTGCCATGTGGAATTACGTTTTTGCAAATACGGCTACTGTGAATGGGATAATGTTTGTGTGTAAAAAAAAAAAAAAAAAAAAAAAAAATGGCACTCTTCTCGTCTCAGTGGCTCTGTTACATTTCTATAGGGTTTGATTTTTAAGAAGGCGTAATGGAGGTTCATGTCATTTCTTTTCCCAAGGATATTTCATGTATCGGTGTTGTAAGGGAAACAATCCGTTTTTGTGTATCTGTATTAATCGATATCAAGGAAGCAATTTCAATAGAAAAAAACTCCGCATTCGAAGGCACTTCCATCTATCAGCCCCTAGTCCAATATAAGGAATGTTTACAACGTGTGTGTGTGTGTGTGTGTGTGTGTGTTAGGAGGCATTTGTCCCCCAAGTGACGTTAGAATATTTTAAAACATTTTTTGGGGGAGCTTTTTAAAATATCAGCCTTTCCCTTTCTCCAAGTCTATCAAAAGTATTTGCAGTCACCATCAAGATTAGTGTCACCCGTGGCACATAGAAACTGCTTGCACATGTCACTGTAGACCAGACTTCTCCAACCTCTCCTCTCCACCACCATGTCTCTTTGTCAACCTACGTCCCTGTACATGTATATGGAGTACAAATTGAGGTTAAAAGATCCCATTCTTTAATATACCATCGGTCTGCGTAGGTCGATCCAACTCTGCGGGGACTCTTGCTGAGTGCAATTGGCTTTCCAACGTACTCGTGTAATCATCAGATTTCCTCTATTGTACTTTTAAGTAAAAACGCCAAAAGCAGCCGTGTTAAACTGACTGTATTCAGCGAGAGTCCCTGTCGTGTCCACTCAAACAGCACCACTTATCCTTATTGAGTAGTTTCCAAGAGGCACATTCTACTTAGAATACCCTGAAAAGAGATTTCAAATCGGAAAAAATGTTTTAAAGTATTTTGGTCACTATTTTTAACCTTTTAGCACTAATGTAGGTTGCCTAGTAACGGGCGAGAGTCCTATGAATATTTAAAGTGTATTGGAATAATTAGGGGATTGCTCTACATAGTTAAAGGGTATTTTACTTAACGGTTTTATCGCGCAAATTGCACACTCCTTAACGTAGGGGAGTGCTTAATCAAAAGATATGTATTCAACCTATTCTCTTGGTGGTGCTTTCGTGTAATAAAATGGTGAACGAAACAACGTATTCACATCTACCATAGGCATCAATGATTACACCCATTAAATAGAAATGCTACAAAGCACTTAAGTGGGGATTTTTATTACGTTTTGTGTCTTTGAATCCTTCATTGATGTACATCGTTAAGCAATGTCATTACATGGTGGTATGTTTTTAGGTGTCGGCATGGCGTGAAACCTCAATTGCATTTCCGATTAATCCCAGTGCAAGGGTACAAGTTAGGTTTAGAGTCTATATTTTCTTTGACTGAAATAACCATCTCTCAGCAGAATCGATGGTAACATGTTTCATTGAAAGAATCAATGATTACACTCGACTTCATTGATTACATCTTTTATGAAAAATTGTCATTACGCCCTTGGTGGTAATTTTTATTGCATTTCGTGTCTGTCAATTCTCCGTTAAGGCACATGTTGAGAAATACCATAACATAATGGCATTGTAATGGCTGTCAGTAAGGTGAGAAACTACAATTGCAGCCACACTTATTCCGTTTTTGCACAGGAGTGAAATAGCCAAGTGGTGAAGGAACCATTGGATTGGTTATAAGTACAGCATGTAGTTTACTCCATTTACTTTTTTGTTTTATTCGGTAGAGTTGTTATTTGTTAATCTGGCCTCTGAGGCGACAGAATGTCAGATTAGTGCTTCTCACTGATAACACTGGCGCGTCACGTCTCAAAGCATTTTATTCATCTGTCCATGTTTATCTGCACTGCATTATTAGACGTTCGTCTTCAGGACCTTAGTAGATGCCTATAGCCCAGGGGCAAATTCAATCCAGCGTTTGACGCATAATTTTCTTTTTACGTACGAAGCAGTTCAATTGGTCTTTAGGTCGTATGATTTTTTCTTCTTTTAACATTTTGCAAACCGATGTCATTTCTGTTCTATTAGGTTCGGATCTTAACTTTCTTTATGTGGTTGAAACTATAGTCTACGACATGCTGAGTAATTATTTCCTCTCGTGACATATATTGTACATTGGTCTTTTCCAGTACCACTTCGTGCTTAGTTTGTCCACGATTGCCTATCAAAAAATAAATCAAATCAAAAATCATCTCAGTACCTCGTTTCTGCTTCTGAGCCCAAAGCAATTAATATATAAATATATACTTTTGCATCTTAGATGGAAAGATACTGAATCAAGTGAGTACAAGTTTTACTAAATCCCTAAACGACGGCGATTCCATTACACTTTGACGAAAATGGAATCAATTTACTAATGTAACTATTACCAAAGGCTTTTATGGAGATGTGGTTCTGTGTAAGTTAGGGGGCCTGTGATGTTGATGTATAGTTTTTTATCGGCAGTGAAATGGCCTTTTGTTGTTATCAGAATCGGACTTATTCTTAATGATTACATTGGTACACGTCATACCTTCATTATTTGCACTTAAGCTGATGGTGCTTTAACCAAGATCCCAAATGATGTGACTCTGAATCAAGTAAGAGAGATATTTCAATGATATTGATAATGTATCAAGCAGAGGTGGCGGGAAACATGACTAGAAGCCCTGAAACCTCACCTTTTGTCAACATTTTTAAGGATTTTGCACATCATACAGTCACTTAAATTCTGACACATTCAACAAATAGCTCAGTTTAATACGTGCAAGCGGCACAATTCTGCCAGCTCAACAAACACAATCCGGTAGCTCACCAATTTGGTATTGTTCATTGCCCTTTGTCTCTTCGAGGACTTAAAGGACATCGTGCCTGTAGTCACCATGTTCATAGAAGCTTTTTTTGTGTCACTGATTGTTCCCATTCCGGCTTCACCGTTGATTTGTTATGAACCAATACTGGATTGACTCAAATCGGCGCGATCCGATCGTGCTTGTCCATATAGGCATGTGGCTAATATACACGTATGTACGACTCCCAATGATTAGGACAGAGCAGGTTTGATTGTCGCCATCTGTTGTTGTCTTAATTGGTGTTAAGTGGACATTATATCAATACAAAGGCGATATTATTGATGACCAGCCAGGTATAGACGTTATGTCATTCGGAACTCGTGTACTCTCTCCCGAGGTTGACGTAGGGATACATTTCACTCATATGTAATAAAGATGTGAAGCTGCGATGTAACGAGTGATTTCCTTGGGTTGGTCAGGGTCAGTTCGACCTTAGTAGTGACGTGCACGTATTAATCAATTGATTGTACCTGTATATTTAAAGCACCTTTCGGGAAATCTTCCAAATTGTTCTTATAACTGAGTCGAAAAGAAGAAAAAATATCCCCACGCCAAATGGCAATGGGACTTAAGCCGAGTCAATTATAATCCGCTAATCTTTTTCAATTATTTGCAATTTTTGGTCTTGGACCAATGGATTCTGAGAACCTGGTAGCCCATTAGACCAGTAGACTAAAACATTCTGGTACATGTACTTCCTAACGGTATTATTAGATTATTTTATCGCGATAGCTTGTTTGCCTTCAGGAACAGGGGACACAACAGGAGAAATCCTGTGACAGACAGAAAAATAGAAATTATTTAGTAAACTTATGATTCTTCTGGGTTTCCTACAGCATACAGAAACTTGCCTAGCATACGGGTATGATAAAAATTATACTCATGATGCATGTACGGTACCCGTGCAGTCAAATCAACCGTGAAGTTGGTCATGGTTTGACACAAGAGCCAGAAATCAACTTGATAAGCATGATAAATCAAAGTAGAATACCAACCGGGTTTCAATGAAATAACACTGTGGTACTAATTACACTTGATAATGATTTCCTGTTTGTTATATAATATAATAAAAAAAAAAAATGATACGCTAATTAGATCGCAAATACCCCCGGATTTCTAATAAGATTGCCGTAAGCCGTGTTGTTGTTATGATCGATGCCGTGGTATTAATTTGAAATATGAAAAGGGAAATCGACTTGGCACTCAGGCAGCAGTTATTGTGTAACGACTGAAGATAAAAGTCCGTTTTAAGATTACCGTGGTAAACTGAAGTTAACAGAGAGGTCAGCTGACAATAGTGCGTCTGATTTGGTCTTTAAGTTCAATTTCAGATCACAAATAATCTTACAGGGTCTTAAACCATAAGTGAGACCATTACTGGACTGACTTTTAATTATTTTGTGATGCAATTGTCTCCCCTCACGCATTCTCCTATTGTAAGCAGAGGTGTCCTCTATTGTGAGGGGAGGTATCCCCCATTGTGAGGGGAGGAAATTGCTTGATCACTTAAATAGGTGTTACATCATTGTTGATCTTAAAAGCAGATTCAGTCCATTTTAAGACTACTCCTGTAATGATTAAGACAGTGCAAGATCATTTGTGATCTAAAATTGCACTTTACGACCAAATCAAGCGCACTAGTCTGAGTGTCACCCTAGGGTTATATTGGTCAATTTGAGACTTTTATCACATAGTGAACTTTTACCACATGGTCATTTGGGAATGGAGCTCGCGTGTTTTTATCAGTTCACGTTTAGTTCCCCCGACCAGTTGATGCCAACAAATTGTATTCACGATAAGATATTTGTTTCACTCATTAAATTCCTTCCTGCATGAAGGATGCAATGGTTTCCTGTCTTATAGCTTCATTTGGGTAGATCTAGTCAAATTTCAATTTAATGCGATCATTACACATCCAATGATGCAATGAAATATCGGAATTTGTAATGGTAGAAGAAATCGGCCCACTTAACAAATGAGATATGACAGCCATGCAGCTAAATAGTAAGACAAAGAGTATATCACATCTACATATTTTTGCATTGCTTTTATTTGCACCAATTCTTGTAAAATAATTCCATGCATAAGTATGTATATTACCTATATTAATCGTAATCGGGTTAAACAATTCCTTTTTTAACTCCCAGATGAGTGTTATACTTGGCATACTTGGCACATGATGAAATTTAATATCCCTCAGAGAATTACTATGTGTAATGGTTAAATCAAAAGCCAATACAGATCTGTGTTTTGAGACCACCGAAAAGGAGTGTTTTGCATGACGCCTTACGATGTACTAACTGGTTTTTGCCCCGTCGACTGCTTGGTAAAAATACTCAATTTGAGCACGGCCCTTTGGTGATAATAAACGCATCTCCAAGCAGATGTTGTAGTTAATAGCAATATACAGTAATAACGTAGGTAATTCTACACAACTGACCCATGTTATCTGGAGTAAGTTTACTGTTACTTTGCGGAAATATTTATATAAAGAGACCTACTAGACACTAACTGGTAATACATGTATGTTTATAAACAGATCATACGGACTGTTTCATTTTGAAATGTCGAAATCCAAGTACTCTTCCGTAGTTCTGATTAAAAACAAACTCTGGTGCGAATTTCTTTCTTTGTGAAATCCATTGTCTTGATAATAAAAGTATTTCTATTTTTATTGTTTTTTTATCATATCATAGACTGTGTCATGCAGTTACTCTTTTTCGTCGGTGTTTTTTTTCTATCGATCTACTGATCAATATGTTTAATGATCAGCAGTCACAATGTCCCCCCACCCACACCCCCTGCGGCGATAACTAGTGGCTTGGATTGACCCTCTCTGGCGTTTCAGTTCAATCTTATAATTTTGCATTCATGTTTGATTTCGGCGTTTGTTTGGAATTTACAGAAATGTCCTTATATCTAAGATGGCTAACGTCTTCATTCTTTTCAAGTTTGCCAAATTCCATGCTTGTAGGTAAAAATAAACAATTAGTTTTAAACATAAGATTCCAAGCTTTACATGTACGTGATTTATACGTCCCTCGTCCAGGTTAAATCTTCCTGAATCATTGTTACTTGTCAACGCCACTGACAAAGTTTCCCCTTGCCTGTTCAACTGCTGACAATCTGTTGATTGACGTTTAGGGACTGTTGTGTGAAAGTTAATGTGAATATACTAATATCATAAATGATCATGCACTGAAAAAAAAATTACCGGTTATCATGTTTTTAAATGATGATATATATGAAATTGCTTTCTTTGCTATTTTACGGGTCATTACGCAAGATATTACGACAGCAGGATGCTTTTGATGTGTCAATTACAAATAATGACAATTAATTAACTGCTCTGAAGTGTATTGTTATGAAGTATTAATTATTCCGTTTATGATCGTCTTTCATGGTACTTTCTTTTCTTGGAAATAATAGAAATAATGTGGCAGTTATATTATATTTATAAAGTAATGCTCCCACGGTCTTTGCATCGAATGTCTGTCGACATATATGATAATAGTAATTTTATTGGGTCTTTAGGCTAGCTCATTTTAACAGAGAAGCCACGCTCTTAAATTATGTATTGCAATTATATGAAGTTATAATGACAAAAGCTGTGGATTTTTTATTATATTATTACCTTTAGGTGTGGTACATATGAATAGAAACAAGTTTCACTTGAAGTATCAATTTATCCATCATTAATTCATTTGTCTATTTAATATCATGATACACCTTTGCCAGCTTTTTGATATTTTTTGACAAGAGAAAAAACGAAATTAAATCGAGCATGGTGCCATTTATTTCGTTGACGTAACATGGGATCTCATGGGTATGTTTTCCCTTTCCTCTTCCGCATTTGATCTATGAATTGGCTGAGAAGGAACAGTATATATAAATATAATGAACTTCAATGGCTGAGCTGTCGAGATGCAATCTAAACCAAATTATGTTTTCAATCACGACATCTCATAAAAAAACACTCCACTACAAGAACCAGACGTGTGGTCCTGCTCTGGCAAATGATGTTCTTTCATCTCTTCTCAAGTCACACTTACCAGAGCCAGATTCATCTTCATTTACTACATACAGACTGTCAAAATGAGTAGTTTATCTCTGCGCGGCTTAATTGAAATAAGATTATATTTCTCGCAAATCGAGATAAATTACTGCGCGGATCTTTTGTAAAAAATGAATTGGAATCGATCCTCTGTCCTTAGTGAGGGAAAAACAGACGTGTTTCTGATAGACAGAGATCGTTATGGATAATATCTGTTCCAAAGTTAATAGATGTAGATCACTGTGGTCTAGCAAGCTCCTGTCCTAGCTATTATCCACCCACAGTGAACTGATATTGGTAACGGCTGTTCCTCTGTCACCTCGGGTGACACTGGTTGATGCAGGTTTAAAGTAAGACAAATGAGCTGTAAGAATACCAATTTAATAATTCTGATACTGAATCCAGACCTCTGCCAGGACAAATAACTACCTAATAATCAACCATTAGTTGATTTAAAAATCATCGCGAACATCTTCAGTACCCTTATTTAGTCAGCCCATCTCTGATCTACAGGTATTCTAAAAATTCCATCAAAATTCATACATAACACTGTAAGTTAGGCTGGTAAAAACAAAAGACAAATTATGGTGAAAACATAAACACTTTGGTAGAAGTAATGGTAGTAAAATGCATTTCATATCCCTGCTATACTTAATAACGTACATTGGCTAGATACAGGTACATATCATGTTTTATTGGTCATATAGTACCGTGTTAAGGGTTCTGTTTACTTTTTAAAGGGAGTAAGTGTTTGAAGTTTGATCCCGTTTGCAGTTTCAAGTTTTAATTCTAGCACGTAATCCTTCAGCTTACTAGTAAATGTGCATGCAATTATTTTACACGTATATCTTAACATATTCGTTTCACTAAAATGTTAAAGAAGGCTCGTAGCAATATCACTTGTTTATGAATGTTTCACATCTAATATATATATAAACTGAATTATTATTATCTTTTGTTATGCGCCATATCGTACCATTTACTTTACCTGATATGACTTTTCTTGTTTTAAAAATTGGCCTGGCTAATTAACTGGACAGGTTTAGTGAATTTTCGGGAGATTTTTTACTTGAAAAAAGCATGTTTTGTTACCATGGAGCAATATCAGATCTATATGCATATGTATATACAAACCAAAGGCTACAATTTCAAAATTAGGAAACGATGGTACAGATCATTTTGGCCCCTGTTGCCGTTTCTGCCTAAGTAAAATAGATGGAGAAATGGGGGTTACGTCACCCTAGATAGAGGCTTCTATGAAGCCTTAAGCCTCATCTCCTAATGGAGGCATATTATGAAACACTGACACATTGTAGGAGTGGTAACTCGACTTTAATCTGTTGTTTGAAGACCTTATTATATACTTGCAAAAACGGCTTTTGCTTTGATCGAAATCTGCATTGATTCTATTCAGAGGGTTCGACAGAGGGGCAAACCTTGGCAACAAAACTGGAAAATTACCATTGCCTTGATGTGGTACTCACAAACTGAACACTTATGAGTGATTGTTTTGACATAAAATCGTTACAGGCGCCACTGGACCAGTCAGACTGATTGCCAAATTTTGATACCCTGCTTACTCAAATTTGACACAAATTGTGTGCGCCTACCCGTTGGGATACTAGCAGAGTTAAATGCTATTATGTCTATAGAACCCAATATGTCAATGTCATGTAGAAATATAGTTCAGAGGGAGTCGATTAAATTCGATCAAGCAGCGTCTTTATAAACTTCCCGGAAACGATACAGTACAATGTTTTACAGAGTTACATCATTTTTGGGGTTTTACCGATTCCACTGTTCAAGTTGCCTGGATGAATGTCTGTCCTCCTCTTGGTGCTAGTGGTCCATTTCAGTATGCCAATTGATTAACTGTTCGCCCATCATTCGTATATAAGCTCTTGGAGTGATATTTGGAAGTCGACTCAATGTGGTTGCCTGGCTTTCCGACGTTAGCTGTCTAAGTCTAGGCCGATGGGTTTTGACTTGCTCTTTTGAAGCATATCGACTAATGGGGAACTTGTGAAGGGACAAAAATGTTGAGGTCCAAGCAAGCTTAAGAGATCAATGTTTTTTATTTGAATTAACGCACACTATAATGTACCAATTTCTTCATTACCAAATTACTACATTAACCGCTCGAATGAATTGAAAACTCAGTATTGATAACACGACACCGTATCTGATATGGGAAACAAAATTTAGCAGATATTTCAGTGACCAACAGATATACATGTAATTTTAATCATACACAAAGGCATCACATCAACTTGATTTCCAGTAGCTGCTGTTAACTTCATTTTTACTGAAACTATACCAAATACAGGCTAACACAACAACGCTGTCTGTTCCATATTCATTGCGTGCAAAACCAAAATTTTGATGCCAAGAAACAGTGCCTCAAATCGTGACTGTTGTCATCACATTATTAAGTATGATCCCTATTCGGTGGGCTTCAAAAACGACCTCGTATAATTGCAAGATGCATGCGAACCATCGTTTAACATAACAGATAGAAGGATTCGCCAATGGTCAATCGAAACCGGAGAATAGACTAGCAAATTAATGTCTTATTTGTAACTTTCTGTTAGTCATTATCTAGATTGGCTGAACTTAAAACTAACCTGTGTTTTGCAGTGAATTTAACAATGTCTAAAGCGATGAAATGAAATCGACAAAACCCAACATGCAATGTTTGCACACCAAATGAACTAACTAAAATATTGCGAACACAGGAAGTTTAACGTGGAAGCTGTTTTCCATCCCAATTTTAGAAAGAAGAGTGAAAACATTTCCCAGCCATGGTTTCACTCTTCTAGCGATTTTTTTCACAGGTAATTTTTACTTGGGCGCGTTGTACCTTACAAGTGCGCCATCAAGCAATTGATTTCCAAAATTAGGTACAATTATTTTAATTAACACGGATCCTCTCAATTGAAATGCACACGCCGTTAAGGACGTGTACTTAGAGTGTTTTAGTGACATCGACTTGTTCGGCGCCAGTTCCTGTTATTTTATGTCTAAAAGTGTAATTTTTACATTAGGTGAATTAAGTATGCTCATTACCGAAATATGTTGGCAATTTATTTCATTATTATTATTATTACAATTAGTTGACCCGACAGTTGATGAAATTATGGTAGAATTGGAAATTAACATACAGTTTCATTGACCACAATATGCCAAATTAAGGCACTGTGTTTCTAATAAAACCGCAATAATCATCTATAAAAGAGTATAAAAGAGATATCGACCATATTACGACTGGATGACTTAGTTAAGGCTTGTAAATCGCCATATCCATTATGATAACAGCTTTAAGTGAAGTAAATTGATAATACTGCATCTCACACTTCCTCATTCTGTGTTATAGATTCAAAGCATTAGTGTAACACTCTGGTCAACCGTAAATTTATACGGCCCACTTGGCGCATTGTATTTTCCCGTCAGTCCATACTTTGTCGATTTTTTATACATCTCGTTTCGGTTCAGTGGTTGTCTGGACGGTAGGGTGTGTCGAGACAGACTCAATAAATAACCATAGTCTTCTATGATGCTATAGGCAGCAGATTATTCTGCCTTACTCTGCCATACTCTGCCAGTGGTCTTGAATATGATCCTCCATTGTGAACCACGCAACTGTTTCTCTATTGCTTCTGATAGTCACCCAGTCTGCACAGTAGTCATTATTGACTATATTTAGGGTAACAACCGCATGGATAATCCTAACCGTAACTTGGTTCAACTTGAGAATGTATCTTTTTAAAAACTACCCTTAATTACCAAGGGCTCTACTTAACTGCAGCATTCAGTCACCGTGTGCTAGTTAAAATGTTCCCTTCCTGACATTGGTTAAAGAAAAACGCTGAGACAAAAAAGGTCGAGGTGACCGTTAAACTAATTTATCCCAGCACCTCATTGCTATAGCTAGTACGTACAAGTTTGCACTAACGTCCTGTCCGTTCAATTAAGTTCCAATAGAAACATCTCACGTGTGGCCAGTCAACCCACCTGCTGTTCTCGCACCACTTTTATTTCTAATAGGCGTAAAGGTACAAGCAATGGAACAAATTCTGCCGTCAATTTGGAACACCCGCTGCCGACCCGGAATTCAATTAAGTTTACTTTCACATTCTTTTTAGCTTTAATTACACACTGGAAAGTACTTCCCTCAAGCGGCACATTAAGGCTGTTACCGGAGAAAAAGCAACCGCCACGTGCAATCTGTTATCAGCTAAACCACTCACACAGAGTAGAGTTCAGTTTTATTCAAAAAACATTTTGAAGTTTTTCCTGTCTCGACATCTGGAGTTACCAGGAAAGAGGTAACCGCGTGTAATGAGAGGTTGATTGCAACTTCCTTTAAATTGGTTGATTTACTGGTGACCTGCTTCGGCAAAAAGCGTGCTTTCCGAGCGGCTTCCACGATGATTTTATAAAGAGCTACATTGTACATGAGAAACTAAACTAAATTAAATGAAACAAGTGAGCCGAAGTGAAAATTCCAACAAATCCACTCAGCCCCCCGCTCTCTCTCTCTCTCTCTCTCTCTCTCTCTCTCTCACATACACATGTATGTTCATAGGGTAAAAAGTGTATGTGGAGTTAAAGAATTCCATTAATCATTTGAATAACTAATTAAGTACTAAGCATTATGAATACAGTAGTTTGTGTTGCTCACTTTTCATAGACATCCATTAACAAGGTTTACTAAAATCTATAAATGTGCACTAATTGGCGATACCTCTCATAAATAGCTAGGGTAATTGATCAATGTAATGGACAGTTTGATTACATCATTCGTTTGTACAGGATAAGAAATGATTTAATTGTTTCGAACTAGGAGTATGACGTTCCCACAGTCATAAACTCAAAAGGCTCTCTATTATAATGAATGGATGTAATGTCATTATAGACATGCCCTACCACTGGTACATTTGTGAGGTAGTTTCAGTGGTGCTGTTCATGCATTTGTCCCTTTTAAAGTGCATTGCCAAGTGCACGACATTCTGTCATCAAGTAGAGTAAAATAACGTTTTGACGATACACATTGGATTTGAAATGGTTTTGCGATAATCTGTGGTAGTTGAGTCGCTATCCTAGTTGACGTATCAGCTTTCAGCCCAACACAAGTGGGTTCTAGATGGGTTCCAATTGGTTAGTTTGGGTAAAGAGTAATTGGACCTATGTTGAACCCTTTGTTAACCATGTGGACCCTCATTAGTCCAGATAGCCCATACGGTACTTACTTGTGAAAACAATATCTGTTTTAGAGGACTCCCTCGGTATATACTGTGCTTGAAATAGATTACCCCCATGCCGATAACGCGAACAGACTATATTCCAGCTAGGATTCAAACTCTGAAAACTTAAATGCCCAAAAACGCAAATGCCATGTGATCACAGTTAATTGGTCTCTCTCTCTCTCTCTCTCTCTCTCTCTCTCTCTCTCTCTCTCAACTGATTGAGATGATTCCAGGCTGTGCAAAATAGGCCCATTTTACTTATGAGACAATTAACCTGCTAGCATTACAACTAAGGATTTTCTATTAATTGCGCAGCAAATCCCAGGTAAAATTATATGGAAAAACGACGCTCACGCCCTGACACTGGCTAAACGTGTAGCCTGGAAGGAGACGCAATGTCGAGTTGCCAGTCAGTTTTCACTTGTCTCAATCGATGGTGATTCCTGTATAGTACATGTGTTCTTATAGATGAGGCCACTTTTCTCGATACTCTATCGGGTAATTTTTCTTCATTACATCCTGCAGGCTAATGTATCTGAAATCATCACCGTTTTGATTGGCGTCAAGTTGGTCAGGGGACAAATAGTTTTCCCAGCCAAATCACGGCAAAAGAACATTAAGGAAAAGCGCTCCTTTTTTTATTAAAGAGTTTAATTTCCTAAGGAAAATCCATAACCAGGCTTATGAATCCTGAATGATCACCCCTCATGATATTTTAGTTTTTTTTTTTTCAGCAATTACTTTTTTCGCATGTGATGACATTATATGCGTTTAAGACTGCTTCGGGCGCACCTTCTGGAATAAATTGCTTAAAATGATCACTTTTCTTCATTATTTAATCATACTCTCTATTTGATGGTCGTTTTGGAAAATCGGGTTGATTGGATTGAATACCGGACGGGATGTTTTATTATCATTTATAAAAGAAGTCAATCCGGGGTCAAAAGCACATACGGGTACAGTGATGCAATGCTGTTTGAAGAGCATACTGACGAATAGCTGCTGCCCTTTGCAAAATGAAAAGTTTGCACCGAATTTGCTGAGACTGTATGCGTGTGCAAGAAAATAATTGCATTGCGGCAAATTTGCAGACATTTTGCAAGAACGTCTCAATTTGCGGCACATTTACAAGAAATTCTTTATTTTCATATAAATTCAATGCAAATTTGCAAGGAGCCCCTCCTCTGTATAAAAGTTTACACGAAAGTATTCATTTTCTTGCAAATTTGCAGAAAATTTTGTGACAGGCCTGATATATTTCTAAGGATGATATTGTCTGATGTTCTTTTCACGGCATTATACTCGTTGTCTTTAATTGACTAATTACCTCCTCGCTGTTTCGTTGCGGGATTATACTGCACAGGTGTCCAAAACAATTGGAAGCGTTGTCTGTGGCCTATATTTTATATGTCTATATGCCTGACACCGGAGATATTAGTTAAGATACCTTGGTTTAGCGCTAAGAACGTTACCTGCACGTACAGATAGCTTCAGCAAACGAGCTTTCCATCTTGATAAGGGATTTATTTAGTCTGATACATTAGCTATGGTTTTCCTGTTCGAGAACAGGCGTGCTTCTTTATTTAGTCGGGTTATCTAGGGTCCACTGTAGTCTAAATCGTTGGTCTAAAGTTTAGACCAAGCTACCGACTTTACTTTTTTACATTTTTATATATCTATGAAACAGCCCCTTGGAGTTGAAAATTCGGTGTGTAAACAACAGAAAGAAGAGCCAAGGACAAAGATAACTGATTATGGAAATTGCTTCTGAAACACGCACACGGCTTTCCAGAAAAACGCCCCTGGCTCGTCCAAATCCCTCTGCGTGACATGTCGGTGTGAAAGATGCCTTCATACCCAGCTGCGGTGGGTTTCATAACGTTTGAGTCTCACGCAATTGTTGGCAATTATGTGAGCTGTCATCGCCCACTGATGAAACTAACAGAAATTTGGTTTCGGAGAAAAGTAGTAGTTCGTCATCCAATGTTTTATTTATTTATTTATTTATTTATCTTTTTATACTGTTGACAAGTATATACTTTCTTTTTTAATATCAGACAGAGAGAGGGGGTTTTGATGTTGCGAACTGAAACTGAAAGTATGAGGGGAAGACACTCGTACCTTTGATTGCTTCAAATTATCTAAATAATTATTTAATTTGCATGAGATGTCATTTAAGTCAGCATCAGACGAATTTACATGAATAAAATACTTGAGTATGATATTATTGTTCTCGTCATCTAAACATTTCTCTGAACAGTCGGTTGTTGTGGAAAAAATCTTGTAGGATAAGGACACCAACAACTGTCACAGCTTCTTTATATTTTGAAATCTTAACGCTCAATATCGACCATCTACCAGACCATGAGACCTTCTCGTTACTTCAAATAGTTTAGGGTAGTGCCCTTTTCTTTATTATCGACTCCACTATTAGGTTGGAAACGTCTCATGAATTATATGAGTTGCATGATTACTGTGTGCATAGGTTTGTAACTGTTTTTTAAACCACGGCTAGCACGTAGAACAAAAGACTCAGCCGTGCTGTATTTGACATACAAGCACGTCATGTACGAGTGCGTTCCACGGTCTGTTGCACTACTAGTGTTGTAGCCAATCATAGGCCGTGGTTTAAGCCAGATACAACACTCGTCGCCGAGCTGTACGTGAAAATTACTCGTGTATTGTCTCGCCTGCGGCTCGCCAATACACTCGTAATATTTCACGTACAGCTCGGCGACTCGTATTGTATCTATCACATCCATCACCATGGCACAGTACCGAGTTTAATCTTTAGGAACTGACAACACCTGTCATTAATCCACTACCCAGTTCCTCCTTCGCATTTTCTCGCCTCTGCTATCATGTAAACACTGTTTCATAATTTTTACCCTACATTTTCGCCCACACCAACTTAATATAACGCGACATGCAACAGTGACACCTTCCCAGTTTACTTGCAATTAATTTAACACCATTTCAAAATTGATTTGGGGGATTTGGCCAGCAATACATGGGAATTGGACAAACATGTGTGATTTTGTACTGTCTAGCCATCATTGATTTCCGTCAATATGTTGATCTTTTTATTGTTGCTGAGGCACTGGGTGTCCGAGACCCTTCCAGACTTACCCACGGCACCCTAATTATTGTTATTTTTTTCTGAAACCCGTGCTTGTGATTACTCTATGTGTGAGGATATTTCCTTTAAATTACAAGAAACGTTAAGGAAAGGATCGATTGATTAGTTGATAGCTTCATTTGATCAACCATGACGGTTAAGAGACATGTATGGCTTACGGGGTCCGTTAGGGTTTCGCGACTGGAATGAAATGCACCCACGTTTTGCGTGTTTGAAGTATTGTCTCAAGGCTGATTTGATAGGAATATTTAACTCGTACGTACAAGGGCTTTGAAACACAATTTGTATTTTCCCCAAAGTTAATTACGTAACCTACAAGTAGGTAAAGACGAGTTGATTCAATCTTTTGTAATGAACAGTATATACCTGTACAACCCACAACCATACACTTATTTAGTGAAGCCACTTTAACATCGAGCGGTACATTAGATCTGTCTGTACCAGCACACTTTTAGAGGTTTTAACATGTTATTACGCTACATAGCGTTTAACACACGTTCACAAGTTGTTCACACGTCAATAACTTTTTGCCGCTTCATTGGTTGATTTAATTAATAGGCCCACTTAGTTTAATCTATCAGTTTCAATTCATTTATTTCTCTCGTTTACACATGAAGAACATATAAAGGCACATGTAAATATAAACACATACACAAATATTTTGTAGGCTTTTTTTTCTGATACAGTCCCAAAATACGTTCATTTTGTCAATCGGCTCAGATTTCCAATTTAGCTCAGTGCTAATTTTCTAAGGTTGGTTGATGTCGTTTGTCTAACCAATTACCCGCCAACCGTTAACGTGACTTTTGTTCAATTCTGATATTGTTTGCCGGTCACGTGGAGTTTACCGAATGCCAATTGGCAATTAACGGTCACCCTATGACATATAATATATCTCTAATCAAATAGCACAGAATTGATACCTTTCAAATTTGATTTTACAGAGCTTTGGCCAAATCTGAAACGCAATATCAAATGTGGCAAGCAGTGTTCATCATCACCTCATCACACCTCTAAATCAATACTTGCAATAATGATGAAGTCTTCTTGATCCAATTCTACATGCATACAATGCGGGGTAGACCTTTGTTTGGCAAAATGAAAATAAATTCCACTAGTTTCCTCCGTTTCACTAAATTCCCTGTCCAAAACGTGAAAAAAATGGGATCCGTAAACTTTTTTCGGGTTCAAAATCCATATTTTATACCGCCAGGAGTGGATTTTACGATAACGAGAGAAATTCAAAAGCTACAAACTGAGAAACTATTAGTGTATTTATAGATAATATAATTCTGTGAACGGTTTTGGATTTGGCTTACGGATATGTTGGTTATTAAAAGAAACGCCTTGACCTTTCCGGGAAATATTACTTTGCCGTATACGGTCTAAGGCGCTTATATATTTAATCCTTATATTCTCTGGCAAATCAGTGGGTTTTAAAGATGCACCCCTTTTTGCAGATCCACCGATTGAAATGACCGCAAAAACAAACAAAATTTGAGGTTTATCCTTGGTTTGAGGAACAATAATTGGCATGGACGACACGGAAGATGGACTGCTTTGCAGTTGTTTTCCTCACGCAATTTTGCCAGACCTTGTAGCTGTGAGGCCTTGTTTTGTCAACAATAATGTGAACCCCGCCGTGTAAATATGATATCCTCACACGATCTTTCGAGGCGAGGATGAAAGATACGACCTTTTTCAAAATCCTATGAAAGCATGTAGGCTTACTGAAAAAAATCCAATTTTTTAGAAAAATGATCGCACTTTTTGAAATTACTGGCAGCATGCCTATCGTACACTCAACATGCATTGTTTGCATTGTTTCCGTCCCTAATAAACTGAAATATTATCAACACAATCTCCAATACACTGTACGTATTTCTAGTCTTTTAGAAAAATTGATGGATTTTACGAAAGTTACTTGTAGGTTGTACTTCGCGAATTGCAGTGCCTTACTCCTTGTCAACAGTTATCCATAAGTTCCGATTCATGATGTTTAGCTTATCTCTTGGTTATACGAGCGCTTCGAGAGAGAGAGCAGAGAGATGTTCAGCTGACTCTTTCTAAAACGTAATAGCCAGGACATATGAGAGACCAAACTTTTAAAGGGGAACTGCGTGACAGGAATGGTTATCCTCTAGGAACCGTAGTCCTCTCCCCATTTCTTTATACAGGTGACATTCGTCCCATTTACTAACCCCCAATACTCCCACAAACCCTAACATGCCATTTTTAGGACTACCGTTTCTGCCACACCAAAGTGAATAAAAAGAGATGCAGCAAGCAGTCCTGTTGCTGCCTGCAAATACGCCGAATCAGTGTTTCTTTACACTGCTGCAAATTTCGAATGAAAAAATAAATAAATAAATGAATAAAATAAAAAAGACTGTAAGAATTCATGAGCAATTCCAAACATGATCAGTCTAATAAATGGGCAACTTGATCGTCAGTCTTCTGAAAATATTTGGTGGAGATAAATTAAGTTCATGCTCTTTCTCATGCTAACTTAACCTCATTTTACGTAATGGCATTCCAACGGAGTGCTAATGTTCCGTCTGGTGGTTCCAAACGTTTCATTTTCATTAAGCGTCGGAAATATCTCATTAAAAGATGAAATGGTAACTATATAATGTATACCCTGATATGCTTGATGTACGAGATCAGCGGTATGGCGGGGCTCAATGTTCCCAAAAATTTGTCCCTCCCCCTTTGCCTCACCCCCTTTGGCCTGAGTGCCAATTTACAAAAAAACGTGTAAGTTCTTCAGACGGGTTTCGAGCCCACGTTCCACCGATACGGAGGCGGACACTGAAATCATAATGATTTTAACTGAAACCGTGAACATTTTAACCTGTTACCCGCTATTGCTACTATCGAGGCGCCGATTCATTATTGCATTAAGCAATATCCTATGCCACCTTTTTACATAAAGGTCGCGATGATGGTTCACAAAAAAAGTATTATTTAAAATATCTGCCTGGAAATCCTCAATCACACACATACACATAATTACGCCAGACGAACACAATACTGGGATCAAGTGAAATCTAAAACTTTGAAAAAAAGCATGCTGGCCTATTATGTTTGACTTTAAAAGTATCCAGGTAAAAGTTCAGCTTGATAAAGCAATCTCGGTAACCAGGATCAAATGCTATCAGTGTCAGATCAATTTCTTAAAAGAGCTAATGATAAACCGGAAGACCATTAGGAAACCCGGAATGGTGCGTTATAGCATTGGATAAAGACAGCTATTTGGGGAATGGAGAATTAAGTCTGTTTCATTTGGTTGAAAAAAACATTCATGTGATAATAGCCTTTGATCCCTGGTTCAACAATGTGTGTTCCTGAGGGAAGAGACGTTTTGGATACATGTATCATCATTATTCTCTCTCTCTCTCTCTCTCTCTCACACACACACACACACGCACGCACAAACCGAAACCCCAGGCGCTTTTTACCAATTTTAGTTGATCTTAATAGATGCGTTTTCAAGAATTTACCTTTTCCCTAAGCAAGATAAACACGGCGATTATGATGAATCTTGTGGAGTAATTCAAATAGATTTTCTTCGCTACCTTATCCGACATTTTACAATCCATAGAGTGATCCCACAATAAATATTTTTTTTCACAGAGACAAATTAAACAAACTAAAACGTCTTGAGAGTCGTATCTGCCTTTATGGAACAAACGTTGACTGCTGCCCCTCGGAGAAAGATGCAGGGTTTTGAAACTTATCAAAATGTATCAACAGTTCAGTGGCAATTACCAGTAGGCGAATATTGCTAGCGAGGACACCGTGATCGATTAATTTAAGTAAATGAGGGATTTACAGGATTTGAAATGTCAGACCTAAAACCCTACTTAAGACTTGGCTTGACAGTTCGGCGTAAACAGCTTTGAGAGCCAGGCAAGACTCATACTTGTAGCCAGCAATTTCAAGTGTTTGTGTGTGTGTGTGTGTGTGTGTGTGTGTGTGTGGGGGGGGGGGGGGCGGGAGGGGCTTTTTTTTCTGAAACATTATGCATGTACCTTTATATCATGGACCCAAATTGAGAAAGTCATATCTGAATCTGGATCAAATTCTGGTTTAAAAGTTTTTTCCCAGACGAAGGGGGCTGTTTGTTCGAACCCGTGATTACATCAAAATAGTTCAGAACAAACATCAACATTCTGAACATAAGTAAAAAATGTGTAAATTTATTGACTTACGGGTTTACTGTTTAATTTGAAGAGTTTTATAATATTATGTATTTATAACAAAAAACAACTGAAAAAAAAAAAAAAAAAACAGACGTCTAATCTTTTTTATCTTTGTTTATTTTTATCTGTAGTTTCTTATCTGTGGGTTCGCAAATATGGCCACCATTCTTTTTGAGATGGACTCGTGTTAGTAACATAATCAATGGAACTCAGAATGAAGAGTGTTTCAAAGCATTCTTGGACAAAGTTTTCATGTCTAAGACCATGACCTGCTGTCACTCCATATGTTTTCAATTGAATTTGATACTTTTTTTAAACCACACAGGTCATTAACCCTAATAATCCCTGTTTGTGAAAGATAACGCGGATAAACGTTGATTCTACATCATCACCTCACCAAATAAGACGGTAATCAACAACATTACCAAAGTAATGCCCTCAAAAGACGGCATTTTTTCTTGAATGCAGAATCTGAACCCATACCGGTGTGACAGAAATGGTAGCCCTAGGAATGGAAGTCCGGGGTCCCATATGATTAATTCAGATTAGGGTTGTGGTTAGTAGAGGAGACTAATGTCACCTGTACAAAGTGATGGGGGACAGACTACGGGTCCTACCGGATACATACTGCCAAAGGATCAACTGACTTACCCTTCAGCTCCCCAAAATTAAAATATCATGTGGCAGGCAAAACCAAACAAAACTTAACAAGTTAATATTTCCATCTACGTGGCCCTCCCTTGATTACAAAAACATTATATTCGCCATTAATTTACACGATATACGTCTACAGCGGTTCATTGTAGACACCATGGGGCACATAATAGTGATTTTCTTTGTGTGGCAATTCTTTTTTGGATATACTGGTACTTATATTAAATCTGCTAACTTGGCGGCAATCGATCTTTGTAGCGCACATTATCATTACTGTCAACTGCCACGTTCCCTTCCCCTGTCATTCAATAGCAGGGATGACATCTGCTCGTCACCAGGCGTCTAGAGAACAGGTGTGCCACACACCCCTTTATTAATATAGCGTCCCAGTTAAACCAACTGAGTTTAGCAAAAAAGTGTTCAATCAGTATTTATCGCTCGGATGTTTCTGTGCGTTCTTGGCACGATAAATCAGTATTTGCATGGACAGGGGTACATATGCTACACTCAATTAAATGACTGGAAATACTACTCGAGACTCGATCTGGTTGAATTAAAAATATAAATTTCGAATGCAACTCACGTCGGTACCCATGCTGCTACTCAAACAATGCGGCGGTGGCAAAATGAAATGTTGGATAACATCAAACCGATTTTGATAGCTGAGCACGTTGGTTCTATCTTAATAATCGAGTTTTATGTTTGCCTGTCACACATGCGCGATAAGTTACCCATAGCAGAGCCCGAAAACGAGAACGCACCACGTGTATGCGTTCCAAAAGTTCACTGGCAATAAAACCGGCATCGTTACGACCCTGAACAATGGGCCATGACAATACCTACAATTCCCTGCTGCATGACGTAGCTCCTCCTGGCGACCCCTCGCGACTTTCACGTCCGCGTGGAGTGATCACGCAGCAGTATAAATTGAAACGTTTCTGAACTGCTCACTTTAGACACAAATCGACTCGTTAATGGTATACTGGATCTCCATGCAGTGAAGTACTGCTTGGACGCTATTAGAGAGACTATGTGTATATTTACCATGGCGTTTGCTGCGAACAGCAGGGGGTTTCATTGGTAGGTGGAGAGAATTATGTAGAAAACTGTTATGGATATTCTTTGTCACCGTTCATGGCATGACTATTCTTTAGGGAGTTAATCTTAGGGCGGTTGATGATAAGTAAATGGGTTTGTAAACATTGGTAAAATCGCTTTTTTGCTGTTCGAATTTTTCACTAAATCTTAAAATATTACACGACAAGGTATGAAGTGTGTTGTCCAGTGAGATTATTTACTCTGCTCAACCATACGAAACTAGATACATGTAGCTTGTTGTTGTGTATGTTAAATTCCATTGTGTAATGTGAGACCTTAATTGAATAAGTGAACTAGCTGGTTTATGGAACCTAAATGTCATTTGAGGGTATTCACAGTAGTTCTAAACGTCGTATGTACTTAGACTCATTTCACTCGTATTTGAACCCAGAAAAACAGTTGATTGGCAAACAGACGCTGTAGACAAATTTCAGTATTGCATGAACGGTAATGCACTGTGGCACCTGGGTATAGGTGATAAAATAAATATAATATCATGTTAATTTTCCACTCGCCCTGTGGGTACTTTTTTACAGTCGTTTAGTGATTTTGGATATATAGTTTTTATTTACGAACAATCGTGCCGCCAACTTTGATTCGGCTGTTAACCGAGGTATAATTACAACTAACCAAAACACTGAATTTGCGCCAAAATGACACAATGGAAATAGCAAACAATAACATTCCGCTTAAACGACCCGAAATATACATGTATATATACAGGGTTTAGTACTGTTAAAACTATAAAGGAATATCATCCACCTGTTGATCGACGTACAGGAGTATGCTGCATACGCTTGTTTATTGTAACAGTTATCTAAATATCATATTTCCGCTTTTTTTCAGAAAATGAACTAAAAACTGCACTGATTCTTTGGAAGGAATTTGCGACTGCCTTGCTAAACGGTGTCAGTGGGTCCTCGTTGCCTGACAGGTTTCCCAGTAAAGACAGCTATCTGAAAACGGGGTAAGTCGTTGGCATAATTGTTGTACCAGACACAGTGAAGATAAATAGTATAATTTTTGGATATCCACATTTTGGGTTCCCATGTGTTGTCGAATATATACAAATATAATACAATAATGTGAATATATAAGTAACATGCCCGTGCGTATGTGCAAAATTGATAAGAATAATCAAATTTAGCTAAAAAGCCTACATTGAAAGCTAGTTTGAATTTTCAGCAGCAAACAAAATAAACGTAATAAACAGTTGAAATAAAATGTGTTACATCGATTAGAAGGATTCAAATATAAAAGATCAGAGAATGCGAGGCAATATTAGGTCAGAATCACGTAATAAGTGCCTTACAGGTTAGGATTCAAGCTGTGAAGAATATTGGATTTTTGCATTTTCTCATGTAATTTTGTGTGCATCACAGGTGATATTTTTCTTTTATAAATTCCGTGTCTGTTCAGTGAAAACTCAATTGAAATGAAAAAGGGTGATAAGTTAAAGCTGGCGACGGTTGAAATCAAACTAAATTAGAGACTTTGATATAATTGTGTGTTAACTGCAGCAAAACATGCATAACCAGAAACGAACTACAAAGAAACTGAAAAGGCTGTTCGGAGTAAAACACAGTAAACTACAACACAAATTGGACTAAAATAGACATGTATTTATATTTCTCTGCAACCTTAAATGGTCATTTATCCTCTGAAAAGGGTGCCTCATCTTAAAATATCATGCAGTGTCGTATCTATTACCTTCATGTATAGTTACCTTCGATGCCTTCGATGGGTTTTGTATTCCGAAAGCAACAGCAAAAAGACCATAAATGGTCGAATACTTAAACCCAAACGACACTTGTTCGTATCACATTTTTCTGTATCATCATTTTGGTTCTTCTGTGAGTTTTTGCTACTGACAACAAAGTTGCATGTCAACGATCAGTAAGACCTCATTTTGTTATTTGAAAAGATCAATTAGAGCTCACTCTGTTGTTTTAAAAGTACCAATATCAAGGACACAGCACGTCGTGACAAAAACATTGTAAACATCATTGTCAAAACAAGAAAACATTTCAGCATTCGGCAATAATCTAAGCATTCGAAGGGCGTTCCTTTCATTAATCTACGCAATTGCCTGGGATCTACAAACAGCCAGGAAACATAATGGTTAAACATGAAAAACGTGTATATATAAAATGTACTTAGGAAGGATAAGGATTCTGCGTTTGGCGCCAACGCAAACATTTCTGTTTATTGAACACAAATGAAAAACATTATCATTGCCAAGTTATAAAACATTAACGCTGAGTAAACTCCATTTATTATTCAATTATGGCCCGTCTCATAAAATTATTATATTAGACGGGAAAGATAATTGTATATCTTTACAAAAGAGCAAAGGATATCGCGCCTACTATTTCCGTGTACTATCACAGGCAATGATACCCCTATAAATAATGCAGTACCATTATCAGATCTAATACGTGTTATTTTGGTACAAATCAATAGCATCACTCTGCTTATAATTGTTTTGGGACACGTTTAAATGGATTCACAGTAGTTGGTCAATTTGTAACGGCTTGTTAAAGGCTGCGATCATTTACGGTTAACAGAGGAGTGGAATCGCCAATATTGTTATTGTCTCCCCTTGCACAACTCAATTAATATGATAAAATGGCCAGGTATGGTAAGGGTGTCTTCTTGCCTTTCTTTTTGTTCCTTTCAGTAAAGACAAGCTGTCAATTGTTTTGAAAAATGGGCATAATAATCCTATATGTCAAGCTTTCAATAAAGTGTATTAAAAAAGACTGCGTGCAAAACAATTGAGCCACTGAGTCATTATCACAAGAATAATGTGCTTAAGAAATGTGTCTGTTGAGACGTTGACTGAACTTTTAAATCCGTCGTCAACTTGGGGACAAGGTGGGCGTTTAATCAGTGGCGTGACTACACCTTCGAAATGGGATGTTAGTGTGAATACGTGTACAGATATCGATGAGATATAAAAGATGGACTGCAGACGTTTTAGATTAGCAGACTATGCAGTGCTGAATGTATTAGAAAGCTCCCTCTTTATTAAGTATTCATTATTAACGGTCAGATGTTTCTAGGATATTTGGCCAAAGGTGAGGAGGGGAGACACAATTTTGATATATTAAGGCAAGATAGAAAATTGTAATAAATAGACGTCTTTTTACCATAATTTCTGTGGGATGGGGATGGGAAATTGCTGGGATTTGTATCATTATGGTACTTTTTACTCCTGTTGTTCGATTATGCTAGATTCACCCCCCCCTCCCAAAAAAAAAAAAAAAAAAAAAAAATTGAGCACAATTCAATGTTTGGAATCAACAGAAACAACAGGCATCTTTTGACCTATTCACAACTTAGGCTGTATTCCCAGAGCTTTTGGATCGATCTATCCCCGCGGGGAGTCTCACTAGATTACTCTCAGATAATCCGGCTTAAATGTCCGTCCCGCCTACTGCAAGCTGTAAGGGGGTAATTAACTTTCGTGTCTGCTCGGCTGACAGCTATTTAGCGTGAACCCCCAGGGAGTTAGGTCGATCTAAAGTAGATCGATCTAATCTCTGGAAATGGGGTCTTAGCGTCTGCTTACCCGGGGGCGTTTTGTGGACGTGTATGCAAGTTAAAGGAAGTATAAAGACATCTTGATGAAAAGTGTGTTAAAATAATTAAAACACATCTTGATAAACAGAATGTAAGATGCGCGATTTCAAGCTGACTTAACTTAAACATAACTTAGGTGTTATATGAAATGGGAGCATTATGTGAATACAACACCCATGCTGTAGTCGACAAATGGGGTGGACGGGATTGATGTGAAGTGGCTAAAATGCAACAACTGTATGCCGAATTTAACAATTCTGCCTATCGATTCTGCTAAATAATTAATTCTCCGTCACAGAAGGAAAACGCTCGGGCAAGCAAGAACGTGCAGTATTTTAGTCGTTATTCTGCATGTTAGGTTCTGACTGACTACGACTGGAAAATATTGTAATGGTTCTGAATCATACATGTATTTAGTTTGACGAGCAGTCTGTCATTAAAAGTGTAACATGTATATAAGAAAAACAATACGTTAACAAAGACTATTGTCTTTAGCATAAGTTCGATTTGTTTTTCCACAGGCAAGTGAACTTAACATGACTGTAATTTAGTTTTATTGGTGTAAGCTTAACTTTAGTTAAAAGGGAAAGTTATTGATTTTCGTATACCAAATTTAGTGGATCCTAGATAAGCTGATAAATGATGCAGTCAGTTACTATGAATAGACAATACTCTTTTAATATTGACGTTCACTTCAAATGTTACATCATATTGGCTGACATTTGTAAATTCGAAGATGTATAAAACGTAACTGTTTTATTTTCAAATCATTGGATGCATCCTTGCTCTCCCTCTCTCTCTTTCTCTCTTTCTCTCTCTCTCTCTCTCTCTGCTTCACAAATTCATTCGATACCAACGGAGTAAAACGACAAATACAATCAGATTTAGGACATACGCACTCTTATGAGACACTCATTTTGTTTACTACATGTACCTAGAGTTGGAATCCTTATTCAGAGTAATTTGCGACAAAGAATAATTAAACGAAGGCAATTATCCTCCGCATGTAATCGCATTACCTTTTTTATAAACAGTTTAATGCTCTCTTATTTTGATGCTCTTATTTGTAAATGGCAACTTGGCATTAATTAACAAGGCTTGTCCTACATTTAGTTTTCGTCTCCTGATTATTTTTACATATGTGTTTGTTTGTATATATCCTAGGGATTACATGTATTTTTCGTGTTGGTGTATGGATTTTATGAATGTTGTTTGGAAACTGAAATATCGGTGAGTTAACAGCGGCTGTGAATGCTGATGGTAAAAGTGTGACAGAAATGGTAGTCCTAGAGATGAAAGTCAGGGGTTCCATATGATAAGTACAGGTTAGGGTAAGTTGGAGTATTGGGGTTAGTATATGGGACGAATATCACCTGTACAAAGTAATGGGGGTGGACTACTTCCCTATAGTGGACTACCATTCCTGTCTCACAGGAAAGAAGGAACAATGGGAAACGCGAGCACCATTGGCAGAAACACATGCTCTGTTTAATCTTCATTATTCCCTCATAGTACAGCTGGAAGCGTGTTGAAACAAAAAGTCTTATTTATAATCACCAGAGCGAATTTTCTTCTTCTTCAGTTGCGTTTTCTTAAAACTCTCAGATGTTTTATTCTTAAAGGCACAGATAGGCCTCACAAGATCTTGATCTTTAGGTGACGGTAAGATATGGTGGATTGTCTCGCTGTCTAACGAAGTTTACATAACTCTCTGTCTAATTGCACTCAAAGACCAGGTACACCCAGGGATCGATTACACGAAACGAATTAAATTCAGAATCCTTCTGGCATTGGCGCCTAAGATTTTAGCCGACTATGTTGTGTTTCGCAAAGTTTGTAATAGGTCGTGATCGCTCATCCACCGAATACATTTTTTATTTCCATGCAGTAACAATACCTCATAAAGAATGACAACTGTATTTTCTGAAAGCAAACCAAACACTCGTTAAATGCCATTGGATAATTTACAAGGTCGACATTCTGTTGTAATCTAAATTATGAGCTTAGAACTACACGTGTAGGTAAAAACTTTCTATTCACAATGATTTTGTTGAGGTGACATATATTTAAGAGACGTTCAAATCAGTGAAAATGGTGCGATGTTCATGTGTCCGGATCCACGCGACTCACTTTCCTAAGTTTTTCTATTTGTAACAGTTAATATAATCTGCCTACTTGTTATGTATACACAGTTATTTTCTTTATATCGTACCTGCTTGATATAATCAGCCTTTTATGAAACACCTTTAAGCTGATTGCTAAAACTTGGCACGTATTAGCTAGGTCACAGTGACAATTTGACAAATCTGTGTGGTCAAATTGACATTGTTATAGTTCGTGGTAAACACGATTCCCAAAGTCGACCTTGAAATTCTTATCTTAACACGTCACATGGCTTGTTGAAATTATCTCTAATTATCTGGTGGTCTTAGAAATAACGCCGAGCTTGCACGACATTGCTGACCAAATTTAGAGCCTTCATTTGATTTGACCACATTCAAATAATTAAGAGACATAAAACTACATGTAGGAGTTAAGTATGCATTGGTTATGACGTGATATAATACAGCAAATAATGACGTAAAATGTGTAAAACATGATGGTATCCATGGATCCAACACATCAGCTTAAGTCACTGTCACACTTTAGCGTATAGTGCTAACGTATGAGAAAATTAAATCGCACGCAGACAAACCGGGTTTGTCAGACTTATGTCGTATACATTTACAGTGCTCAAGCCAAGGTTAGTGCATTTTTTTTAAGTTATACGAGCGTATAAGTCATACTTTACACATACACTTGGGGAACGCTAGGCGTACGATTAATACATTAGAGTGTCACATATGCATCAGAGATCCAAGTAAGATTTAAAATGTTTTCTGGTATATGTTAAAATAGGGGGGTAAAGCGTGTAAGGCACATTAAAAAACAAACAAAAAAATGTGTGGTTAAGGTAATAAGTAAGAATTATAAACAGGATCAATCATTTCCCCATAGACTTTGACATCAGGCAAACACTAATTAAATGCAAAACACTAATTTACAAATACATGCCGACGCCAATGAGAAAGAATAAAATGAAGAACCAAGCGTTTTTGAGTATATTCTGAAACCCAGGACTGCAAAAGCACAGAACGAAGAATAGAAAAAGATGCGCTAATGACATTTAAACCCCAATCAAATGAAATCCCCATTGTCGCCAGTGCTGCAGGCCACCCGCGTTGAGGAATCCGCAGCAAGCATTAATTACCTTGCCTTTTATCTTTAGTTCATTCTGGCAATCGATGAAGCTGTCTCTTTCCCTCCTGTTACAATGCGTTCCAATTAACACATTATTCTAAATCATTCCTGATCGCTGAAGCTCTGTTTAACACGTTTTACAAAAACATTGATCGGAACGCCCTGGGATCTCATGGCGTTGGCTAATGGCCAGTATACACACATATTAATCTGGATCGACCTTGAAACGATCCAAAAGCACATGCATGGAAATAAAAAAGAAACAGATAAATAGATAGATAGTTAGATGTTGAGTGTCGTTTAACATTTATTTACCTGTTTATAGGGGATTAAGACTAAACTCACTAACAATATCATGTTTGGGGTTATCGTCGCCATTTTATAACATCCTCGGCGAGAGGGCGAATTGCTCCAGATTAAAAACGCTATTCAGACTCTGTGTTAAACTGGTGATGTTAACACACAAAGGACAATGTTTGTCCTGGAGCAGGACTTGCGTCTGATCAAATCAAACTCAATCAATTCTCTGTAACGCGTTTCCTGTTTTTGCAGAAAAGTAAATATTAACTGTATTAGCTCTTGGGGCGTTTGCTCAGGAGGGGAACCTAAGTCCCAGTGATGGAATTGGGTGTAAGCTAACAATTGGTTTGGTGCCAAAGCTGTAATGATGGAATTGCCTCTAATGTGCAATACAAGAAATTGAATTAAAGCGCTGGTTCGTATGACAGCCACAGATATACACGTTGTTTTAATGGAGCATATGTTTAATTGTTGACCTTTGGTTTTACATTCTGCATTAATCAAAGCTATTTTTAAAATTATCATTTAAGGAGGAAAAACACTGTGAACTTGGTGAGAATAATTCATAAAGAGAATTAGTACATGTTTACATGAAGTGAATAGTGGCCCTAAGCATGGATTGAAAATAACTAATAAATATACATTTGTGGTCGATATATACGCACTGCAGCGCAACACATATTTCTTAATTGGATATTAAAGTTCAATAACTACACTGTACTTTTCTGCGAGGCTAATCACCTCTCTCTCTCTCTCTCTCTCTCTCTCTCTCTCTTGTGCCTCGTAATAAACAGTTCTCAAAGACGTTTCTTTACTGATCAATTATTTCCATCTGAGGGATAGACACATCTAAACATATATTTAATTGACATGTCATATATTTTTGGCTACAACTACCGTACTACATGAAAGCGGAAAACATGGAACAAGCTAGCATCTCGATATATCAAATTTAATGAGACAGAACGTGTTGCAGCCACGATATTCACGCTGTAGTTTGATAGCAAGTACACGTCGTTTGTGATCTTTTTCATTTCACGGTAGAATATATAGATTTGTTTTCATGCCTTAAAGTACACGCACCATTAACCTTTGATGCCATTATTTATGTTAAAGGCACGTTCTGTTAAATCTTCGAAATGTATCAGACCCTGGTCTTATGGGAAAACCCTGATAAAGATATCATCCCCGGGGGATACGTTGTCCCAAGCGTCACCTAAAAAAATATGCCGACAGTCAATGAAAACGCATCATTTATTTATCAAATGATATTTTAAGTTCCTTTGGCACATTAAGAAAATAACAGTTTTCGTGTGAAATATGTGAAATATGAAATAGTGGTCAGCCCACTCTCTTATGACCAAACAAGTGCATTTATACTCGTTAATATGGTTGCAATCCATTCTCGGTAAAAAGTACATGAAAGTTTTCTGATGCGTTTTCATTGACTGTCAGTATACTACGCGATTTTGTTGTTATTTCAATATACAGACTTGAGAAGTTTTTTATGGAATTACACGTACGATAAAACATAAATGTGAGATGCATAATATGAATAACATATACGGTTATTTATGTAGATAATCATGGGGTATTAAGGTTTTAAGCAGGTGATACGTGCCATAAGATTGACATTTTAAGTGCTTAGACTGTTCGTTTTCCATGTTTATAACGATATGATGAAGCATTAAAACAAGGATTATTGGTTTAACGGTAACCACTCTGGTAAATCATGTCAGAAAGGCAGTTCACTAACTGACAAGGATGTAGTAACCGTGATTCAAACTGAGCGTTCTGTAATCATTTTAATCGGTAATTAAGTGCATCACTACACCTCTACACCGCTCGTGGCTTGCGTGATTCTAATTTTAAGAGATAAGATATTGCACTTGACGCTTCTTCAGCCAGATAGGTGGAATCGTTCATGAATCGTCGCCGACGATTACGTGTAGACATTATGGCTAGAGACACTCAATAATGACGATATACTGTATATCAGTTGTGGATCAGAGGGCGTTACCAGATGAACAACGTTATCTGTTTTCTTAAATATATAGCAAGGCGAAACTCTTAAAGATCTCCGTACACACTGGTGGCAATAACAATATGCGGTTCGTTCTTGACCGTCATTTAATCGTGAACTTTTTCTAAAATAGACTCTTTCGTATTACTCTCTCTCTCCCAAATACAAACCGACCAAAACCCAGCATTCAAACGACCTATATATCTATGGTGAGACAGGTCGGAGACGGCTCAATGAACGACCATAAAAAGCCGAACCGTTAAATTAAGTGGAAATCAGCCGAGGCACAGTGGCGTAATGTGCATTAAAGATTGCAGAACAAGTGCCTGCATGGGGTAGAATCACATTGAAACTGAACTTAACGCATTTAACAAAAGTTGTGGTTTGTGGCACCTGTTACTTTGCATTATGCGGAACCCATGTTGTGGGTTGGCGTGGAATCTGTACAAAGTTACAAAGTTACCGCCCATACGACTGAACAAAAAGGGTGCTCTTAAGGCGGGTCTGTGAGAATGGTCATATTCCTTCGTGCGAAGACCAGACACTGTCAGATACATTTTACTTAGGTAAGTGTTCTTTTTAAATCATTTGAACATATGAAATACTTGTATATCAAACGGTTCGAGGGCGTCTTACGCAGTTAGTTTCATGTAAAAATTGCTCACAGACGCCTTGTGTTCGGCGTATTTAAGCAACATCAAGAGGACAGCGATGTTTTGCTTGAATCCTTCATATAATACTAATAGTAATATGTGTTTAATTTATTCTCTTTACTATACTGTCAAGAGTACAGACTGAATGACTCTGGCCAATACTCAGTGTTCCGAGAGAAAAGTAACCTAAGAGTCCACATACGCCCGGCGTGGTGCAAAGATCTGCAGATAATAATATGTCCACAACAAAAATAAGGAAGCACAGGCGTAATCAATAAACTGTTTATTTTTAAATCCTTAGATTGAATTATGATGTTAAGCAATTTCAGCGCGTGATTTGATTATAACGAAGAGCGTTCATCAGCAATGTTATATCTCTTGTCTTATAAGAAACAGTTTATTTTAAGAAACACATACTTATTATAGATAGTAAGCAGCTTCAACGAATGGTTTGAAGATAATGAGATGGCCGTCATAACCAATGATATACTTGTAAATAATACTCAAATCTTAAATTTAGTCCAAATTTATGAATCATCTGACAATTAAAGGAAAAATGTAAAAGGTTATATTTTACTGGTTATCTTTTCCAAAATCTCCTCGCATTTCCTACATCAAATCCCAGCGGGGCGTTCTTTAAATGATAACTTGTTAGGACATCCACGTGTAAAAAGTTGTCAGTCTCCCCAGGACGCCAGTTATCAAGGCTACTAGTATGACGTGTTAAAGACAAGTATAAATGACCCGTTTAATCTGCCGTAAGTGAAAACGCCAGGTTACATTTCAATAAAATGGCTGGTCGTGTTTTTAAAGCATAAGTTGTCGAGGTCAGATACTCTTCGGACTCCAAATGTCAAAAAAAAAAAAAAAAAAAAAAAAAAACATTACCACCAAATGTAAGACACAGGCGCGTGACATGAGGGGAATGATTTTGAACACTATCCTATGCATTATAGACTAAGGAATGGGTCCATTTGTTTTAAACGCATGTGCTAGGTAATCGTTTTCAATTGCCATGCGAAATTCCAACAGGCGCGAAATACATTTGGAGGTCTTAGTGTTAAATGCTGGACGTAATTTACAATTATGTTATTCTTAGCACCAAATCTGACCTTGACCTTGACATTAACAGAGATCCAAATTACATTCAAAATTTAAGGGAAATTTTGATTTGATTTGTTAGGCTTTACTTATGAAGACGCTGCTTCTGCTGTAGACCATTACATCCTGTAACATACATCTCAATTTATATTTCTATTTATATAGAAACATTTAAATGGACTGTTCGTTTGCTGATATTTACGATTTTGTAGGTACAAATAAGCATACACACGTTGCACTCACGTTTGTATCGTATTTGTTTGGAATTCGCTCCACCTCTGATGACTTTCCATTGTATATTGTTTTAATCATCTCTACACATGCCTCTATTGGTAACACTTAGTAACCCTGTCATTTCATCAAGATAATTGTGTAACGATGTAACAGCAATTTATTAATCCATAATCGCTATAATGGTGTAAAGTATGTAAGTTTGACAATCTGGGAGCGTTCAAAATGCCTGATAGTTATATATTGATTTAAGACTTGCAGTGGACGACTCATAAAAGATAAATGTTTTTTTTTCTCTTTTCTCTCTTCTGGTACCTTAAATTATTATCAAACTGTCATGCTATTATTGCAAAAAAGGCATCCTCGTTAAAGTTTACATCGTTTTTGACAACATCAAAAACACCGTGCAAATTTGGATTGCTCTTTTTTCTTCTCTAGTCCAACAGAACACATTTTATAGCAAACCATGTACATATAATGTAAGATTTGTACGTTAATGGTTAGGGTGTGTCTGATACACCCCCTTCGCTCTGTTAGTGTCCTTGTTGCCCTTCATTTGAAACCATAACGTGATTTAATAGGGCACGTTTATCAACCGTACAAATAGTTCATATTTTAGCATACGTCAAGTGCCAAAGAGATAATCACAGTGGCTTTCCCAAAGATTTTCAAGCACACAAATCCCAATTATGTGTAAGTGGAACTTAAATGTTTGGTTTATCCTACAACTCTAACGCGAGGAAGTCAATAATAAACCCAATATATAATTGTTACGAGGCGTTAGTCACGTACAGCAATTAAACGACAAGAGTATTTGGTTTCCATTCCCATTGTCTGGTAGTCAGTTTATTGGGGAAGCACATAAAATGGCAATTGAATTTTATGTTTTGGCGTGCTATTGACGGGCGTAACTGTTTCTGGAAGTGCGTTTATGTTCGCCATTCCTCATTGTACTTATATACAGATAGTTTTTTGAAGCCATAACTAGTAAAATATATTTGGCATACAAGAGAATAAACTCTATTCAGTGTTTTGATAAGGATCGGTAATAAGTTATTCAATTTTTCTGCCACGTTTTTTTTTTTTTTTTTAAATCGTAGAGGTGGGCCGTAATAGTCACAATAAAAGGCAGATTTCAAATTTCAGAAATGTCAGATGCAAAAGCACAAATCACGAGTGTCTGAGCGTGCTCTTAGTAAAAATAGATTGAAAGCCATATCGGATCAAGAAGTGTCTGTTTTTTGATTGACGAGAATCCTTAAACCATGCATTTCTTAGGGGCATATTTTATCCCACTAACGGTCATTTCGTAAACATTAAAAGCGGTAATAAACGTGGTGGTCCTCATTAAATGTATTTGGTATGCATTACAACGTCCACTATTTGATTCCCAGTGGTCAGTCAGACATACATCCATGTTTGATTATCACCTCAAAGTAGTGTATATAAGATTGGATTGTTTTAATTATATTATATTTGTGCGTGTTTGTTTCTGGCACCGTCAAATCATACTGCCATTGTGGCACTCTTAATTGCCTTCGATGAATTTGACCGTGTCCTTGTTTCATTCAGTAAAAAAACGAACAAATACATTGTCAAGCACATGTCAATTTTGTCTCCATGTATCCACCTCATTTTACAATATAATTAAGCGGCTTTTGCAAAAAAATGTATGGAAGGAAGAAACGCTCAGATGAATGTAGCACATATTGCTATTATAGAAATAGACTATTGAAAGCACTATGGGTTGCCATCCACGGATCGGTTCGTGTTATAAACTCATGCTTTAATGGCGTATGCTAATAAACTGACGCTGTCCAAACACTCGTTGGCCACCAACGCTTAGGTCCGTTAAGTATTCATTCTATGTCGAGTGCCCCTTGACTTTTGCCTTAAACAAACTAAAACAGAAATTGACCACACCGCCGTGTCAGCGGGAGAATGTGATATTGCGTGTTGCCAAGACCTGAATGTTTTACCATATGGCAGAGAATGTACTGTTTACTTATGGCATTGTGTTTCAGTTCAAAAGCTTGGTTTAAGATAAAAACAATGTCGGAAGGTGTGCTCTTTATGATTCAGCGACTTTGTGTCTATTTTCAATTAATTGATCAGGTTGTGTTCCTCCTTGCCGCACTGTTTACTGCGCCCAACCGTACACCATTCTAACTACAAACGAGCACCGTCATGTAGTGTGTGAAAACGTAAATGATAATTGCCTAAATACAAAACTTGTCATGATTTACATGAATGTTTTGTACCTCGTGTAAAATAAATCCTAAGATACCATTGTGTGTGGAAATGTTTTGTGCAGTTTTGGATACCTGGATGAATTAAAACAATCCACATATGGTTGAACGTCAGTGACCTAGCTGTATTTGGAAATAACAACGCAGGGACGACTAGTATGCATATGACTCTCCGCCTGAAGACGCATTTGTGTTTAAAAAACATAAAGAGTGCACGCTTGGTTTATTAAAAAATGAAGAAATGCAAATACGGAGATCGATTCAGTGTTTTTAATCAGCTGACGATTAATCAAGTTATATAGTAGTGTTTTAAAAATAAAATACGCCATATACACATAGATTACAGGAGAAAATGTTAAATTCAGAATGAAAGAGACTGTGCAGCACGTCAATGTTTGTGATAGAAAAGATACATTTCAGGGATTTCTTGGCGGAATGTTATGGTTAAAAAATGATAGTATACGGTGAAACGCAAACGAAAAAGTTATTTTAGAGTCATGAAGCTCTCCGGAGGGCAATTATCACGGCAGGGAACATAAACTACCAGTGCCTGGTGGCCGATACGAAGACAATATACAGAAGGTATAGTTCTCAGTGAATATATAACTTTACTGGTAATCACAGGTAAAGTAAATATTGTGGCACTGGCAGCGGGAGAAACGGACGCACCTGACCGGTGTAAAATGAACGCTGGACTTCTGGACGGTTAGGTGTTTTTACATGTGGTCTGTTAAGATGATCGGTTTGAGTAGGCTGCTTTAGATACTTTAGGTTTGCTTGGCCAAAAAAGATAGGGCTCTGCATTACAAACTTCTGAATAATGCTTTCTTAGTTGTATTTGTTCATTGTTGTGTCGTACAAGATGTCATATTACGTGAATGTATGGGCTTATTTTGAATTTGCAGTTGTAACAATCCTCAACCGAGAAAAACTCAATTTGGCTCTGGCTTGAAATCTATTATCACTATTACAGGACAATTACTGGTTTGTCAAACAGTATCAGTACAACTTAATAATTACCTCAAAAACACACCATGGATCAAAACAGTCAAGTGTACTAATATTTCATCCATAAAACCAACAAGGCAATTCATTGGACATATCAGTGTTATCACCCGTCTAATGTCATTATTACCACCACATAAAAACAGCAGCTTGGGACAAATCATGTCCTATATATCCATCATTCTTACAAAACAATTTGCTTGAAATGGCGATAATCTATGGACTAAAGTCTCTATATTTGTCATTAATGACTATTTAGCGTAATGATTTGCGGTTTATGGCACGTTTCTGCTTGCATTGGCAGGCAGAGGGGCACGTGACCTTCTGGTGGAATGGTGTGTCAGGGAGGCGTGTTGTGAACCGCTTAGATTCTTGTCTTACAAGTTGCACAAAATATGTTACATTTGTTTGCCAAGTATGTGATTAAGCTGCCGTGTTTATGGCTTATTGCGAACGGAATCGCACATTTGTTTTATTGGCGCACGTACAGCGTGGGTGTACAACCCCTTTCTGAGTTAATTGTACGCAGATTTAATGGTTTGTTTTTTTTTCTATTCAAAAATATGTTACTGAAGTAGCTCTTTATTAACAGATTCGTTCCATTCTATCTTTAAAAAACTCAAACACTATGGCTTGATTATGATTTTTTTTTGTTTTGTTTTGTTTGTTTTTCGTCTGAGTGCTTCTGTATATTTCACTAGGTCATTGTAACTTTGCAAAGCGTCCTTGACCTTCACCCCACTGTGACCTTCACCCCGCCACTGCCCTCCACAATTCACACCTGTGCTTCAATCTTGGCCCTGTTGTGCAGCGCGTTAAGTTCACTCGGAATCCAATTACCTCCTCGGCGTTTGCTTAATAAAAACCAGACAAACTTGACATTTTCCTCCGACGTCAGCGACGATGACAACGTGTACAGTTCACACAGGTTCATCCGGGGTCAACCAGTGCAACGGAGAACAGAATAGACACGGTAATACAATACAGATTGATAAACCAAGAGAAACATGGTGGTATGATTTCTAAAAGCAATCTGTGTTAAAAAGGTTCGAGAAGGTGAGCATTTAATTAGCATGACCCACGTTGTTTCAGTATAGGTTCATCTTGCAGGTGGTCTTAAGTGATGTGACGGAGTGCAAAGCGTTTGTGAAATCTTCCCGACACCTGTGTCTATCATGCAATGACTCAATCAGAACTGTAGGGCTCTTCAGCGTGAACAAAACGACAGGCAGTTCTGTTCGTTGAATACAAGATGTTGCATCTTTTTGAGCTTTTGATGCGTTAATTTCCATTACCGGCAGGTTGCTCAGGACAGTGCGTCTATTTACAAATAATCTATAGAAGAAAAAAGGCTTGCGGATCTGGTGTTCTAAGAGCGAGCTCTCAGTATAGGTATTTGGATTTGTCCATGCATGTCAAAGTTTCGAATCAATCGTGAGTAAATTGTGACGGTTCAGTAGAACATGTACCTATTTATTTATTTATTTATTCATTTATTTATTTGTTTATTTTGTTTTTTGGTTGTTATAATAATATAATAATAATCATTATTATTATTTAAAACATTAAAACTGTACCTCTTTAAATGAAGATGAGTCTCAGATGTCAAACAGTTTAGCTGTTCAATGGGTGCTTGCGTAACGTCGTTATCCATTATACAATTATTCGACGTCCTTTTGAGATATTATGTACTCAGTTTTTCAAGTTTATTTCTTGGAATGATATGAGGATAACCACTGTGAATGTCGGAAGGACAAAAAAAAGATTGACAGGCACTGGGCATGTGCGATACCGCTAGATTTATCACAATGTTGATATTCAAGGATGATCGAACACCTACGTCCTCGGAACGACATGAGGAACGCACTGTCTAGTAAGGGTTCTCCATTCTGGCGCATGTTGTTCCTAAAGAACTGAACTTTCAGATATAACACATACCTATCAATCTCACTTATTTTCAAAAAGAAAAAATAATCTGGTATTTTGACTTCGGTCACACCGTTTTGGCACCGTTTGAAAGACGCCCTATCAATCACTTGTCCCACCACATCAAAGCTGGTAGTCAGTGAAGTGCGATAATGTGTCGCAGAACTGATAGGATAATTTGCAAGTCTTTGGGGCGGCACGCAGGAAACACGCTACATTGTGTGCCGCGACAATTGCTTCCACGAGTTAAACAGGTTATCAATTATTTGTCATGTCTGTTCATGTTTGGCGATCAGTGAAGCACTGTAATTCGGTCAAACTTTGATGAAGGAAGTTCAAGGTCATCTGTGTGTCAGGAATAACAGTACACATGCCTTATACTCATAAATGACAAATGCGACGGATGTTGATATTGCACCATTTCGAGTAGAAAGAAGGCGATGTTTTTTTTCTATTCACAGTGTAACCCCCCCCCCTTTTTCATTTCTTCTCCGGGGCAGTTTGGCATTTGTTAAAGAGGTCCGTAACAAAGACAATATGTGAGGTCGATTGATATTAGGCCATTTAAGGTCGCCAACACTACATTTATCCCAAATCCAAAATAGAATTGTCGATTTTGATTGAATTAATTGACCATGTAATTGAAACGATTGACCAAATGCTTGATAAGAGTATTTGACTTTGGTGTGACCAAATTTGGTTCGAACAACTGAGAATCAACTTTCAGTAAAATTAAGCAAGAAACCAAGTTTTGTTGGAGGAGTGGGGTAAAAAAATGATGGCAAGCTATACGAATTTCACACTTCGCAGAATATCGCAGAAAAGTCATCTCCACATCATAATGCAAGTTACCCAGACTCGTATGACGTCATGCCGTGTACATAGCCTCGTTTTAGCTCGGCTTCCCCGGATAATTACCATTCAAACTGCATTAGTTTATCTCGTCCTGACTTGAAACCTGAATCCGGCTTGATAATTGTTCCGTGTGGGGCTTTACGTATCATAAGTGCCACTTCATATATGTGTGTTACACGATTCACTGGATGTGGGGCAGCATTTTATTAAATATTGAAATATGATAATGAAAGCTTTCACGCTATTTTGAGTCATGATCTATCGTACTTGGTGAGAAATAAGGGTCGCCAAGCAATTGCACTTTGAGGGTTTTATATTTGAAAAAAAGAGGGTTGAGCATTCAAAGAAGCTGAAATATTTATTGAAGTAAATTGTTTTACTGGTCTGGCTTGCTCGACTGTAGTATTTGCGTACACTTAAAATCAATATCATATACTTTTCCAACGCGAGATACGGGGCGTGAAGTTATGACACACTTTATGTATTATCACGGTCACGCTGTCACGATGTCACGCTGTCATGATGTCACGCTGTCACGCTGTCACGATGTCACGCTGTCACGATGTCACGCTGTCACGATGTCACGCTGTCACAGTGTCATGGTGAAACATACATAGTGATAGGAGTCCTAAACAGAACTAGAATCGTGCAAAGTAAGAATGAGCTGCACCGTACACAGCACCCTTTACTTGCTAAATGAACGACCCTACACGAATACCAACATCAAAATCTTCGAACTTAATATGTTTTTTATTAAAATACATGTATGTAAATTTATATGAAACGTAAATTACTTATTTTTACCATAATAATAGCGAGCAAAAGGGGAAAAACTAAATATAAATCAGAGTAAGAACCAACAAAATAACTATACATCAGGGCTGTAACAGGAGATCAAACACGCGCAAATCTACGGGAGAAGAAGCTGTGTAGTTTGAGTGCCTGAAAAAACATCTAAGATTACCTACGCGTGTATCTAAATTAATATTATGTTTAGATTTATACGTCAAAGTATACATCAAAGATAGCAACACGCTGTAACTGACATATAGGCCGCCCGGCTCTCATCTGTAGCCTTTGAACTACACTGTGTGTATTTTCCAACAGATACGTGATCTATTGCCTGATTCCACGGGGAATGTTCTGTACAGCGTCCGTCATTCTAATTAACCAGTTAGTAGACGACCTTTTCTCGCCTCATGTAGGCCGCGGGGGGTCCAGTATTTTATTGTCGTCTGCGGTTGTTTAGTTCCATCTCGCGTCATTCGTTCATTGATCTACACGATGTAGAGGGCGAATGTAAAGAAAAAGTGATAATTTAGACCCGAGGAGATCTATCGTTTATCAGGCAGCGCGAACTTATAGTAATTAAGAAGAGGAAAATCGAATTCGAAGCAGGACAGAAAGGCAGATGTGATGGGGAATATGGATATGGCAGCACCGTAATCGCCTTAATCTTCAGCTGATTATCCTAGGAGAAATTGAAAAACGCTTAATCCATTGACTTTTCCTCAGACGGGAGAGAAACCTTACGCGTTCAATTATCGGGTCAGTTATTCAGAGCATCAAAAGATCATTTTGTATCTTGCTGATGAACGAACTTCAAAGAGGAAGCCATTCAGGTGCGAGCAAGGCGAACCAAGCAAAGTAGGACTATAATTTGGCGAAACGGACAGATCCAGTTAGCTCATCATGCAAAATGATGCACGTTAACGGGGCATTTTTACTTCTCAAGCAAAAATGTTCCACTCCAAGAAGTGATTTTTAACAGATGATAATCCAAACGACCTGACAGAAGCGCCAGACGATCTTCAATTACATGTAATCAATTTTAAAGAAAAATTCAGAATAGGTAATTAAGTGATATCTAACGCAAGACATTTCCGCCACGAACGTTAACTCGATACGCACTTTACTAGATCATATCTTAGATAAGAAAGAACCAGCGGGAGGCAAGACATAAAACGACAAAAAAGGACCACTTAAAAGTATGTGACGCGTTGTTCTAGCAACTGCAGCAATTACGCCAACACTTAAAGATCATTATAAGAGTGAAGCGCACGCTGCCAGCAGGCAATTGTGTTGACAACGCTAACTTGGTACGCTTCTCGTGTTCAGGATCTTGAACTTAAGAATTGTAATTTATCCGAAGAACCAAGCTACTTCAACTGGTGCTATGGGATTGCCAGAAGGCCGGTTAAACCCTCTGTCAGTAGATTGAACAGTCATTTTCAAAACGAACCACCTTCAGGTAGGTGACTACGGTAGGTAAGGGTCGCAGCATTTTGTAAGTGCATTTTATTGTGTCAATACGGTCCTTTTAGCATCCATGATTCTGTATGCTCTATTTGAAAACGGTTTCTGCTATTTTGTATACTTTAGAAATCTATTGCTGTAACAACCATACAAGCAGGAAGGGCTGTTTTAGCCAACGTATGTCGTAGAATATGAGGAATACTGTACATGCATGTATAACCGCATTTAGAACGGAGATTATCAGAACTCTGAACTAAATCCATTGAAATGAAGAGTGTGTGAACCTTGATTGGAGAAAAATAATTTTTATTCAAAATGAGTGTTTATTTGGGGTGCCATTTTCAGGCAGTGCTCGATGTTTTCATCAGTTGTCTACTTGCAGTGGGTAATATACAAACCTCTAAGAATGTTCCACGCTCTCTTGTCACACACACCATGTTCCTCTTCTACTAAAATACTTCTTCAACGATACACATGTTGTTACCTAACAAAACAGGCTGCAATTCATATCTAGATTGAAAATTATGTGTGCAAATATGGTAAAAGAAACCCCGTGATTTCATACATCTTGCAACTGTTAAAAAATATAGGAGGAGATATGTCGATCAGAAGAAATTCTTCGAAAGTCATTATGATAAGTTTGGCTATTTATATGCACTTTTCACATTCTACCTGTGATAAATGCTACAGCTCAATTAGAATGAACTCGTGATCGGACGAAAGTATAAAAGAACGCGCCGTAGTTGTGCGTCCTAAAGCGAACCCTTATAGGTATTCTGAAGACAACTATAAGACGTCAAACTATGTCAGCGGTTTGTACGAGCTTATAAACTCACGTTCTCAATAGCCGTACCACGGATAGCTTGATGAAAGGATTACCTCTATAGAGTTACAAGCAGGCATGATATATGAAATACAGTGTAATAATGACTATCCGCTTGTACATGTAAGTATTAATAAGAAAAGAACACTTATAAGAGATCATCGATGGGTCACTGGTACATGTTGCTTCTCACTGAGAGTTGTAAAAGCAAGAGAGAATTAACTGCTCAACGTTAAAAAATCTAAATAGGTATTTAGATAGATAGAGAGATAGATTGATAGATAGATAGATAGATAGATAGATAGATTCCTCTTTACATTAAGTCTATGGTTTTATCAAATCAAGTTTCTTGTATGCATAAACTGCCGCTGATGCTCTTAAGTACTGGTCAAATAATCCCCCGCAATGAATATTGGAAATAATCAAACACATCAGGCGTGGGCAGCATAATCAATATGTCCGACCCTACTCAAACTTACCTCGGCAACTAAATATCATCAAATTAACAGCAACGTTATTCTAAGAAATCGAAGAGCAAAAGTCTTGGCAAAGTGAAAACACAGGGACAGACGCACATTTTAAAGAGATGGACAATTATATTGATACTGGGTTTGGTAAAAAAACGGTTTGGATAAAGGATAGGATTTATTACTTTTCTGAGTGTAACCAGGTATGCAAACTTTTGTTGGATTCTAAAGAGGGTAACGATCAGACCGTTATACACAGTGAGTAAAAATTTGACAGTCCACATTTTGATCATCTTTTTATTCAGCGGAGCTAATGAACTCTATTCTCAAAATCAGAACATCTATTTTGCACTCGTTAAATAACGATTACTTGAAGTTTTTTTATAATCAAAAACATTTTGATTGCTTGCGTGGGCATGTATTTACGATTGGTATAATTGCAACCCCGGCTCGTGCTAAGTCAGCACAAACCATCTCAGTGGAAACGCCGAGAAGGGACATTCCTTTCATTTATCGGGCGATTCCGGTCTTGTGGCTAGCCTTATCCACCGTCTGGTTAAGGCGAATAATCCCTAAGGTGACCTCAACTTGTCCCCAGGGGCTACGTTTGAGAAATCGCAACGAGGATCTTTTGAATGAACTCCCATCGATCCGTGTAGACAGCATGTTATTGGAAGAGATAACTATCTCGTTTTCTAGAACGCATCTTGAGATTTTTTTCCTCCGCAGTTATAATCACCGTGCTTTCTATTTAGCGGCGATGTGGGATTTTGGTATTTGCTCAGTTGATACATTTTCCTTAAATGAAAAAGAGGGAATTAAGATCATGTCCATGTACGACAGCTGGCATTTTCGTTTTCAATGTTTTATTTTCTGTTTTTGCCTATCAGTAATTGAGTGAATCATCTTTATGTATTAGGTAATTGCTAGCTGAACCTTTGAGAGCAATGTTTTTGGGTTTAGATGGGTCCATCGAGTCAGGTTGAGTCGCGGATCGATTTTAAAGAAAGTTCTTTGAACGGAGGACGGGAACGTATGATGCATGAATAAAATGCGCTTTTATGAAAGTAAACAAATAGCCAAAACCATAAATGAGAGAGAGAGGTTTCTTTTTGAATTGACTGCCATGATTCCAAATTTCATCGAATATACAAAGCAATTTTTGTATTAAGTTCAACTATATAAATATGGCGGGTGCCATTGGACTTTTCTGTGGGTTCTGACTAAACTTCGATGTCGCTGAGACATCCGTTTAAAATAGAAACTTTTGTGTGTCTGTGTTATAGCCCTGAGAGCTGCAAAAGTCAGCTAAGTCACTTTAATTAAAAACTCCTCGGAGTTTGTTATCGCTTGTGCTTATGCAACTTAACAACTATGCCGTACCAATTAAACGATATACGCATGGATGAATGGTCAAAGTAAGTGAGATTATTGCAAGGTTGTCACTGGGGCATAACTCTTCATCCAAAGCAAGTTCCTACAAATCCGCCGTAATAAGTGACTCAATCAGTGGTGAGGAACTAACAAAAGAGGAAATCCACTCATTTACTCCAAAATCAGGATTTCCCGTATATATGCCAAATTTAGGTGTTTTGCAGAAAGACACAAAAGGCGTGGACTTTTGCCTCGTAAATGTTGACAATCAAGACGGAAGAATAATCACTCGACTGTTCTATCAAGCTAAAATATACGCCAACGCCTTCTTGAAGTTTATACTTTTCTATCGACGTGTTAAATTTGCTTTAAAATACTCAACCATGACGGCAAGAAGAGGCATACAGCCTTGAGTATTTCGCACGTGTGAACGAGCTCTGTCTGGTGTTTATTGTTTGCCATCTTTCCCTCTACTGATAAAACATTCATTTTTCAAATCCATCCGCGGCTTTGAAGAAAATTTTGCTCTCCACCCACGCCGTCTTTTGACATTGTAGGATTCTGTGCAAGTCGTGCTTCAATATGTCTCGGATCAGCCCAATAACTGCACCGCTTTGATAAAGCATTTGATTCTAAAGGTCAGATAACATGTGCTTCAAATGGAATATCGAAAAAGATGAAAAAAAAGTAAATTGGAACAATCAAAATGAAAAATCTTAGGAGCCATTTCGCCATCTATTTATTTTCTAGGCTTCAGAAAGAGAAAAGATTCAAAAAGTCAGTTTGATCCGTCGAACAAACCATCTGCTGTGAGTCAGAAATACAGACATCAATCCCGGCTTAATGGCTCCTTGCTTCTCCTTCTTGAATATCTGGTGAACTTGAAAAATGACATATGTGATTGTAGTCTGTTTACAAAAAATGAATTTACCAATAATAAACGAATCAATGTACATTTGAAAGAAGGAATAGTTCCATGAATAAAAAGGTCAAATAAACAAACAAATAAGTGCAATAACCCATACACCAATGACAACTACATACATCGCCAAATTCAACATTCCATTTGTGTCCGTTGAATTGCTGAAATAATATGATTAAATAACTGCAGATAGCAGAGTGGGTGGATATTTCACAGGAACAAAATAATAACGCAAAGCCGTACAACAGAAATCAGGAAATGAACACCAGAACAAGAGTTCACCAAACTACAAGGAACTGCTCTCTAATTAACACGGAAACGAGAGACCTTGTTTTGAACATTGTATGTACAATGAAAGCAGGGTATGATTGGTATTGTAAACTATCTAACACATTAAGGTAATACTTGATATAACCACCACCGTGTCTTATTCTATCAAAACGTCTTCAACATCTGAACAAATAGAAACATACCTTGTTACTTTTATCTAGTGTGCAGACGAACGGAGTTGTTTCCAATGCAGTTGATATAGCTGTTTGATCATCTGGTAGTGGATAGGACATTTTAAAAATGTCTTCACACAATATGATGGAATTGGCCGGAAAGAAATTTACTCAAGGCGGAGAGATGTATTTACAGTTTCAACTTAATTGGTGTCTCTAAACATGTTTACATTTTTTTTTGTTTTTTGTTTTTTTTTTCTTGGCGGAGGTTCGCAATCCTGGCTAGATTGTTCTCTAGTCTCATTACAGTTACACGCATAAAACTACATTTTCTTATTTTTTTGATATCTTTTAGGAACACGCCCCTCGTCCATAGAACAAAGTCCTTTGAAGGTCGACTTTGAGGAGGATTGCCGGCGCTCCAACGGCACAGGTAAGACAATAAACAGTTAATGACCTGGACATGATTCTACAGGCAATATCCACTTTAAGTAATAACGGCTTAATAACCGCATACAGGAATCATCAGCCCTTACACGCCAGTTCTTAGCTTCATCACGACTGTATAAAGTTGATTCCAAGGGGAAGTTTACCAGCTAATTGCCTGCTATTTATGCTATTTATTCTATTATAGCCATCATCGTCAGGTAGTTAGTTCTTGATTGTCGTAGCAGATTGATTAACATGTCTACAGATTTACTTGGCAGACATTTAATCGAATTGACGAAGGCATACATGTACAACACGACTTGCATTAATTTTATTTATTCATTCACTTTGCGATTTTAGTGGACTACGTCGGCAAGACAGATATTGTAAGCATAGGAAGGTGATGTTCAAGTTAATTTCGTCCACTTCTCCATTCATCCATTCATTCAATCACTCATTCATTCATTCGTTCACTCACTCATTCATCCATCCATTCATTTGTTCATTCATTCATTCCAACCTATTCTCTGATTAAGCCAGAGTCTATTTAACCATCTGGTCAATTGCAACGCACGTTTCTCAACTAGACTGACTACATTAACAATGGGACCTATTTCAGCAAAGTCCTATTATAGCCCGAAATATGTGTTATATTTAAGACCACAGTATGTTAACCCAGGACTAACCAGTAGTTGTCCATTTTAACTGAACATTGCGCCTGTTTTAACAAAAATACATTCCTTAATTTACAAAGCAATAGAAGGACGTACTTTACTTAAAGGGACTATTATGGGATTATCTCGAACTGAAGAAAATCCAGTTTTTTGTCTGAAAGTTGTCCAATTTTCGGGCTTAATATCTATGTGAATTATGTTGTCTGTAGCCCAAATTTGAGGGCACCAAGCAAAGAAACATGTGGAGAACCTCTTAGTATCTTACCACAAATGTTAGCACGGGGTTCAGCGGCAAAATAAACGTTTAGATATGCCTCTTGGTTAATGGCAATATGTTAGGTATATTTAGTGATTCCGCTGCTTTTGATACATTACTATTACCTTGCCAGAAAGGAACTAGAGATTTGCATTGGGGTGGAGAGCTCAATGTATGGTAGACGTTTAGGAGTAAGACATGTATGTAGGACAGATGACATAGGTATGCAGAATTGTTTTCTCGTTTTAGTTATCTGAAAATAAATTAATTTATTTATTTATCCAGAATTTTTGACATCGATATCGTTCTCATGAAATTTTCAAAGATATTTCATGAAAAGTTTTGTTCAAAAATGTACAACCCATTTCATTTGCATTTGGACGACAGGTGTACAAAAATCACTCTCACACAGCTGGCGAGCAAATTGGTGTACAAATTTATCAGCTGCCGTGATCTGAATGGCTTGCCAGCTCTTTTACTATCACTAACAGAGATGTTAGTGCGTCTCATTCCAATCCCAGTTATGCCAGCTTCTTTACAAAATCAAGTTGCCCAGGTAAATGATCCTTAACTCCATTCCAAAGCGGTTAGAAATTTAGACGCAAGATGTTACATACTGTTACTACGTTACTTGCGCAAAAATGTATAAAGCGCCTGCGACGTGACCGCAAAATGTCACCTATCCATTTGAATGTGTTGCACTTTTACTACATGTAAGATATATAGGTCGAGTTCAGATTTTAACTAAAGGAGAAGATCCTTTTTAAAGAGCATTATCATTGAAAGTGACCAACATAACAATTGATATTTTAGGACTTCTTCATGTTGACATAAAAGGCATGCATGGTTCATATCAGTGAATATACAGGCTGTTTATTTTTACAAAGGAACTAAATTTAAGTACTCAAATATTACGTCTATTTTGACCCGCGATAAAGTGGTAAAATTTCTGCTGTGTACTGGTATTGGTATTTCAGAGAAAAATTGTATTTTGTGTTTTATACAAATACTTCTTCAATTTAGTTGGTTTTACCGATTTAGTCCGACCCAACCTGAAAATACTGCGGTAAAAAGTTAATAGTGACTTTTGCCCTAAGTTCGCTGTTGTAATAGCAGTAAGGTTTCAGGAACGCTGCCCTGGTTCGGGTCAATGTACACAAAATTGGTTTAAAGTGCACAAAAATACGATAATTCCATTTCACAAGATCTAGATTGGGATATATCTCAAATCGATAGCACCATTTATGCGATTGTTTTTGCTATTCCGTCGTATTCATGAGCCAATTGAAGGTTGATGCACTATTAGGGCTAATAGACGCATAAAGGATGTTTTCTGTGCAACTGAATGACGATACACTTTTATTTGAGTCAAAGATCGTAAAAATGTATCATGTCCACAATTAGGTTACTTCAAGCCATTGTTTTATCTTGGAATTCCAATGGGAGAAAAAAACATACACATTAAGATCGTATATAGATAAAATCAATTAGTTTCGTACACAGTGATTTTTCCTCTCAACGTTCTGTTTAAATGGAGACGCAGTGAACAATGTACACGCATATTATTTTTTGGTGGAAATGAGTTTTGAGTGTTATGACTTGTAAATGCGATTAGGCTTAATATGGACGCTGCCCTTATCAAACGTGATTCTAACCCGGAAAATAAGGTTGTTGTAAGCGTAAATGTATTTTGCATGCATAAATGTACTTTGCATGCGTTAATCCCGATTTGTGCACGGCAATATAAGCCATCGCCTTATAGGCGTTGACACAACTTTGTGTGAAAATTATGTCGCGGTTTAGTGAGTTAGCTCCAATTCACACTTTATGTCGAAAAAAAGCATCCGATAATAAGTGTGCGGTTCTTCATCCATTCTTTATCAGTAGGTGAAAATAGATAGATAAGAATCCTATTAATAAAAGTACGAAATAATACATTGGGATTCCCGAAAGAGTTATCTATAAGAATTCTCAACAGATACAGTGTTTTTGCAGTCATATAAAGCGTGTTTGCATACTAGTGAACTATGCTGTACATATCTTATGAACACGCTGGCATAACGAACTGACGTTTCTCCGTTGCTGTTGTTTGACAGGTATTTTTAGATAAACAGTCGGCTTCTGATCAGTACAGTTCATGTTTAAAATATGCGTGGAAAATGTCAAAGCACTAAAGCTTTTGCAAAAGCTACACTTGAGTGCCAAGAAATTCTAGAATTGGGAAGCAGTTTCTATTTTGATTATTTGATTATTGCAAAAACATCATAGTTAGCACCCAATCTGACTCCGTGTTGTTACTTTTTTCCAAGAATATTCGTGGAAGAGATACAAGGCCAGAAACCCACGTAAACAATTTAAAAGAAGGCAAACAAGCATTTTTATTTGGCATTTGAATCCTGTCGCTACTAAATAATTCGACTTATCAAATCAAAACGAATCTCGTGGGAGAAAAGCGAGAAAAACCGTCATGTATTCCTCTGTCCAAGTTCTGATTTAGTGCAAGCAATTATGTCAAAAATTCCCATTAGTACTATGATATACGTGTTACTTGTCCTGGAGAGTGATATAAATGCAAATTTCACAGACATATTATACGTTGCAAAATAAACAGCTTGAACGGGAAACGGACAATTATTCCTTTAGCTCATGTTCATCATGTGCTCCTTTTTGGGCCACTGTTTTGAGACGTTTCCATTTCTGCAAGCACGTTCACCTCAAAAGAGCCAAATTCTTCTAATACGCTTTTTCTGGCGATTTCCAGTAGAAAGATGGCTAACCTGGATTGACTTCAGAAATTACTGACAATGAACATCTAAAGTGGATTCTCTGATTGTATACTTAATAATGTTTAAGTTAAATGTTATATACTCAACAAGTAAATAAGGGCAGCCCAAGTACATATATACATCATTTGGACATGTTACCAATTTAAAACTTACAGATACTGGGTGAGCGAAAACCGCCCCGAGTTCAACTTTTTTAAGAACTCGCACGTTTAAAATCATAATTCCATGTCATTTCTAACCACACGCCTCTTACCTATTGGTCTGATGACGAATGCCGAGAAACTCGGTTCTTTTTTAACTTTTCACTGGTGATTTAAACAAAAAAATTGGAAAGTTAGCTTTTAGACAACTGCACGCGTCTACCATATCACCCCACCCCCCTTTAAAGTATAAATTGCATTCCTTTTTTCATGTGATAATTGGAGAATAACCATGAAAACCCTTTGCCTCCCGTGTGGTCTCGAGTGCGTAAAAACGAAAAGTGAATAATTATAGCAATTACATGTAGGGGCCTATCTGCTTATGGATTTGTATCGTGCTCCATTAGCGAGCTATTTATTATATACTGAGTGGAATAAGGTGTTGGGATGCGAACAGCAGTTAGTACATTGGGTAGACTTTTGCAAACCGTTGCTTGTATCTTTATAACAACTAGTACGCTAGGAATCGTAGTCCGTTTCCCATTAATTTGTACAGGTGACATTCGTCTCAATTACTTAACCAACACTCCTACCAACCCCAACCTGTACTATGGGACCCCGGACTTCCATTCCTAGGACTATCACTTCTGTCACACCGGTCGTTTGGTAGGAACAGTCACTTGAGTTGAGATGACGCACTTGTCTGTCAAACTCTAAATCTCTATGCGTGACTTCAGGTAAGAGCACCAACTTATCCCCAAGCAACGTGGCTTGTTTTACGTGACACTGCGCCACCAGAATCAGGAAACCAGACACGCGTCACCAGGGTTACGCTGTCTCACTTCCGGTTCTTGAAATGGCGGCGGAAGTCCTTTTTGGTTGAGTTGCAAGCAAATTAGTTCCAGAGAAGGGGGGGAATGTTTGCTGCAATCACAGGCAAAAGAACAGTGCTTGTTTGAATCTAATAGATGGAAACGTTATCTAGTTCATTGCACTCTATAAAAAACCGCATAATATCCTGTTTTGAAAGGTTTCAACAGTCTTGTTGTGCGATAGTGGAATAATATTCTCTGAAGTCAGAAATAGAAGAAACTATTATTGAATTTTTGTATGTTTGTTTGTTTTGAGATTAAAATATGAGGAGAGTGATATTCTAGTATTCTCATATTCAGATTTTGTTTATCAAAATAATGAATAAATTAAACGTGGTTAAACAATTGATCAAAATATATATCGTGTATGGTGTAGAATGGTAGACATGTAAGCTTTAATCTTGAATTTTATCATCTCTCTCTCTCTCTCTCCTAGCAAGCCTTTCCCCGCCCCCTTGCCGTTCACTGGTCATCTCTTCTGCATACACCGGAAGAGTGTGGCGTGATTTCTGGAATCTCTAATAAATACCTGACGACAGAGGATGTCCGCGAGCTCTCTGAGAACATTAATCCACGTCTAATTAAACAAGTAGAAAACAGGTTCTGACGTATAGCGTAATTCCCTGATGGATCATAAAAATCGCTGTAATTGAAACCGGCTCCACGACTGTCTTAACAGATTAAATTCAAGGTTGATATACAGTAATTATTCATTAAATTTGAACAGAATAGGTAAGTTATTTTCTCAGGATCAAAAATAATGTTTTGTCAGTAACATATAAAAATACTGCCTTAATATTTTCGGGAAATGCGTTGGCCTCGAGTCAGAAAGTACGTACTAATAATGAAAAGATACCAAATAGATTCGGGTGTAATGGTCATTTGTTGAAATGATTATTGCGCTTGTAAGATAGCAGTGGAAGTACCTTTGTGTGCCGCTTACAATCGATACAATGACCTATGGACACACTTTGACAGTTACGTAATTCTAGGAAACAGTGTGACGTCACCACGGCTTATCCTTAAGCTTACGCCCGCATGCGTACTTTAAAGGTTATACATATTCCAAGAGCTCTCTTTGAACATGGTAGGCATGCTAATGTCCAGGTGTGTTGAGAGATGGCTCTGACAGGTAAGAATGTACATTCCACTCATAAATATCTACAATTAGTTGGTGAAAGCAAGACGTTTCAGTTACTGTTGTCATAGTATGATGTGTGTTCAGTGGCATGCAGGATGTGGGGATGGAGGATTGGAAGAATGGAGGATAATGGGATGGGGCTTTGGAGAAGAAAATCACTCTCCCTTTATATTGTTGCTATATCAGGATACATAGGATTATAAGACAGCGTCGCCAGAAAACGAAATGAACTTGACAAAAATTTTTAAGCTGTACACGCCGCAGTAGGACACATATACCGGCAGCTTGTACAATGTAGTTTACAAATACATGTACAATAAGGTGCTAGGTAACAACATATAGCTCTACGGGTTAGGATGATTTGACATTTTGGAGTGGGAAGCCAGCGAGCACTTATTAATCTGTTCTTTGATCTACTGATGTTCCGGAAGGCAATAATTAGAACAGCATGCTGCCGGAGAACGGATTAACATTCATACCCAATGACCTTACGGGATCGGCCATGTTCGACAGAGACCCAAAAAACCAAAACATAAAAAGCTCACTTTGTAGACATTTTTGGGAATAAATGTGTTCTCAACTTCATGTGACCAAAACTTGATTAATTTATCTCTGTTTCAGTGCTTCATATGTGCTTTAATTGTAGCACTACAGGATAGCGAAGGGTGGATGTAAATAATCAGATATAATAGTTGGAAGGTGCCGATTAAAGTCTTGGGATGGTCGTAACATTATGAAAAAAGCAGTATTAGATTAAAGGTATAATAACTCTTCGTTTTGGCCAAAAAATGAATTTTCCAGGAGTAAACAACAATTTTCCCATACTTACCAATGGTTAATAAATCCATTTTTACATTCAAAGTTAGTCCCTGTTTTTTTCTAAAAAGTTTGTTTTTTGTTAAAATCTCTTAAGAGATTATAACAGAGTACAGCCATCAGTGGAGGTCACGTGATCTGAAGACAAGTTCAGATATCAGAATAATAGCTATATTTGCCGTTTTTGTGGTAAAACAGAATTTATTATATTTCTATGAGTTGTTCCCAATGTTTTTATTGTGAAATATAGATATCGTACGAAGAGTTATTATCCCTTTAAGCAATGGTATCGCCATTCACTGGCCATCATTATCTGGTGGATCCAGGATTTTTGTTAAAATGTGTGCATGTGTGGGTGTGGGTGATTATGTGTGTTTGTGTGTTCTGGGGGTACTCTTGGAAAGAAAAAATACTCAGGCGAGGTGAAGCCAAAAATGAAACAGTAGTACGAGTATTTACCATAAGAAGTAGCACACAAGCCTTAGGAATGGAACATGTTGCATTTTTTTTTCTCGTTTCGCTCGTTATACGCTTGTGCGAGAGAGAGAGAGAGAGAGAGAGAATCGGAAAAGGATGAATCTTATGATTCGACTATTGCAGGCTGAGCAGAAGACTCTTTACTACACAGCTTGCCTCATATCCTCACGTCCAACCGCTTTGTCTCACGCTTCATTACAGAAAATAATCACGAAAGGCAATGTGGCTTTCTTGTTAATTGCAACACGTGTAAAATTCTAGGCTTTGCACACCGTTTATTGCCAAAAGATCACTGATCGATGGAACACCTGCAAAGATCTAGTACAGTATGTTTATTTTCTCCGAACGCCATTCGTAACTACATTCAAAGACGAGAAAAAAGAGTTTACTTGTGGACCACAAAAATTAGTTGCCAATCACTTTATGTTTTTTTTTTCAACTCTGTAAGTATGCAATTCTGTAACCACACATTTAACATTGTTCTAGACCCCACATAGACTCTTACATGTAACTATAATCTACGTGTACCTTGATATAAATTAATTTTGTTGTTGTGATTCTTTACAATGTTAATTTCATTGACGTGCGCCTCTCACTCATCCGTCCCAAGCTAGATGGAATGTTTCAGAAACTCCAGGGGGTCAAAAGAGAACGGACGTGTGGAACTGACCTCTGGTGTAGTACCCCCAGGCACTTGTCATAATACCTTATAATGCCAAACCTGTGAAATCAAATAGAGCAGAAATCAAGAACAAAACTTAGCATTAGATGGTAGGAGTAAGCAGGATATGTGTATTACAGACAAAAAACAGCTATGCATGTATAATGAAAACGCCAAAGTGGTCTGTCTCAAATTTAAAGAAGAACGCAGACAGCTGCATGGTTCACAACGTATACTGCTGCCCTCTATAGCAGTCACGGAGAAGTGAGTGACGTCACGTTGAAATGCCCCAGGTGTTTTGTTATTTTAACGATTCTCCTCTGCTCGACTCTGTTAGATATGATTGCTTCTCAACAATAAGGAGTTCAACTACCGTTATTATTATTATTATTATTATTATTATTATTGTTGTTGTTGTTATTATTGCTATGATTTTTAGTATTGTTATAACAATGATAATGAAATAATAATAATAATGATAATAATAAAACATTTTATGTCATAGATTTAAAAAATAAATAAAGATAGTAAGGGAGTGCTTACTGTTAAATTTGACAAATTTAGTGAGGTTCATGCAGTAATAAATTAAAATACTTTATTTTATGTCAAATAGGACTAAACCCCGACCAAATACCACCACAGTGTTTCAAATAGGGTAACCTAAAGAAATACCATAGCGGTTCGTTACATAATTTCTTAAAAATGATATTTGCATATACAGTTTACTTCCTGCTTACCTCCAGTTTTTTATTATTTAATAATTTTTCCGCGTATTTTATTTGTGTTGTTAAAAAAATTGGCACTAGTAATTTATACACGTTTCAAGGTAGTTATACTCTTGCTAAATACGTTTCTTTATTTAATATTTGCAATACACATTCTATTTGAAGAGTTTGAAGGTAGATACCATTTAATTCAGGTTTATCTTCAAGAGTCGTATTCAATTCTCTAAGTAATATAACATTATTGCTGAGACTTTAATAGTACGGTGTCAACTAGAGGGTAAACAAAATGGCGGATCGATCGATATGACGTAACGGGAGTTTCGTCCATAATAAAGAATGCAGGACTATGAGATCATGCCCTGACTCATTATTTGATACGGGTACCTGTATGGTAAAAATTTAATCAACCACTATCATTATGGGATTGTATTTTTCAAGCAACCGTTTTAAATACCTATTAGATCCACCTTGGAAAATTGTTGACTTTTGTTGCGCCAAATTTGAACGTCTGTTATTTTAATGAATGTGTAAAGGATCAGTGCAGGCGTTTTGTTATGCCAACCGCCATACAGTTGTAAATAATATTCCATTTAAAGTACTGTCACGTATTACGTCGTGTACATCTCCAGTACGCAAGCAAAAGTTGACCAGTGTTCTTCCTCATACGCAGAGGGAGCTAAATGTTTTGATCATGTTCAAAATTACTTTCATACGCAGCTTAAATGATTCATACGCTCAAAATTCACTGAAAGTTTTGCGTATGATTGATTTTACATACGTGTGTCATGCGTACCTCTATTTCGCCAGGCGTGACACAGCCTTTAACTTGGTTTAGGCTACTGATACTATGACACCAATATCAGAGTGTGACCAAAGCGCATGGATGACTGCACTGTGTCACTGTCAGAGGTACAAATATGAGTAGAAGATCGAAATCCCGAGAATAGAGAGAGCGTACCGGATCACATCATCGGTGCATCTTGTTATACTTATTAATATCATCGCCTCCCACGCGCAATGATGTACTTGTTGTTTTCACACTGTCGGTGTGCACACAGGGTTACATGCGTGTGCGTGTGCTTTTGTGTTCGTGTGAGGAGGCTTACTTGAGAAGTTCAGATTTTAACAACATGCAATAAACGGCAAAAAATATAAAGTAGTTGATAGGCTTAGTTTTTAAAACTTATTGCCTTATCATATGCTTTATTTGGTCAAAAATGGAGAGCCTGGAACTTGGAGAGATAAAGAGACCCATGCCAAGTTAATTGCACGTCACTTCCGATAAAAAGTATAACATGTGTGCGTTATGGGGCGACCCCCAAGAGTGGACAAAGCCTAACGTGTCGCTTTAAAGTATAATTGGGCAATTTGCTCCCAAAAAATATTTTATTGATTCAGCAGGGGGTGACCGCGTCTTCACTTTTCGTGATTTCCTAAACGGAAAGCGATTTTTAAAGAACCAGAATGCAATATTAATGTAATTCATCAAGACCCGCCAGAACTGTCAATTACCTGGAATTTGGATAATCTGTTGGCAATCCGATTGCCACTCTACAGGCGGACGAATGACCCTCATTAGGCTCCGGGAAATGAACTGCATCTACACTGATGCCTCGCCTTGAATGAACTGCGCTTGCAATAACACTTACGGTTCAGTGTGCGTTTATGCTATGGCTTCCGTTTGTTTATTGTTGCAGTTACCCGGTTACATATTTTTATTTTTCTCGATATTGAGGGACACATCTGCATTAGAAGTGGTGCATCTCTCAGACTTTTTATGATTGAGGTATCACCATTTGTTTTTACCTCTTCTTGGTTTGCTTTTTTTCAGTTTTTCAGTGCGGGACCCCCCCCCCCCCCCACACACACACACACAGCAACCATCCAAAGATACACCCTGGGGGCACAAAACTACATTAAGAGTATTTTTATATCAAGCCAGGGCCTGTTTGTGCTCAAGGCTAAATCTTTTGACGTTCTCTCCGAAACCAAGAACTTTCTTTCTTTCAAAAACAGTGGTTCGCGTACAGTAGGAAAAGCTCGTCATTGATGGTCAAGAATATTAATTATATATAGCTATGGGGTCTTGAGTAGCAAATGTATAGGGGTGTTCTTATCTATATCACGCACCGGATTAGCTCTGTTATTTTTTTCTTCTTTTTACTTTATGGGCAAGGTACACCAGCGTATGTGTGTCTATGTATGTCAGCGTATGTATGACTGAAAGAAGGTGTGGTTTCTTATGTCTCAAATTGTGGGGATTTTGAACTTGGTCACAGCCTCCCGTCACTAGGTTATGGTCTCTTTCTCTCTCTTTCTCTCTCTCTCTCTCTCTCTCTCCACTTCCTTGTAACCAGGTGAACAAGGGCAGCTGTCATTCGGTTCAGAGCTTTCAGAGAGTTTCCATCATTTCAACAGCAACGTGTTTGAAAAGATCAATCCTGGCCCGTGGCAAAGGAGGGCTTGTCAAAATGCAGAATTATCCCCTTGACTAATTCCCCGCCCGGTGTGCCTAATTCAGTAGAAATAACCAATTACGTCGAGTTTGATGATATATGTAATCCACATCTGCAATGATTATTAAAATGCCCGCCGGGTAAGGTACCAGTGCGGCTAGCTAGGAGTGGCTCTTGCAAAGGTTAGTGCTACTTTTGCACTGAAGATGGCGTTGACCCTTGAAATGTGTTCAACACTTTCTGAGCGTGTTTACCGAAAACTGTAGCAGTTCTTAGACGCACATGTGCTGTTTATCCCGACAAAGAAACATGTATCTTTCCACGGCTTATAAGATCAAATTCAATACTTGTTACGTTTTGACTTTTTAAAGAAGGATATAGCAATATATGTGCGCAGTTATTTTTCATATTAAGTTTGAGTTAAACGTGTGCACTGTGAAACCTGCTGTAATATTTGTTCAACATGCTGAATACTCTTCACTGTTGTACTGTAGAAGAGTAGCCAATCGTGAGTTTCGGGGTAATGCGGGCACCTGCTAATTTCTTATCTTCGATTGTGTCCCTCTTCTTCGTCTTTTACCTACAAAAACAAGAAAATATAATATCCTTGCTCCTTTAATACATCTATGCCACAGTACTCGAAAAACTTTTCTTAAGTTATTTTTTTCCATCCTTGTGTCCTCCTCCCCCCCCCCCCCCCCCCCCCCCCCCCCCCCCAAACACACACACATACAGTCCCATAGCAAAATCTGGAGCCCGCCATTTCTCGGCTGTTTCCTGGTTGGAATCATGAAATGGTCAAATAATATTTTTGTTTCAACCAGCAGCAACAACATTTTCCCCATTTCATGATCGTATTCTCTGAAATTACGTATTATTATAGAAAACATCGTGGTGGCATTTTGTTGTCGGTGCACTAATCGCTATCTTACAATGACATGGTGAATAAAATATCCTTAATTTTTGCAAAGGAGATGATTGATTCTTGAAACAATACGATCAGAAATATGTAATAATATTTATCTTTCAGTGGCTTGATTAAAGACATACTATTATTACTATAATGGCTTATAGGGTTTCTTCTGTTGATGGTACATCTCCAACTCCGGACGATTCTGTAATTGGTTTTGCTATCAAAATGGATATGTCTCCCTCAATTACACTATAAACAATGAAGTAATTTAATCCCAGGCGGCAGCGGTCTCTCATACCGACTCCAATTACTTCAACTACAATTGTCTTGCTGTCGTAGTAACGACACTTTTCATCCAACCCGCATTGGTCTCCTCGTTATAGCTTTGACGCATTAAACATCGTTAAATTGCCTTTCAATCAGAAAACATTTTCCATCGCAGGATTGTAAGTTGTAATTTGTCTGGTCGTTATGGTTGATTCCGCGATGGATTTGGCAATTTAGGGACTATGTAATGGTGTTAGGGAGTGATCTTGTCTGACCTTGGCAGGAAGAGAGAGTTGGGGGTGATAGAGAGAGAGAGAGAGAAAGGGGAGGGAGAGAAAGAAATAGAGTTGTGAAGAAGGAGAGAGCTTAGAACGGTTAAAGGAAATGGAGTGAGAGTTCCTCTTAAACTGCCCGCAATGAAGGCATTTCCGTAGTTTCATCTTTTCAAGATGCATAGTTCAATTCACTGACTAGATAATGATATCAAGTCAAATAGCTCTTTGGCCAGACTAGATGATAAATATATTTCCCAATCACCATAAAGTCAACCCAAATGACACGATATCAATTCGGATAATGTTTTATGAGAGCGGGCCTCGGTAATGGGTATTTTTTTGCCAAAGATATAATGGCGCAAAAAGGTCGATGCGGTGCACCCTGAATCAAAGACGTGTCGTCTGTCAGCCCACTGAAAATGATCCATTGTTATGGAATCTCACGTTTAAAAGGAGACAACAATGTAAAAAAAGCTAAAAGAAAAAATTCTCAAACACTTTTTTGTTCATGTTGCGATCTGTTTGTCAGTTATACACTGTGGTATAAACAGTTGTGATTGGAGCCCAGTAGTGCTCTCAACGTACGTTTTAAATCTCTCGGTTGTTTCCATTTATGATATGCTATTGTGCGAAATGGCTGACATATACAATGTTGATATGTCTTAGAGTAAACCATTACATGTAGATACTGATAGTTTTTGGGTGTTTGGGTGTGTAAACGAGCGCGTGCAGGCGTGAGCGTTCATCATTTCACTTATCTAATGGACATCGTACGTTATTTTTTGATGAACATGCACAAAAGGGATATACTGTTTCCTTCGGGAAGCTAACTGAAGAGCTCATGCCCCAATTTCCCCATGGCCAAGATAAAAGGGCCGCTTTCACATAGGAACTTTTGGTCAGAAATCTGGTCTCGATTTTAAAACTGCTCTGTTCTACTTCAGTTCTGGATCAAATGATGTATTATTGTCCTTTGTAATTTTGCTATGTCTCTTTTCTTTAAACAATTACAATAGCAATATTGCTATGAACTTGCACACATCGTTACTTATCTTGAGTAAAGCCAGACTTCATACTGTGGTATGAATTTTTGTCGCACAGTCGTTCTTACTTAATTTTATGAAGCGTGCCACGAAAAGAATAATCGGATTCGGTATCTTAAATCTTGATACTTATATGCACTGGATTATAGAACATTATTCGTCTGTACCTACCCAATTTACTCACTGCATAACGGGTTTAACGCTAAGACCTATCTATTGTGTGAACACATTTTTAAATCCCAATGAGGTGCGATTTTGCGGGATGCTGTAAAGTTAGGTCTACCTAAAGATACCACTTGCCTTTCAATCATCCAATCACATATCAGATAACACCATGGAAAAGGCTTTATTTCGCCGGCTGTTGAATCAGTTCTAAGACTGAATCAATTTGACGAATGAATAATGTAAATACCTTTGATTACTTGTATTACTTTTGATCAAATATAAAATCAGAATCCCACACAAAAACAGCAAAAAGAGTACCAAGTAAGATTCCATTTCCCGACAGAAATACCATTGTGTGTTCTATCGAGTTCGTCAAAACATATTTCATTTTAATGATAACAATTGGAAGACGGGAGTCGTGAATAATACTTACTTCTGAGGTTATGCCTGATAAAAAGACAGTGGATTACATAATTTTTTTCTGCTTTCCCTGACGCCAGTCTCCTTTCGTTGATGCGTCTATTGAATACAACTAGAGCTCTTGTGCGACTTCATTTCATGACAGAAACGAAAACTTAAAGTGTCATTTGGCGTCTGTAGTAGCAATGGTCATTAAACAGAAGTAATCGAAGACTGATTAACATACGTCATCACATCGTTTATGCGTAAAAAGAATCGACGGTATGGAATCAATGCAAGGGACGTCTTGACAACGACAATTTTATACAGAGCGTCCACATTTTGTATACATGGAGTTTTAAAACAGACCGCTTTATTTATTCACTTATTTTATCATCAAACTCTCTACCTGTGTATCAACTTTTCATTGATCTATTCACTCTTTCTAATTTACTAATTCATCTTTGTTTATGTGCTTATCATTCTGTTTCGATCCATTCTTTCACACACGGCACTGTAAACAATTACATTATCTTGATAACTATTGAATTCCCATCAGTCCAATCCACCCCTCTCCTTTTTGTTTTAAAATAAGATTTCCGCGCTATTTATTCCATCAATTACATAAATTAATGGTGAAAATGCACTTCATTTAAAGCTTAAATATGTTGTGTATTAATAGTCGTTGACAAGCGTGTCAAATGAAAACAAATGAGTATGTCATACATGTATATATATTTTTCCTAATCAGTGTTGGAGCATGCACAGACGATCTAACGGCATTTGGTTGTATTCAGTTAATGACAAACATGAAGCCATAAAGTGTCCTTTGTTGAACGAAGCCGTCTAAAAGATACAACTCTCCTGTCCTTTTTATTCCTTTTTTTTCACTTTCATCTTACGACAGACTGAATGACCAGTTCCTCGTAAAATGTATACAAACCTTACAAACCAACAACGCACTCAGTCTAGTAAACGACCAACACCAATTAAGAAACGCCAGAAATTGAACAGAGGTTATACCGTAGATACAATATCCACCCTTTCCATAAAACAGCTTGAAAGTACCCATAACATTCAGTTGGTAACCGCACTTTGTTGTTTGGGTCTGCCTGTCACGTTCTATTGCAGGACTGACAGATTTGGGTCTATTTTTGGCATGACCCCTGCAGAAAGAAACTTTTCTTAAGCTTCACAGTGGGTATATGTAGCACATGGAACTTTTTTTTTTGGGGGGAGGGGGTATTGAAATATCATATGAAATGTGATTTAGTAATGTAATGTACATGTATTTATATATATATTGAAATGCAGCGTGATTTTCCAACAGATGTGAGTTTCCAATATATGCTATGTAGAGTGAGATAAACCCTACAGTTGAAATAGTTTAAACCATAAAAGCGCCCGCTGAGGTGCCAGTTGTATGTTGACCCTCGTGTGCATTTACGTCGAAGTATTTTTGAGGCCAAACACCATGTAACACTTCATCATCTCATTTCAAAACAGATGACAATAAAAACTTATTCGATCGGGCGCATTTCCACCCCACGGTTATTAAATTCTGAGCATGCCTGCAAGTGAGAATTAATAAGTTGCATTAAGTTATGACGCAATCGTGACGTCTTAATTTTTGACGTAATGGTGCAGATCGCTTCCAATTAATGTGCCTACATATGACAGTGGTAGTAAACATACAGTGTATAGGTGTCTGCACGATCACTTATGGTACTTGAAAACAACGTCCATGCACTCTGATTGACGGCGGGAGCACTCACCTTGTTTAACCCTCTGATGTAAGAAGGCTAGGCGAAAGTAAGAAGTGAAATTAATGGCTTCGCGAAAACATACGTTGCATTTATACGGCATCAATTTACGTAATATGCAAAGGTCGTCTTTCATAAGCTTCACTGGCTCTTATGAAGCAATACTGTAAATATGTTTCATTTTGTACAGGTCTGTAGTAGAGTATCACTGCCTGAGGACTGCTGCGTGCAGCTTCTTCGCTGACTTGAGCCTAACTGAGATTGTTGGATGCTGAGGGACCGCAACTTTTTCAGTGGCAACATCAAGCACTTCATGGGTCTGCTAGGCCGTTAACTAATCAGTATACCAACACTTCTGCCTCACTTCTAAACTCAGATATGATCAATTCAGCGAAGAAACTATAAGAGACAGTTTTCAAGAATAAAGATTTACGAGAATAAACTATTTTCATTTTCATTGTTAGCAAAGGTATTTTATGGCTATATACGAGTTACGTTAAAGTCCCATAACAATGTGAAAAAGTAAGACTCGCAATTTGAGCATTTCTTTGCTATTCAAATTGGATTCACAATGCTTTTATAAAGCAATAATGATAACCGACAATGCATGTGACCCTAAAGTCGTTTGATAAGGTACCTGTTGTAACACCGCCAGGTTGACGTGGGGTTGTTTCATTATTTTCCTTCATAACTAGAACAATTAATCAATCCATCAATGGCTAATTCTCACAATTATGGTCCGACATCGTAAGGTTTCCACGGGATTCAGCTATGACAACGTAATCTGAGTGTAACGATAATTTTGTCTGAAACATGGCAAACTTGGTTCAATATTGCTGTACATACTTTTGTTGCAGAGTAAGATATAGTAAATTACATTTGTAAGTTATGTTTGACGGATAGAATCCAAGCTGTCTGGTCGTTTGACGGAAAACAGATATGCTATATGCCATATATTGTGCGTAAACATGTATGTACACTAATTCACTGTAACGTCTCATCACAGTAGTAGAAATACGCATCTGAATAACCTTGTACATTTCACATCAGCTAATGAAACTTTTTTTTTTCATTTTTCAGAAATAACAAGACCTAAGCCGTTGCTAATCATCTTAAACAGGGACACAGAATACTGAAGAAAAAAGAGAGGCAGATCATTCTCCCCAGAACGCTTCACCCACGTGCATGTTTTTATCTTTTAAGAACTCCTGGAAAGAGACTTAGCAAGCCACGTGAACAGATTCTGGAACGGATTCAAAAGATTTGAGAGCCTTTCAGAGTGCAACTGAGACGTCAAATCTCTATACAGGGTGCCTACGCGGCATTATTTCTCTCTTTTTACGACGTTACTGACGAAGTAAAAAGTAAAATTTATTCCATACTGGAACTGAGTGAACGACAGATTATAATTACGTAGGAAGCATTGACGGCACACGTGTCTTGGGCGTCACGTGTTCAAAGGATAAAGAGAAATATCATCGCGGTCAACTGATTTTAAGATATTTATGGCATTGACGGTACTAGGCGCCATACGTGAAGGAATTTAATAGGAACACTCGCCTCTGCTTATAATTATTTGCAAAGAATACTTCAACAGAAACTGAAAAGATACTGAGAAAGAAAATAGCGGAGTGATTATTGTAAGTACAACAGCAATAGGCTGTAACTATTACGCTCCCTATGCCGCCACGTCTAACCCGATAGTTGTACTTGTAGGCGTCAAATGCGCTGACGCGTGTTAAAAAACTAGAACACGTCCACTGCGGCACTAAACAGCAGAACCCAAACTGCGTAATCTGCTCCAAGCTGAGACATATAACATGGGTGATTCCAGTTTACGGAGTTGATGCTGAACTCTTGGTAATTCTTTCGATTTCCGCCTCCCCGCCATCATCGGCCAACAATCTCAGAGAACTACATAACATAAAATCACTTGACATTTCGACGGCATAAATTCTCTCGATTTCCTGACAACATTTCATTGGCTGTAATCAGGCTTATCGGGAAAGGAGCTTGGTTTTCTGAGTAATGATTGGAAGAAGAGGAAATCTGGGCTCGACTGTGAGGTCTTATTTAAACCGCAGTCACTAGGAGTTTTGTTCAATGACTGGCTGACACCCTTTTCTCTTCGCGTGAGAGACAGACAGGGTTACTTCACGTGGGGGAGCACCCAGGAGTGCCACACAGAACAGCATTTCAGGGAGGAAACCGTGAAGGAAGCAATGGTTTCCGAGCGAGCTTAAAAGCAGGTGTGAAACTAACAGTGATGCATCATTATTAGCAAGTTACTACCGTGATTTTGCTTCTGAGTAACTCTTCTTCGTAACTCATTGGTGAATTGACAGTTTGCTTCAATGTTATACCCTTTCCTCAAAGCACATGCTATAAATTAGCCACTGATGACAGGCCCACCACTTTGTTAAAGGAAAAGTGTAACATCTATCACCAGACAAGAAAAAAGTGGAAGGGTGTTTGAGACACTGATTTATGGAAGATTTCTTCGACGTTCTTGTAATTCAGTGTTCTGCAAGAGACTCTTAACGATACACAAAGGACCAACACTTCAGATTATAAAAAAGCAGGAAAAAAAACAACAGTAATAAAAACAGTCGAAATGGATTCAGTTAAATACAAGCAGATGACGAACGATTCAAATGTGACTCTTTCTGGCACGTTTCTCGACGAGAATTCAACTAGCATCATGGACGCTTCCAATTTTTCTTCAAATTCCACAGGCAGTGGTCACGGGCTGCAGGGTGGACTGATGCATTTCTCAGAAGTTTACAAAAACATTCATGGCGGACTCGCAGTGACAATTTGTATATTTGGGATCGTGGCGAATATATTGAATATCATAGTGTTGACAAGAAAAAGTATGCGGACGTCCACGAATTTCATTCTGACAGCCTTAGCGGTGTCCGACGGCTTAACAATGGCGGCATATCTTCCCTTTGCGCTCCAATACTACTGTGTATACGGTACAAACCCCAGCCTGGAGCGAGATACGCTGGCTGCGGCACAGTTCTTGTTGTTTTACGCTAATTTCAGCGTCACAGTTCACACGGTGTCCGTCTGGCTCACTGTTACCCTGGCCGTGTTCCGCTACCTGTACATTGGCTGGCCGCGACACGGTCAAGTCCTCTGCAGCATAGAACGCGCCAAAATGGCGATCGGACTGAATTATTTCCTGTGCCCTGTGTTCTGTATACCCAATTATATTACCCTCGGGATCTCCAATAACAGCGGCTACTGGGGGGTGGAGACCAAGTCCGAGCCTGCCTATCAAATGACCATCCGGACTTTCTACTTCTGGGAGCACGCTTTTCTCTTAAAGCTCATCCCGTGTTTTATTTTAACAATCATGAGTATATTGCTGGTCAAAGGGATGAAAGATGCGGAGAAAAGACGCCTGAAACTCGGAGGCCACAACCAAACCAACAACGTGAGCCGGATGAACCAGAACGTCCGCGGCAAAAAGACCAACCGTACGACCCGGATGTTGCTGGTGGTCGTCATCCTCTTCGTCATCACTGAACTACCGCAGGGGATTCTAAACCTCATCTCTGGCCTGGACAGTGAGGTGTTCCAAAACGTTTACACCCCTCTTGGTGACTTAATGGACATCATAGCGCTGACCAACAGCGGTATTAATTTCATTCTGTACTGTACAATGAGTAAACAGTTCAGAACTACTTTCATCGAACTGTTCTTTAAACCGCTGCAAGACGAGGCCAGAAAGTTCACCATCGTGGCGACGAATGAGCTCACACTGGCTGGTGACGGAAGTTCCGATGTATGACGTCATATCGTGACTATTTTCCGATAAAGGTTGCTTACATAGCACATCCAAAAGGGGGTCATATGACGTCAATGGTGTAATACACATGTCGTCTTTTTAAACCTCCAGATAGTCTATGAAGATAGCGTGACGTCATACTCAGACGTTAATTATTGACGACACTTAAGAAATGTGACGTTGCATTTTTCTGTTGAGTTCTTAAAATGGTCCAGAAAATGGCCATTGAACTGTGGCGCCAGGTGGTAATAAATAACAGCTCTGAGTATTTGACTCTGTGTGGTATGCTGGTTGAAATATGTTGTAGATATGACGTCACATTGACTTTGACGTCGTATTGACTTTGATATGTGGCAGAATTGAGAGATATATAGTGGCAATTAGTAAAGATAAAATAAGCCTCAGAGCGTTGCCAAGAAAGACATTTTTTCTGACCCAGTGTAAGTCCTAATTAAAGTCAGAGAACTATAGCTAAATTGTTAAACACAGATCATCGGTTTAAGCACGTCCTTCGATGAAGTGTTTTACGGGAATGCCCGGACGGCAACGACGACAAGTTAAGGACTTGTATCCAGGCTAACATTATTTTAACTTAAAACGTTAAAACCCCCCCAAAATGGTCCTATCTAACCAAAATTGATATGAAATAGGTGAGTGAAAACGATTTGGCTTGCTAAACCAGAGAAGTGGTTTTCGGATTGATATATTTCACATGGGACCGAATTGCTGTATCGGCTAAATCTGGACCATTTCACTGCGTTAAATGTTGAAATCGCAGGCGTCCATTGGGGGTTGTTTGGTGAAGAATGAGAATACAGAAACAAACCTTGTGCAGTTTTATGTCCAGTAAAATTGCGATTAATCGCGGGTTGGTGGGTGGGTTTATAAAAGGGCTGCAGACACTCATAGGGTTAGGTGACAAGTTCTCGTTGTTTAAAATGTTACACAATTGATCACTGTGAATATTGAAAAGAGGAACATATTGTACATTAATGTTACAGTAAAACATCGGCTCGGTTTTGCGTATTTGCATTTGTGTTTTAAAAACTAAAGTGTATGTTGATTTACGCATTATTACGCAACTCTAGAGAGCATTGTCCTATCAGTGAATGTGACTTGGTGCAGTTTATAACACTACGCCTCTCATTGTAAAGTTATTTGTATGTACAAGGTTTGTTCACAAAAAATAGGACATCCCTTATCTTAAGTCGCTGGAGAAAATATTATTTCTTGTATTGTTTTGGTACAATGTATGATTGAAATATTACATATTGTAGTCTCTCTCTCTCTTAATTGCGCAGTATGCATGAAGGCACACGATGATACTCCGCACACCGAGGTTTTCCATTGTTTTCTCTCAATACTTAAGGGTAAATTATCAATGCTGACATGTACTGTTTTTATACGGCTTGGGGATATAGAGTGACCCTGGAAATTAGGTACAAACATGTTAAAAGGTCACTGTAGTACTGAAGTGGGGATTTCATAGGGAATGAGTCTTAATAAACGCCAATTCGTCACTATGTACGGAGTAATATGTAGTCTATATTATGTAATTCAAAGAGTTTGTCAATAAACTGTCTCTGGTGAGAAGCCCCTTTTTTTGTGAATTTACAGCACCTCAGGCCATACGCTGACAGAGTGGTGCAACATTTTTATCACCACAAATGTTTAACCGCCTCCTCCATAATTAATATGGTTATTTTGGGAAGGGTGTATACGCATCGTCGAATATTAGTCGCAAAGTTATCCCAAAATTATATTTGACATCTTGTTATTACATTAACCACCTTCCGCTTTTGTCACAAAAATTTGAACCCCATAGCGATTGGAGTTGTACGAAAATCCACTCCCTGCTCAAGTTTTTTTTTTCGTAAATTCTTTTTAACGCGCAACATTTAATTTTTTTCATAGATAGAACATATTACTACCAAACGCATCCAACTGTAAATCAATATTTAATAAACGTGTTCACGCCCCTTCACCGACTTATCCCTCTACATGCACTCCTACATCTTACAATTCAAGACAGTGAACGCCAACATTTTATCGAGTATTTAAATAATAAATTAATTCAACTTGTTTTTAAAAATATAGAAAATTAATTCCGTACACTTTCACGTCACATGAATTCTCTTTGTTGGGCAGGAATTGTGGTGAAATGAAACACTCTAAAAGACTGAAGCGAGCCTTTGCATACACTGGCATCAGAACGTAAATAATCCAAGTTTTTTTTAACATAAATAACTTGTTTTTAAGTGTGGTTTTCGTCAGGAGTTGATACAAACTTTTCAGAGGGTTTCGCTCTATTTTGTCGACTCTTACTCCATGTTTACCGCAACTTGAACTCCACGTAGCACCGGCCAATTTCTGGGTTACCTCACAGCTATGTCTATTATTTGTCTAGCGAAAAATTACCAATCAAAAGTGGGATTAGAATTGGCATGTTGATGGCCCTTGTTAATCAGATCATACGACATCATTACAGGATAATGTGATAGATTTCCTTTAACATATTTCTTCTTTTAACGTTCGCTTTACATTGCTGACCAGTGGCTATTTACTAGTGGGTACAAAATACTAGCATGGCCGCTAGAACAGACATGAGAGGGCCCATCACACGCACGCACTGAGACTACTACTACCAGTTTAAAAGGGACATAGAAAAAATTACTGTCAAAATTGATAAAAGCAATATATTATACATTACTGTCGGCTCGGTTTTGCGTATTCATTTGCCGGCAGGACGAGTTTCGACCCTTTTTGACTTTGTTTAGGCCTACATGCAGGCTACTAGCCGTCCCCTACCTGATCGGGTTCTTGGCCTGACTTGAACCATGACAAGTTCAAATTAATTTACCACCAACACCTGGTATTGTATTTCTTTCCACTTACGATTTTACAATTCACTGTTATGTCGAATCCATCTCCTAATTAGACCACATTGGAATGTGATAATTTGTTACATTTCATAAGGCATACAGCAGGTGCCTTCACTTACGGGTCTCATGGCACTGAAGAGTAACAATTGAAACAGCCTAGTGTCTGACATTTCAAGCATCATCATATACCTATCTAGACTCGGATGTTATTGTAAGGACAATACTGCGTTTCCGTCCATGATAGATATAATAATTTCAGCTAAGTATTATCGATCTCTGTTATTTTTTTACGATGCAACCTTCTGATTTTTAACTCGTGGTTTATTGGGCATGGCAGGTTTAAGTTAAATTATCACGCTGCTAACGATCAGCCGAATAATAGTTAGCGTTGTCATCACATGCTTCATTCATACAGACTTTTAATTGTAGCTATTTCAATATAATAATAATAATAATAATAATAATAATAATAATAATAATTAGAAATAGACTTAGAAGAAGACTTAGAAGAAGAACAATTGTAAGCAAAAAGAAGTTCTGTTTTAATGAATACACTTTGTCCACCGAAGGACTGAGAACACGAAGCACAGCAAACGCAATACGGAGATTAAACATGCCTCATCTACCTCATTCTTAGAACAATCTTCAATGTTTTTAATCCACACCCCTTCTGCATTTTCTTCAAAATTTCAGACAAAAAATTAAACAAAGTTAAATTTAAAACAATGTTATAAACCCCCCTCCCACCCACCTCTTACAGAGTTACAAAAAAGAGGATCATTAGATGCTGTTTTTTACAACTTTTTATCGAGAGAATGCTGTTGATAAATCTACACCTGGAGCGAACCTAACGAGCAAGCATCGCGCATGCCGCCACAAAGATTAAAACCCAAAGACGCTCGTTAGCGGCGACAATTAACCCCATAGCGCCACCTGCCGACTTTTCTTTACAGTGATCTTTATTCTGACCCACGCAAGAAGCATACGCCATCATGTGAGCGATATAATGTTGCTCGTGAAGTGAGTGGAACAGGTGCGACATAGGACCTGTGGCGTAAATGGCGACGTCCTCCCCGCCGTGGGTTTCAGAGTCAAGTTGCACGGCGCTTTGGAACTGGTAACCGGAGTCGTCTGAAATTTGGAAAAAGGGTGACTCTTGCTGTTAACTTCTCACACTTTTGAGGAAAAATTCAATCTAAGGACCATTAGAAAAAAATTAGAAAAAAATATCCAATTAAATTTACGTGAATCATGTAGATGGCATTAAGCCTAGTTATTTGCGTCTACAGCCGGCGCCCTTCTTAGATTATTTTTCCTTTCCTTTCTTTTTTCTTTCATCTCTTTTTTTCTTTCTTTCTTTACCTATCTATCTGTACAACTTTCTAGCATGAGTAAGCTTAACTATGGGCCTGCGTCCTTCTTAGATTATTTTTCCTTTCCTTTCTTTTTTTTCTTTCATCTCTTTCTTTCTTTCTTTCTTTCTTTCTTTCTTTGCCTATCTATCTGGGCAACTTTCTAGCATGAGTAAACTAAACTAGAGGCCCTATCATATACTAGTAGGCCTATAAGTTCTGTAACAGTAGAAGTTGAACTGAGGACGTTGGGAGAGACTTCAGCAATATTCAACGCTATCTTTTATTTATTAAATATTTATTTATTTATTTATTTATTGGGTGAGTGGTTATTTACATTGTAAAAGTCCCTCATATCCGCAACTACAGTATTATGGCTGCTGAGTACGTAAAAACTCACTTGTGTTGATGGGCGCGGGGTCTGGTCGTGGCGCCTCATAGCCCGGACCGTTCGCGTACAGCAGCGATGTGTAGGCAGTGCCATTTTTATCCTTATCCTTGTCCGTTATTCCTGTTGAAGGGGAAAACGTATTAATGTATTGTAAATTCTTCAGAATGTGTTAACCTCTAATACGAAAATGATGATTAAATAAAGACTTATGACAGACTATATGCATAAAAAAGGAGAGAGCAGAAAATCATGGATTGAAAAAGGTATAAAAAGTCCCTATGGTAAAAAGAAAAAAGCAAAGAAAGAAAGAAAAGAAAAAAGATAAAAAACATTACAGAAAAACAGATACAGGGATCTTAAGATAATTTAAGAAGCAAACGAGCAGTAAAAAATGCAATTCCATTTTTAATAAGCCGAACGAAGCGAAACAAAAAATCTATGCGCCCTCCCTTTTGCCGAGATTCTTGATGTCTAGATAGGCCCTACCAGTGAATTCGGCACCCGTGCTGCCACCTACCGGTACTCACCCAGTATATTGTTCCCCCTTGAAGCATATCCTCCAATAGTGAACACGTGCGAGTGATCAGCCGTGACCACTATCAATGTGTCCTCTGTATCGGTCAGTTCTAGGGCCTTAGTGACTGCCTTGTCCATGGCTATGGTATCGGCCAGCGCCTTATGCGCCGTGCTATTGTGATGACCATGGTCTATTCGTCCACCTAAGGAGAAAACGGGGTGCTATGATAGCTGCAATAACTTGTGGTATGTAAGGCCTAATATCAAAACGTTGCTTTATCATCGTAACCAGTTTTTTTCCTGCGATGAACATCATTAAAATGTCATTAAAATGTACTAAAATAGAATGAAATCTATGTTTTTGTTGTTTGTGTTTGAAAAAGTACCAAAATATTCGCGTCTGTCTATTTCATCTTACCAAAAACATAATTAACCTTGATAAAATGACATCATGGAATGTCCGTACCTTCCACCAACAGGAAGAATCCCTTTGGGTTTTTCCGCAGCATTTTGATGGCTTTTTCTGTCATTTCAGCTAATGACGGCTCCTTCGCCTTGTTTCGGTCTAATTCGTACTGCATATGACTTGGTTCAAACAAACCTGTGCACAGTGAATTATTTGTTTATGATTAGGAGCAGATCGAGTGTCATTATTCAACAGAAATCAACATGAGATAAGTTGCACTGATAAAGGTAATAAACCACATAAGGAAGGGAAAGTTTAAATATTTAACCATGCATAGATTTACGCACACTGCATGTACATGCACATATATGTATCAACGCTGCTATTGAAGAAAAAACCTTAACATGTGCACCAGTGCTTGAGGGAGTTAGCTGTACATCACTTGATTTTGAGCGTCTTACAGCGTGATTACAATGTATAATACACTTGAAACTGACTGCAACTTTACAGTGATTAGAGTTTGGTGATGATTTGAGATCCAGATTTAGTGTGCTATACACTGGTACCAATGCGCATCTGCGCACCCAAGTACATGTATATGTACAGCTTCAAAATGCTCGACATGATTTCAAAAATACGCATGTACACATTCCATGTTAACTAGATACTAATAAGATGCCCATTCCCTGTCGTGAAAAAATTAACGCGCACTGCCACGATTAAACGCGCAGACGCGCGCGTGCGCCTTAGTATCTTACCCAATAAGTAATCTGTGCCTATCGGGTCAACGGCCTTGAACCCATCTAAGTTCCAAACATAACGTGCCCTTGACGGCTCCTTTTTAGATTTCGACCAGTCCTAAAAATTAATTATATAAATAATAATTATATAACAAATTAGAAGTACTACTCAAGAATATCATCTAAATGATACCGGTAAATATGCTGAACGCCTTGTAGTCAGACTGGCCACCTCCGGAGCGGGAGGACGCTGTACACTCAGCATTAACGGGTTGAAGCGCGGGTAAAGTTCCTGGTCTGGAAGCGGCAGATATTGTTCGTTTTCTAGTATTCAGCGCCCCATACGACAGCCGGGCTGTACATGTGTATACTCCCCAAGGAGGCCGAAACATCAACACCCAGTCTATATCAGAACCAAAAATGATCAGGCGTCTAAAGTAAACCACACTGAGATGCGGAAGGCGGTATACATGTATAACAACTAAAATTAAATACATGTATAAGAACTAAAATTTACTTTACTTTTTGCATTTTTTTTTTTTTTTGGTGCAAAGGATGTGTCGCTTTTATTTTAATTCAACAATTTAAGTAAAACTCTCTCTCTCTCTCTCTCTCTCTCTCTCTCTCTCTCTCTCTCTCTCTCTCTCTCTCTCTCAACCAGTAAACATTATCTAGAAGCCTATCATTACCAGTACATTGCGGGCGTTTGACATATTCAATAGATTTACCTCAATCAAATTCCTGCCGTCCACCCTGGAGCCATTTTTACCTGGCCATTCAGGGTCTGCTGTTGTGTTGGGTAAAAACTTACTTCGTCCACCTCCTAAGATTACCTGTAAGGAAATAAAGGTGCGCTCACAATGGAGCTATCGTACTCGATTCAGCGCGCTTACACCACAGGGACTTTCGCAGAATGCAGCCAGATTAACGGATTAACTACTGGCGCAACACAGTTAATGGGCTCATTAAGCTCATTAGTAGGAAACAGAAATGCTGGTGATTATACGAGTATGTTTGAAACAAGGGGAGGGGTTTTAAAAAATAGTAAGTAGATTATTCAACGTTCGCGGTGAACTTATCTCACAGAGAGAGAGAGAGAGAGAGAGAGAGAGAGAGGGAGAGAGAGAGAGAGAGAGGGTGGCTTAAAACGTACGTTTAAAAAAGAACCGTCTTCACCGACGAGCTGTGCGGCGATGTCAGAGCAACCAGTGCGAGCGCTTTCCGGCATATCAGCGTCCGCCTCCCAGTTCCTGTCAGCGGAGTGTGCGTACCCGGATGCTGGCGTGGCATGGGTGACACGGGCTGTGCTTACCACACCTGTTGATTTGCCTGAAAACAGATAAATAAATAAATAAATAAATAAATAAATAAATAAAAACACACATACACACGTACATACACACACATACACACGGGCACACACACACACACACACACACACGAAAAAAAAAAAGATTTAAATAACGAAAGAAATGGACAAATGAACGAACACAAAAGCATTCATTGTGTTAGTTGTGATAGTTGTGGTAACGATTTCTGAGGGTGCATTCTTCATTGTAAGCTTTGATTGCGACTTCTTTGTTGCTCCAGTAAATAATACACCAAGTAGAAACGGCTTGGTTTTCAAAACGTGAGAAAAAGAAAACGGCGAAGAACAAGTATAGATCTACGGCCTATAGAGCTACAATAAAAATAAAAAATAACACAAAATAAAGGAAAATAATGATCCCTTCATTAGCACTGAGGTCTAAGACTTCAAATGCATTTTCCATATCTTTCGAGAATCTACACTATACTTTCTGCAATCTACATACAACCAACGCCTGTCCCTTGACTTTAACGTCAGCCTGTTTACCTTCGGAGTTCGACCATTTCAGTATAGAGCTGATGGCCCCGCCCTTTTCGGACGAGCAGTTGCCCCTAACAGCGCGGTCGTCCAGACCAATAAGCCCTGACTTGGTTTTGGCGCCACACAAGAAGGCGGTTGCCGTTCCCGCCGAGTCCGCCGTCTGCCGGTCCGTGTTGTAGGTCTAAAAATGGCCCAAAGGTAACATTAATTTCAAAGATGAACAAAATGAAAAGAAAAGGAATAAAATAGCAAGCGAGTGAACGCACCAACATATTTGAATGGCTGGACATATATTTCACAATTTATTTATGTATGCTGTAAAATTATCGTTCCTCCATATATTAAACAGAGAGAGAGAACGATTGTAAAGCCTACATTCGCCATAAACTCCAGAAATGTCTATGCAAAGCATTCAACGCCCTTTCAAAATGCTTTGTCACGATTTCCAAAGGTCGGCTTTTGAATACATGTAACTAAAGTACATGTAGTCAGTGATAACACATGCATTATGTACAGATAGAGAGGAACCTGTTGGCAGAAATGAGTTCGGTTTGTAAAACGTTACATGGAAGAGAAAAAGAAGACGACAAGGAAGATTAAATCTACAACTTTAACGCCTGCTTGACTAACAATTAATACCTTCGCCAAACCAGCATGCGGGAAGCTTTCGAAGGCCAGAGTCCCCTCCTCTCCCGGTCTTCCTGCTTGCTGTCCTTTATATATCCTGGCGGCCGTCAGGGTGGACACGCCCATTCCGTCGCCTAGGAACAAGATGACATTTTTGGCAACGTTGGTGTTTGGCTTCGTATTAAGCGCCTTCTTCAGTTCTTCTTGCGCCAGCTTATACCAGTAGTCCTTCACTGAATGAGATAGATAATGACCTACTGAGTGTTTATATTTAAATTTTTTTCACACAAAATGTCTCTGACATTATTTTTCTTACTCAAGAATTATTGCTGTAAGCATCAGCGCTGTTTAATTGGTTCGATGTTTTAGATAATTTCTAATTAAATAACATACATGCAGTTTTAAATGAATGGCCACATGTTAAGACTACCATACAAATCACAAATAAAACTTAATTCATATTTGATTGTAAATATGAGTTGAAAATCACGAATCATCGGGCATAATGAATTCGTTTCACAAAGGACAAAGAATAATAAAAAGTCGTATTCACGAGTAACGGGCATGGGGTGCTTCACGGATCACGTTGAATTATAGAAACGTTTCACGCATCTTGCGAAATAAAAAGTGGCTTTTTTTCAGGGGCAACAAAAATACCCCATGAATACTCTTTTTTAATATAATATGCTATGTAGGCCATACGCGCCCTTGGGAGTGCTTATCTTTGTTTGCTCACGTTTTCATCTCAGTTCATAGATTGGAATAAGTAAACAGAAACAAATGGAACAAACAGAAGCTTAGTACACGTGTACGTCATCAAGGTTTTTGTCCCCCCCCCCTAGAAAAAATACCTTATCGTTCACGTGCGTGAGCGTAACGCATGTTTGTTGGTTTGACACCTACATGTACCACTATCATAGATAAACAGAAAAAAAAACTGTACGAGAACTTTGTTCAGATTTAAACAGAACACATTACCCAGTGACAAAGCGTATGATACTGATACCAATGCAATAATTAACTTTAGTGCACGCTCGGCGCCCCTAACAGCTTTAGAAGGCGTGACAGATATTTGAGCTGCTAAAGTTGACAGCAATTTAGTGAGAATCCCCTTGGAGATAGATCGATCCAAAGTTAGTACGAAAGTCTCTGGGAATGGTCTCCTAGATCGATCTAACAGGATCGATCCATCTCCGAGAGATTTCTCGCTAAATTACTTTCAGCTTAAGCGGCTTAGATGTCTGTCACGCCTACTGAAGCTATTAGCGATAATTAATTACTCCCTAGCAGCTTCAGTAGGCGCGACAGATATCTAAGCCGCTTAAGTTGATTGCAATTTAGCGATAATCCCCTCGGAGATGGATCGATCCACAGTTAGTACGATAGAGTCTGAGAATGGTCCCTCAAACGCAGTCCAAAAGAATATGCGAAACTTCCAGTTATCAGAGCAAAAAGGTGACACAGTGAGGGCCAAAGTGTCTTTACGAGACATCAGTTGAATACATGTTGCTAACGTAATCAGTTAAAACTGCGAACTAATAGGGACCCAGGCTGTGTTCAAAATAGCAGTTATCGCACTACATGTAGCAGGACCGATCTATCTCGGCGGGGATTCTCGCTAGGGCGCAGTCGATGTAATCAGCTTAATGTCTGGCACGCCCCCTTGTACTGGAAGCTTTTAAGTACTTGGGTAAAGTCGGGAAAACTTTGCAGTCCATGAAGTTGTTTATGTTGCTTTGCTAAGGGGAGTGCCAGACAATTAAGCTGATAATAATCCCCCCCCCCCCTTTTGCCTCTTAGGTTCATGATTTACGCTTGCAAAAATCTCCAGATCGTAGTAACTCATGTATATGTATAAATGAGAAAAATCGAGTATTTATTTACATCCAACTACACTAAAGCGCTGCACAATGTCCTGTAGACCTATTTTTTTTGTAAATTTTGCACATGATCATATATATACATGATCATATATATAATAGACATGTAGGCCTAGTTGACTAGGCATGAAGACTGAAAAATACATGTAGCAGAGGCTAGCGCTTATACGAATATTGCTAGAGAATTTCGTTTATTTTCTATGGTTATGCAAGATGGGTATTTCTTATATTATTTATGATTACTATGCAAGTTATTACACGTGAAGTACTTTTCTCGACTCCTTTCAAAATGGGTGACCAGCTGGACTTCATGCGTGTCGCAATACATGCTAATTCTTAGTAAACACATTTATCACATGACACTTTGCCACTGAAGGCAATTTAACTCTGATTAAGTAAATATGTATAACATAAATCTCTGTCTGCAGATATACTAAAGTAGAACATCCCAATTACCTCATACTTCAAGCGATGACTCAAGTATTGACTTATGATTAGATATACTCTATAGTGTACTTGTCACTGATGACTTCCCTTCAATGGGGTTCCTGGTAGCAGGCCGTAATGTGGCCCATATAGGACCAGTGTGGGTTACTACCTGGTTCACAGTGGGCAGGGATGTGGGTGCTTTGTGGCTCCCAACAATTTAGACCTTTCAGGACCTCCGGGGGTCAGGGCATATGGCCAAAGTTACACAGGGTTACCCCTCCAGACCAGTGGCGAGTTTAGAGGGGGGGTGTCCTGGATTCGTCCCTGCTCCAGACCATCTGGGCTGGCAGATGCGCAGTGCTCGGAACCAGTTTTTCTGTAGCTTAATAACAGTCCATATTTGACGTTTGAGAATTCTTCGGCCAATTAAACCAAAGTCAACGGAAGCTTTTACACTCCAGTCTACGCCCAAATGGGCCAAGTAGGTCCCGCACTGAGTTTTAAATAATTGTTTAAAATATATCGATCATTTCTTCCAGCGAATAAACGGCAGTCTGTTAAAATGGAAGATTGTTGCACAGTGAATATTAAAAAAGAATGCCGGCAAGGGTAACATAAGGATCAAATATATGAATAAATAAATAAAGAAAGAGAGAAAAAAAATTATTTACCTTAAGGACCCACACATAAATCTAATTAAACCCCAGTAAGACAGTAGGCCTATATTTGTCCAGTAAGTTTAAATATAGCTCCTTCTCTGCAGTCGGCCCTATAACACAAATGACGTGGAGCATGTTTCAGACCCGTGCCAGTTTCTGTTCTATTTATGTGGACAACCATGTGGCCCAGAAGAACAAATTTTGATCTAAAATGTTTCGCACTGTAGATAAGTAAAATTATTTTGTGAAAACGGACCGCAATGGCCGTAAAAGGACGAAGAATACTTCAAGGTCCGTAGACAGCAATTTCAAATGGGGAGTTGTTTTTCTGCAAAAGTGGACCTTTTGCCATAAATCCTTTGTGTACCTAGATCATTTTTTTACCCAAAGCAGACTTTACCTGGCAAAAAGGGCGGTTCGCTCAACTCCCTCCAAGCTCCCCCTGGCTACAGGTCTGACTATGCTCCCTGTACAAGTATTTTAGTCATCAATGACTACTGGTTTCAGAAACTTATCTATTGCAAAGCAATTATACTCATCTGAGAACAGTTACTATAGCGACTGTCCATGACACTTACACTGAGGTTCAAGAGCTTCTTGCGTTCCCACCATCAGAAGCAGGCACCATACTACGAACCATCCATTTAAAGGCGCCATGTTCTTTTAAAGGACCCAAGACGCAATTTTTATCTCTCCAGAGTACCCTTGAGGCCGAACAGGCTTTATTTGCTGGGATATGTCCACGAGAATCCGGTTCCTTTTACACCTCGATGGTCAAGTCAACGTGCCCGCTGTGAAAAGCCTTTTGCTCCTGTTTTTGACCACCAATCCTTACTTAGAGATGTTTTCAAGTAAATGTAATATATGTATGGTCAGATGTATCAACCGGGTTTCTTGTCTCGAGGTTTGTCTAAGATAGATGAGCTTGTCTAAGATAGCTGAGCTGGTCGAAGATAGCTGAGCTTGGTGCTATCAACAGAAGTCCGCTTGCCACAAGACCAAACACACGCAGGCCATATCTTAATGCCATCAATTCTATCGGTCCCCGTGTCAACACAATGCCAATAAGAAGTGTCAACATACCCTGGCTGCACTGAATACGTTCACCAGTCACCTATTTAGGGCAGGAAAAAAGTTTCTCTCTCTTATCAGTAGCTCTTGATATAGAAAAAACGTAAGTGATACGTGTAGGTATTTCGTCTGTTGATCGGTCATAAGATGTAGGGGCCACTCAGAATAAAAGATCCGAGTATCAACTGGTCCAAAGCTCAAATATGGCGGACCCTTCATGAAAAGAAGACCGCTTAATCCTGTAATGGTTTATCGCCCACTCACAGGCCTCTCCATACGCCTGATAGAATGGAGCCAAGATTTAAATACTGTGCCCCTGTAGGGACCCGATTTCCTTATACTCAGGCTAACCCTTACGCACCTATGCATATACTAGTACAGTATCAAAAGGCATAATAACTTCGGAGGGCATATAAAAGAGGGATAATGCCATGCTCTTAAAGAAATTAAAACAACGGGAAGTCAATATACCTTGAATTTCAGAGTTCTATAATAGTGGAATCCTTTCTGAACTGGCACCAACACGGACTGTCATTATTAATGTATATCTGGATCCATGGACTCGACTTGGGGTGGCGCCAAATTGCGTCCCTGACACAATATGCAACACGCAGAACCAAAACGTGATGTCAAATAAATGGTACAGATCTGCTGTGGGCTGCTTTTATTTGATTCTGCATTGTTCTTTGTGCTTAACGGCGGTGCTGGATGTGCCACTGTTAGATTTATGTAAAGGGAGCAGAGATTTAAATAAAAAAAGTAAGCAATAGGCAATTTTACTGTAAAACCTACACTTTCTCGACTCGTAATTTATCATATTTTGATTTGTTAATGTAATCTGTACAAAGAAACATGAAAGGAATATTCATTTGTATGTTTTCCTGATGTTACGAATATTATTTCATTGTCCCCGAAAATATTAATGACTACTCGTTTTACTAGCATATTTTAGATGGGAAATGATGATTACATGTACGCAGCATTGAACCTGATTACGTATTTCCTGTGTTGAAAAATATTGTGTATTGTTGAGAGTTGTACAGCAGAAAAGCCGTTGGGTTGCGAATATATTGTGAATACGTATCCCGTTTAGAAATGGTCTATTTTGAAAATCCGAGATGCAGTTAATATTCCTACTACAGTCAACAGTGCATACGGAAAAGAATAACACGGACCCAGGTTGTAGCACCAACAGAATATATTTGACTGAACTATATGAAATATACATGGTACATTTACAATAAAGGTCTGTTAAGAACTTCAATCCAAATTTCTCCCTTTTTTAGTATTGCTGAAATCTTTATGTTTAACTTTATCAATTTAATACAACGTCAATCAGAAAAATCATAAACTGATTGGTATACATGTAATTACTTCAAACCAAGGTGGACACAAACACAAGAAATCCTTCCAATGTACATGCACTTCTAAAAGATTACCAGGCTTGACACAAGAACAGTAAAATTATTACTTATAAGGTGTGAAATATTATGTAAGATTGATACCAAGTCCGGACAGTCAATCTACAAGCGACAGCCAGCCACCATGAGGGATGCTATGCAGCTGGCTAAGATGCACAGGGAAATGAGGGTCACCATGGAGAGTGCTGGCAAGAAGTTGCGCCACCGGGGCAAATGGGCCAGCCACGGTGGTACCCTAAGAGGAAAGCTCTAGCTACGAACTGGCGCAGATAATACGCACCATTCGGGAAATGGAGAGGGCATCAAAAGATGTCCGCCAGGAGCTCAGTAGACAGCCAGCCTAACTACTGCCCAGGCATCTCACGTAGAGGCCAGGGAGGGAGTGGGCAATGGTGACCTAGTATAAATGGATTTATTATCGTTTAACGTGAATGTGTTAGAGAAGTAAGTCAGGTGAGAAAATGAGTTCATAGGGCGGGGAATTTGAGATGCGCAAATTGTGTATTACGCAGTAAGATAAAAAGAATCGTGAGATGAGTAGTTTTCATTCGAGACTGTTTAAGCCACCTGCGTCGGACTGGTGAAGTAAATGGCAAATATGTGACAAAAGAATATTTTAAATAATATCGATAGCATACGAAGAAATTATAAGCCGGTCAAAAATGTAATGCTGTAATGTTAGTAATTGACAGCCATGAGTGAATAAGAAGCGGGGAGTGTTTTGTAGAGTAAATAGAGTTGATTGACATGACTTCGTCGTACTTAAGCGCAGAATATAATGTAAACGACGGAGAACGATGTAAGAGGTTGTAGGGTGATGAAGAAATCGTAGATAACATAGAAAGAATACGAAGGAACATGGAAGTTGTTTGTACTTACCTCACGTAAGCAGTAAGACAAAGTCGATACCTTCGTCACAATGTATATAAGAGGAGGTACAAGAGCGGCCAGTTGCGATAAGTCATTGTATTGAAAAAGGGTATACGTTTTCTGCGAGATATTAGACAATTAATGACTTGTATGGGATTAAGTGAAACGAATAAGAATAGAGGTGCTTTAAGTGCAGCAACCCTGCTCACTTTGGAAGGGAGTGCCCAGAAGTGGGAAAGTCAACAGGGTTGGGGCGCCAGGCCAACCCTCCACAGGCCGCAACAGAGGCCCAGACGTTGAGAATAAGCTCAGTGAGAAACTCAGGGTACCCGAAGTGTCAGTGCTCAGATTTGGGTTGTAAAGAAATCAGGATGTACTGTATCCACGAAGGTACAAGTCACAACACTTGTAGTTACCCAGAAACTCAGGGTACCCGGGGAAATCAGCAGTCAGTGCTCAGGTGAGGGCTGTTCAAGGACCCAGGGCAAACTGTACCCATGAAGATATCTGCAGATACGCAGAAACACAGGGTACCCGAGGAATCAGCAGTCAGATGTGGGTTGTAAAGAACCCAGGGTGCATCGTACCCACGGAGAAGAGTGTAGTGCCTGGGGTCAAAGTGCAAAGAAAGCTGCGGAGATCCAGAAATTCAAAAGATGAGTACGCAGCCGAAATATAAGGTTCTGCAAGAAGGCGCCATTTTGAAGAAATTTCTAGAAATCAGGAGATTGACTTGCCATCCACGCGAGGTCACTCACTAGTTAGAAGACCTGAAAACTCATAGCCTAGGTGCTATACATTATCTGACTTCTCGAATTAGAGAAAACTTCCAACATTTAGAAACTCATTGACACATGTTACACAAGCTTGGGAAATAAGTTAATACAGTAATTCTACTGTTATTCGTTAGAGACCATTAAAATTCTCTCGTGCTGGAAATAATGTTTTTATCCAGAAGTGTTATCTTGTGCACAGCAAGATGGCCACAGAATCCTGGAAAGAGTTTGGATTGAATGTTTCAGAAGAGATGATGCCAACTGCAAATGCAACAGACGTAGACTACTTTTCCTGCTTAAGTCTTTACTGTTGGCCTCTTATTGTTCATAATGCAATTTTGGCCGTCAGTGTAACGGGAGCTAATGATCTCGTTATACTGGCCTTTGCAAAATATAAAGAACTTCAAGAGAAGACAATTTTTACAATCGCAAGCCTTGCCGAAGTCAGTTTTCTGACTGGAACTATTTGCATGCCGTTCAATAGAGTTGCAGCATGTGTGATGAAAAATCGACTTATCCTTTCCGACAAATTGTCTTTTCTAAAAATATACATGAACTTGGTAAGCGTGGTGATTTCTGTGGATCACAAGCTGTTCATTGCATTTGAAAGATACATGAAAATCTGTCGACATATGCGATATGTGACAGTGATAACAGATAAGAAGATTACTGGAGCAATTGCTCTCTGCTGGATTTACCCGATGTGCCTTTCTCTCTCACCATTTATGGGTTGGAATACGTGGACTCCAACTGTGGAATGCGCGGCCCGTTATGTCCAACAGGAATTCGTGACAAAGTGATCGTTCCGCACTACCCCGCTTTGGGGTTTCATGTTGCAATTATTACACGTCAGGAGGTAGAGGATGGCAGTTTATAAGTATATCAACAAAAACGACCAAAAGTGCATTAACACGGACCAAATGATGGACAATTGGATTTAAAAAAAGGTGGAAACAACAAGACTGAAGTGCAGCCGCCAACAGCCGTCAAAGGACAGCTGTCAACATCGAATGGATGTGTTCCTTCTAAGAAACAAAATGTCTTACATTTTAAAAATCTAACAGCCGCTGCAGATTTAGAGGAAGTGCCACCATCGGAGATATGCGATATGTGACAGTGGTAACAAATAAGAAGATTACTGGAGCAATTGCTCTCTGATGGATTTACCCAATGTGCCTTTCTCTCTCACCATTTATGGGTTGGAATACGTGGACTCCAACTGTGGAATGCGCGGCCCGTTATGTCCAACAGGAATTCGTGACAAAATTGATCATTCATCATTATACCCCGTTTATCGTATATTAGCTTTTGGGTTTAATGCTGCACGTATTATACATGTCAGGCGACAGAGGATGATAGTTTATAAGTATAATATCAACAAAAACGACCAAAAGTGCATTAACACGGACCAAATGATGGACAATTGGATTTTGAAAAAATGGAACCAACAAGAATGAAGTGCAGCCACCAACAGCCGACGAAGGACAGCTGTCAACATCGAATGGATGTGTTCCTTCTTAGAAACTAAAAGTCTTACATTTTAAAAATCTAACAGCCGTTGCAGATTTAGAGGTAGTGCCACCATCGGAGATTAACTTACAGGGGAAAGGCAAGGGACAAAAGAAGTGCTCCGAAGCCGCTCCTAAAGCCGTTTGGGTCTAGCCAAAGTTCAAAGACCAACACAAGAGACAAACTAACACACAAAATCAAACAAACAGACAGACAGACGAACAAAAAATGTACTCGATTAAAAAGATTCTAAGATAACAGCAATTACCTTAGTGGCATCGGTGGCCTTTTTTTCTAAAAAAGCATTTCAAATACAACTCATATACTTCGAACATTTTGTTTAACAATAGAATCAGAATTGCACTGACTAGTTCAGTAATAAATCCAATTTTATATGGGATATTGAATAGGCGGATCAGAGTGGCACTTCTTGCTATTCTAAAATGTAGACAGAGTGTTCAGCTGCATGTTTAACATGGAGTTGATGTAGTACTGGGGCTACATGAAAAAAAAAAAAAAAAAAAAAAAATATATATATATATATATATATATATATATATATAATCGAATTTCAAACAACAAATTTAAGTGGAATCAAGTTTTCAGAATTTGAGAAAAGATTGGTAAACTTTGTTCTCACTTTTCTAAATTCACAACAATGATCGGAGCTTCCATCATAAGAAGGAACATACATGTTTCCCCTGATAACACAGGGGCTTCTAAAATAGTACACACAATTTAAGAACATGATACAATATGTAACAGGTAACTAGAGATCCCTGCAAACAATCACTTCTATCACAACTAAAGAATGGCAACTATAACAGCAATAAAACTAAATTAAAATGCAGGATGCATGATGTTGCCACTTTCAGTATCATCTTACTGTAAACATAAAAACAAAATCAATTCACAGGTTAACTGTCCATGGAGCAGAGATGAAATAGAATTAAACAATTTTTTCTAGTTGAAACATCTTTAAAAAATTATAAATAAGGCAAAATAAAAATACATTAATGAAAGCCCACTATAAGATAAAAAGTAAGAGAAAGGAAAACAAACATGCAAGAGCTCTCTAAAATATCAAGTATTTTCTTGACTAGAATCAATCTGGAACTAAATACCACAAAAAATAATGTTTCCAATCCAATCTAATGGGTTTAATTTAATATTGGCTGTAACGCAAAAAGTTCCTTATTGCTGAAAATTGTATACACAACATTTTACATTATCTATAAGTACACAATCAGCCATATCTTTCATATCCACTATTGCACTATAACCTTACTTTGGTAAACAAAATCGTATTGCAAGTCCAGCACCTAATAAAGCAAATGAAAACAAAAATGCCAAAGTTCTTCTAAAAATTAACTGCCCCTTAGACAGCTGCCCATGTTTGATCTCAGGGACTTCTCTGTCAGGTAGGACGGTATAAGGTGACATGTAGCGTTTCTGAGTAGCACACCTACTGCGGGGGCGTCTTGTCCTGGACCGGCTCCGCCTGGTGTGTAATAAAGGCGATGCACTGTCTCTATTAGCCTCCGACTCGCTGTGGTAATCTGAGTACTCTAAAAATGTAAGATGAGCTTCTGGTTAACTTAGTTTCACAACTAGTGTATCCTCTTAAATCGTTCAGTAATGGGATAGTGTTACCAATCTAACGTAAATTACCTTAATACAAAGAATATCTAACTTAAATTACTTCAAGTCATGCTAAATGCTTAGCAAAACAAAATTATCTCCATATAAAGATGTCTCATTGACCCAAACACCAATCTGCCTGACTACCCTTACACCAGTCTGCCTGAATACCAACACCTGAAAACAAAAACACCCACCTGTGCCTATATACCAACACGCCCATTTGTGCCTGAATACCAACACACCCACCTGTGCCTGTATACCAACACACCCACCTGTGCCTAAATACCAACACACCCACCTGCTTCTGAGTCTGACTGGAACCTCTCTTGCACCTGCTGGTCATCACCTGCAGCCTCGTCTATCACACCTGCTCTCACCTGGGCCTGAGGAGATGGACAATAGTTATTTAGTAAACCTCATCTAACACACCTGCTCTCACCTGGGCCTGAGGAGATGGACAATAGTTATTTAGTAAACCTCATCAGGGATGGATGGAAGCCCTCTTCTGAGTATTCCAGATGATGGTCAGAAATTTTCAATTTTACACTGACGGGGATCCAATTTTTGTGGGAAGATGGTCAAAAATGAAGGATAGATCAACACAGATACTGTGGAAAACTGTCTAAAAATATCTCCAGAGCTGCCCCGCTCATGTCCAGAAAACGGAAACCAAACAATTACTTTGCAGGCCCTCTTGGGGCCTGGAAAAGACTTGATCTGCTCCAAAATTTGACCACAGTTTTACGATTAACATTAGACAAGAGTATAAACTGATATATACCTTTAATACTTCTTTATCCCACTTAGTAAAGCACTGGACCACAATAAAAGCTGCCAGGGATTCTACTGCAAGCGCAATAGCAAGTCCCATCCAGAAGCCTTAAAGTAAATGTTATATTTAAATATTTCAATCACCAAATCTTTGACCAAAAATCTATCAGGTCAGAAAGAAAGAATTATATGCCCATAATATAGGTTTCATCACAAATTATAGAACAAAGAATATCAACAGGTTTGAATGTTATTTGTAAATATAAACATGTATGTTTTCCAAAAATTTTAAACTGAATAAATAAAAAAATTTTAAAAATTATCAAATTGAGAAGTGAGTCAGAAAGATGATGGGTACAGATAATACCAGTAGAAAGACCTATGAGATAATAGCAGATAAATATGATGACAGGCCTAATGGACTGTCAATACTTACCTTTCACTGTGAGATCAGTCAGAAAGAGGACAGGTATAGATATAGGAAGGCCTATGATGTAATAACAGACAAATATGATGATAGCACCAATGGTTTGTTTGCCTGCTCCTCGTAGGATTCCATTACAAACTGCCTGGAAAAAAAAGAAAAGAAAAAAACAGAAAATAATAGTAGGATCACATACCAGTGTGCTAAACAGTTTATTTCAAATATTTATGTAATATTTTGAAAAACCAAGCAAAAAAAGGCCTTGTGAAATTATTGGTATGTTCCCTTTTTTTTCTATGCAAATTAATTTATTTTGGTTGTAAATGTTCATTAAGTAAGGGGCATTCCTGGATATTTTACAAAATTATTGCATCATCCTTTTCCTAAACTGACTGAATGTTTTTGCTGCTCACATTTCTACCAAATTACATTCCAAAAGTCAAGATGGCGTCCAAATTATTATTTTATGCTTCTCTAACAAAAACAATGCCAAAAAATATTTAAACAGCATAACGCTGCTAAGATTTTTTATGAGAAATGGCCTGCAATGATTTATTTTTCAAACGGTCCGTTATTCATTTTCATGTAAACATATCATATTAATCACTTACGGCTGTGCCATCAAACACTGTAAAAATTGCCAGTACAGGGATTGCATCTGCTGCCAATGATATCACCTTTCTACAGACAAAAAAATTGTTTTTTAAAAATATGACTGACATGCCTTTATAATAAATAATTAAAAACAAACACTGTCACAATTCTATAAGAGGTAAATGACAGAAAGTCACTCTTTAACTCTCATTTTTAACTTTACTTTACAAGAATGAAATAAAACATAATAAGTTAACTCTATTTAACTCTAATAAGCAATCTTATGATTACTTTTTCCTACATTTAAGTCAAATAATGTCCAGTTCAGTTCTTTTTATAAGATTTCAAACTTCAATAGCTCTTTTATTAAAAAAATGAGTATTTAACATAACCATATGTTAAAGATGGAATACTGAAATCTTACACCTGCCAAGGCCTTTCAGAAATACACAGTCAAATAGCTGGTTTAATTTAATTAATCCAATAATGAACACAGGTTGAAATGCAAGTTAAATCTACTGAGTAATCACAGCCTGTGTAAAATACTCACGGATCATTGGTGAAAGCCAAGGGGAAGTACCACCTCAAAGCCACCATAAGACCAGCCATCACCAGGGCAACCACCCCTTAAAGTAGAGGAAAGAGTTCGTTTTTTTGTATACCACACTCCTCATGCATCTCAGCTTTGTTTACATTCGCCGCCTAGTCAATTTTACCCTGATGCAGACTGGAGTTGACTTTCTCCCCTCCCTGAGGAGAATACAACCAGCTGTGTTACTAATACAAGGCACTGAAAGCTATTGACCAAACAATATCTTTCACTGCCAGACCAGGAACTCTACCCCTGCTTTAGCCCTTTAGTGCTGAGCGCAAAGTGGGGAGACAGCAGGTACCATTTATGTCCCAGGGCGGAGCTGAGCCCAGGTCCGAGGCGAAAACACGATATAGTGCTCACTGATCAGGCGATTGAATTGGAAATTTTTTTAACAGCTGTCAAGAAAAAAAATTGCAGCTTCTGACATTGATCAGCCAATGTAAGTATTAAATGTGAGTTTTAAGTTGAGATCTGTGAGTCTCTAAAGTTGAAATATCCTTTAACTTTTTCCTATCTTAAATAATATCAAAATTGACACATGATTCTATTAAAATGTCCCTATCCCATGCAATTCAATACACTACCTGCTTGGTCCTAAAGATCAGAAAATGTTCACAGAAATTTGGCAGACTACCCCATTCACTATATACTTACACACCATGGAGAGAGCCACTCTGCTGGCTGTGACGGCCCCTGCAGGGTCTGCACCGCCCAGCGCCTGCCCCACTCTTATAGAAGAGGCTACACCAATACCCATTGGGACCTGAAAGACAGGACAGAGAAGGTAGAAACTAGCACAATGTAGCCTAGGTTGTCCCCTTCCCCCCACCCCCCACCACAGTGCTTGTCCCACTAGTAGATTAGACTTTCCCAATACACCCATGCATTGGGATTTGAAACACAGGGCACAGAGCATATAAAGGAGAACAACGGTCTATAAAAGTTTGTTGTACTTATTACTATGGGAATTTCTACCAATTAATTATAGCTACAATTACCAATTTGAAAAGACATGTATCACCGTGAGTGAGTGAGTGACACACATCGCAGGTAAAGTTCTTGGTTTTTTATGCTTGGCATAGTGTAATTTCACTCACCATGTAAACAAAGTTTTCTAATTGGAATAAAATTGATTGAACTCCAAGTTCTGTTTTGCCCACAATACCTACAAATAAAGATTTTATTAAAACATTATAACCCTAACATTATGATAACATAAATATAATTTGTGTCCACTGTCTAGAATTCTTCATTTTCATTTAGTCTTCATTGTAGAAATTGTCTCTATTTCCATTCTAAAAATGGAGTGTTTTGTAAAATTATGACAATTATTGAGTATATCGGAAACAAGGGAAGCGTCAACCTGTCCATTTGATTGCATTCAGCGAGAGTCCCCGTGGAGTTATTTAGCTCTACCTAGTTCAAACATTCCATTGTGAATGCTCTCTAAAGCTAGTGCCTCCTACCTGTTAAAATAGTCCCTATCTCAAAACTCCACCACTCAATACAAATCATCAGTAATCCTGGGACACCCAGTTTGATAAATGTTCCCCAGTCTTCAAAACACTCCCATGTCCAACCTGAAATCATGCTCTGGTCATGTCACCTCTTACTAGTTCAAACATACAAGAAGTTGAAAACTGTTGACTAAATATCATATTACATAATATAGGGGTGGCTTGAGGCTGTCTTCTGCAGCTGGGTCTTTTGGAAGGTTAGATTTTCAAGTTTACACTGACAGGTGTCTAATTTTTTTTTTCTGTTGGAATATGGTCAGAAAAGGAGGATGGACCAATTAACAAAGATAATTTGGAAGACCCCCAGAAAATATCTCTGGATCTGCCCCTGTAATATTAATCTTGGGAGAGTGACCAATTTTCTGGTTAAACCAGTAATGTGTCCACACACGAGAAAAGAAGATCTATCTAATAGTCTGGGCTAAGAATGAAATGCTGCAAGTAAACAATGTTACAACTGATCTAAACACAGTACTGACTGGAAAACCAAATTAGTGCTGCATGACAGCCTCACACAGTATTTTTCTATTATATATTACAATACTGACTATTTCATCTTCTATGAAAGTAAGAAAATGCTCCCAAAAATAATAAAAAAGTATAAAAAAGCAGTAGTAATGAGAGAGAGAGAGAGAGAGAGAGAGGTATTCCAAAAAGCCCTCACCATCCCAAGTGTCTTTGTAGAGTCCACTTCCCCATATATAAGCTAACGTGCTGAATAACATGACAGCATACCCAATAACCTGAGCAATAGCAGAGCCACTGTAAAAACACAATAACATAAGCTTAAGGTGTTTATAAACTTAAGAAGTTGACTTATGACAAAAACTATGGAAAGGCATAAAGGGTAATTCAATCACCAGACATGTAATAATATCACAAACAACTGAAAATGGACACAAAAGCGTTTAAACACATTTTGGAATCCATCATAAAATGAAAATTGTATTTACTTAAATCTGAAATCCAACGAACATGTAGTTTAAACAATTTTGAGAATTCATCATAAAATGAAAATTGTATTTACTTAAAATTGTGATCCAATGAACAAGTGCGCACACACACACACACACACACACACACACACTATCAGTCCATACATTCTTACCGTGTTCCCAGACCAGCCTGCAGCACAAACAACCAGTGACAAGCTGCATTGACTGTATTCCCCACAAGTCCTGTTACCATGGTCGGGAAGACTTTGTTCTAGGAAGAAATCAATAATCATGAACATATCCCTTCATATGAATTCTACAGGCATACTTAGGGTTCATTCCCAATGATACTACTGTTCTATGTAGATCAATCTCTGCGGGGACTCTCGCTGAATACAATCAGGTTAATATACCTCCTCCTGTTTCCAATGTCATATTCATATATGTAATAACCAGCTATTCTTTATTCTATTCAATACCAGGAGGAGGTGTATTTATCTGTTATCTGATTGCATTTCTCCTCATGGAATTAGATCGATCTACATAGAACAATTTTCATTGGGAATCATCCCTTTAAGTGTAGCTGCTTCAGCTTAACTTAGCTCAGCAGTATACAAGAAACTAATTATCTGATCCTAATGAACCACTGAGCATATGGCGTGATTCAGCTGAATAGATTACTTGCAAGCTCCATATAAATGTTACTTGCAGAACTTGACTATAGAGATTTTGTTTACAGTACTATGGAATATGTTTATCAACATATCTTACTTTTATTAATTATTTTTTATGGTATACGAATACTTATAAGTAATTACATTACAGAATTTGGATGCTATAATTCTCTATAATTTACTATGTAGACTACATGTACTAAAAACACTCACTTGATCTTGCAAATATTTTGCCACTATTTCAAATTGGAAATTGAACTGGAACAGAAAAAAGTCACCAGGGCCATCAAATATTACTCCCTTGATAGCCAGTATTCAAAATATTTGCACTGATAAATAATCATACTTTTAGAAAATTTATCCTCACTTCTCATCTTCGGTTGCAACTTCATCAGTAACATAAAAATATCACATGGTATTCTTAAATCTTCATCAATTATACTCATAAATACGTATTCTTATCAGAAGCATATACTGTTACCAGTAATAAATTTATTTTCAGATTCATTCAAATTATAAAACAACTGCTATTTGAATCTAGTAGTGAGTGCCCATGAAAGCAATACTTTTCCATACATATAGTACATGTATATCAAGATGATAGTTAATGCTACTTACAAAAAGTCCCGGGAGAAAATACATGAGATACTCTCCAACCAACCTGAAATTTAAAAAAAAAAAGTCTAAAAATGAAACATGTGCCTTCCTATAATAAAATGAACTAATAATAATAATAATAATAATAGTAATAATAAGCGAAAGTTTTCCTTTTATTTAGAATAACGGCCCTTCAGGGTTTCAAATCACAATTTGAAAGCAGTACCAAGTTGTCAGTGACTGTTAATTTATATATAAATATTCTATTGCTGCTCATTTGCAGCACTATTGCAGCAAATATGCAGCAGGCCTGATATTTTGCTAAGGGTGCAGTTTCACACTTAAATTTACCTGCTAACTTCAGCATCCTGCCCCACTAGAATCAACAGTCTCTCTATGTTAACCCACAGTGCCCAGCAAGGAAAACACAGCAAAGACAGGATTATAACACCTGCAGGAAGACAATATACACATTTCACAGGTATAGTACAGCTACATGTGTTTATTCTACAAAGACAAGATTATTACACCTGCAGGAAGTGATTTACACCTCTCACAATTACAGTACATGTGTTTATTCTACAAAGACAAGATTATCACACCTGCATGAAGTGATTTACACCTTTCATAGCTGCAGTACATGTGGGGCTCATGACAGACATCAATTATGATGATATTATACATACATATTTACTGTCACACACTGAGCTGAGCCAAGCATTATTATTATGTGATGTATCAATATTATTGTGTCGTGTGTGTACCTATCAAAATACCATTATAGCATTATCTCATATCACAGTATTAGATATCACTGACATATTTCACAAATCTAGCCATTATATAGTGAGCAAATCTAATGACACATCTTCAGTTTCTTACTTGAGTAAGGTGAAAAAAGACTGTGTGGTTAAAATACAAAAAAAAAAAAAAAATCCTTTGTTCCCATCCATCTTATGTTCTCAAAAACTTGTCGATATCTAAAATTTATCAATTATATCTAATACATTTTTTCTTTATTTTTCTTTATAATATAACTACGTGTACCTACCCTGCTGTAAATACACTCCAACTCTCTTCTTGTTAGTACTCCCAAATGTCTACAGTATGACAAGATAGAACAGTTAACAAAAAACAAAAGAAACACAGCTGCCTGCTGAAGAGTTTAAAGGTAAATCAGGTATAAAATAAGGCAAAACAGTAAACAAAACTAGAAAATCAAAAAAGTTGTTTGTCAGTGTTCTATGTCAACCAAGCCACCTGAGGTAAAAAATAAATAAATAAATAAATAATAACAAATAATTATAACAACAGTGAAGACAATAATACTGATGTAAATGATAACCCCTAAAAGCATGTGCCACCCTACCTGAGCAAATAAAGTATCACAAGCAGTGGTCATCCCGGCACCTATAGACACCCCAAGAACATTGATTACCTGTAGGAGACAAATAGCCCAGTGGAATTATTGGTTAGTTAACCTAGTAATGAAGATAGAGACTGGTGGTTTTTATTGTGATGATAGAAATTTCAAAATAGGAAGTTGCGGTGGGAAATTTTGCTGTGCACTGGTAATATAAGGGGCTAACACTCATTAGTTCTCTAAATTACCTGTAGAAAAAAATAAAAACAAATATAAATCAAAATAATTACTCACTGAGGCTATAATAGATTTACTCAATGCACCAATAAGTTTGGTGGATTTTTTGTTTCTTTTCTGAGAAGCACCACCCCAAATAGTGATAATCACAACAAAGCAAATAATAACATGTACAGTTGTAATTTGTGGGCTGTTTTAGTACATGTTATGCTGAGTTATACAAGACTAACACAGATTGGTCATGCTCTGCGCATGACCAAGTAACTTTTTATTAACTGTGAATTTTTACCACCATACTACTCTGTGTACTCTTGTGCATTTACTGTACTTTGTATAGCTGTGCACTTTTGTACATCTTGTGACTCTATAGTAAACAAAAACTTAATTAGAAAACAAAGGGAACACAAAGAGTGCTTTTTATGTACAAATAGTAAAAGTCACAATTCATACAAAAAGGGAGCATTCCTATTAACTCATCATACTAGCCAGATCAATCTAACTCTGTGGGGATTCTCCCTAAACTGCATTCAGTGTGAAGGGCTTAGATGTCTAGCATGACTTCTCAAGCTGCTTGTGGGTAATTAACAATCATTACTCCCCAGTTACTCAAGGGCGTGTTCCAGACAATTAAGTAAGCTGATTACTAGTGAGAAACCCTGCAGAGTTAGATTGATTACGATGGGTTTATGATAACACAATCTTAGACCCCATCCCTATACCTAGATCAACCTAGCAGGATCAGTCCATCTCCATGGGGATTCTCACTAAATTGCACACAGTTTAAGGGGCTATAATGTCTGGTATGCCTTCCAAAGCTGTTAGGGGGTAATTAACTATCATTTAGCAGCTTCAGTAGGCATGCAGACATCAGCGCCACTTAAGCTGTTAGCAATTAAGCTAGAATCCCCTTGGAGATGGACCGATCCCAATAGGTATGGGAATGGGGTCTAAACCATGGTGGTGGTACTTACAGAATTTGCCAGCCCCACAGCATCCAACTCTGCTGTCCCCAGATGTCCACAGAACATGATAGCCACTGGACCAAACATGTACGTGAACACAAAAGTCACTACCTGCAATGAGACAACAGATTTCATTGGCTAAGATCACTGTTGTCATGGAAACCAAGTACTTGTACTGACAAGTCTAGTTCTACTGCAAGAGATTTTGTGAGGCTTGCTTCATAAAGATTTTTAAAAAATCTTGCTGTGACATTCAGTGAATCTTCTTTTGAGTCATTGCTATCAAAAAATAAAACTGAAATAATTGCATACATTAAAGACTTTCTGCATTTGAAAAGGACTCAAATTCCATATCCTATGTCTATATTTCCTGCAAATGAAGCTACAGTAACTTCTCTTCTCCAATTCAGGCCATAAAAACAATACAATGGACATTTCCTTCGGAAGTGTACATGTAGGAAGGCCAGCAGTCAAACTCACCTCTCAGTCATTTACATTTAAATTAGTTATTTAGAAATAGTATATTACAATGAATACAACAGCATGTATGCAGAGATTGTATGACAATTATGTGCTATAATATTTCACAGTATGCAAACAGACATCAACTTATTCTAAACTAACAATATATTAGATATATTATATTTTATTGCATACTAGTCATGACTAGGAATCTCTTGGGGGTTGATAGGGGGGTGGGGTGGGGTAGGGGTTGGGGGGGAATGGGATCTTGACCTTACTTCTTCTTGTGAATTAACTCTCTCTCTATCAGAACATCTACTGTACATGTACTACTATGATAATATACTGAACATTAAAAAATGTTACAAGTCCACAGTTAATCTTATAAAACTAACCATAGGCCAGGCAAGGCTCAGCTCTTCTACAAACTCTTCCTTGTAGCCATGAGGGAATATAACATGCCAGACACCACATCTACCTGTACAGCAGGCTTCTCTCTGCTTGTACACCACTTCATACTTAATGTCCATCTCTAGGGGAATTGTAAAGGTGAATGATGCTGTACGCAATTCACAGTCACAAGAGGTCATCAGAATAATTCAGATTACCTACCCTCTTTACTATACTAGTATATATGTTTTAGGTATATACAAATACAATACTATAGATAGATACAACAAAATTCTGAACCGGTGGAAACTATTTCTTGAATTTTACATTATGAAAAAATGTTGCAACACTGGCAGTCTGCCTACTAGTTCACTGTACATGGTTTTATCAAATTATTACTAGCAGAAGGTTAAGCAAACAAGCCTCTGAAGTTTTACTGGTCACATAACAATTTTCAGGCTTTAATTATGTCTTTTTATTTGTGCAACATGTCACAGGTCCCACACTTCCGCATATACAATGATTTTCTACATGCCAATTTCTATATGCTGATTTTCAATTAAGCTCCTTCTACATGCACAGCACACCATACCTTCATCTTCATCTGAACTTCCATGTTTGAATGTCTTGTACCATTTTGCTCCAGGACTGCTGGCAGGTGTTCCAGGTTTTATTGCGCTCTCTGCCTCTGACTCCTCCCCTTCACTTCTCTCCATCTTCACAAGTTCTGGAAATCATATACATTCACAGATATGTTATTATCAGGGGCAGATCCTGAGATATTTTCTAACAGTCTTCCAAATTATCTTTGTTGATCCGTTCTCTATTTTTGGCCATCTTCCGGCAGAAAAAATTAGATACTCGCCAATGTAAACTTGAAAATCTGACCGTCTCCCAGAAGACCCAGAAGAGCATCTCAATCTGACCCTGATTTTTTTAATGATTATTATTACTGCCAATAGTACTAGTATGTAATGATACTACAAACATATAGTATATATACATACCAGTATATTACTAGTACTAGCAAACAACTTTGGTGGGTTCTGTCAGCTGACAAAGTACTTACAGCACAATGACTCTGCTATATAAACCCAGGTCCAGGTCTCCTGACAGGTACGTACAGTACTAGCACTTACCTCAGGGGTTTGTTATCTACATGTAAGCTCCTTCTAGATAAAGTTAATAATTAACAAAACCAGTGAGTCTTAAGATCTGTGATGGCTGGGGTTATCTATTGGAACCCTGCTTATATATATGCATGTTCTAAGCCTTACCCCGTATCTTCACTTGAAAGGCAATGAAATCTGCAGGTAAAACTTTTTTAAATACATGTATGATCTACTAGCACTTTTTACAACCAAAGCTACTAGTAAAAAAAAAATATATATATATATATGTGTGAAATTTAACAGTCTAGAATTTTGTCATTATGAGTAGCTACCTTGTAGTACACAGATCTACTTTAATCAGAATATATATATTTTCTGATTAAAGTAGATCTGTGTACTACAAGGTAGTGTTACTCATAATGCCAAAATTTTAGACTGTTAAATTTCCACACAATAAGCAGAAAACGTACCTGTAAAGCTACTTTGCAGTAAACATGATAATTATGCAATGTGCATACCTGTAAAGCTACTTTGCAGTAAACATGATCATTATGCAATGTGCATACCTGTAAAGCTACTTTGCAGGAAACATGATCATTATACAATGTGCATACCTGTAAAGCTACAGTACTTAATTTGCAGTAAACATGATGTTATGCAATGTGCAAACAGTATGTGCATGCAGTACTACATCATGTTGTGTATGTGCCTGCATGAACTGGAGGAACATATAAATACATGTAGGTCAATTTACAACTAAAAAATTAACAAAAAAGGTGCAGTTTTGAAGCCATTGTTTGACTGAACAAGAGATTAATTTGGTTTATGATTCAGCAATTTTACTATGTTTAGTCATATAACTTATAAGAAACTAGTAAAACATGCAAAGTCGTTTATATGTAAAAACTGTAAAAAAAAAAAAAAAAAAAAAAAACTGCTCGCGCTACATACATGTACACTAGCTGTCATGAAGTCTTTTCAAAAAAAAAAAAAAAAATAGGCGGCTGCAAATTTTCACTTATTTTTCGGTCATTTCATCTAAAATATATTCAGCACATATGCAGTGACTGTTTCTGTTAATTTCCACATTAAACATTTTTCGTTTCCTTTTTTAAGTGTAAAACGTGAAGATAAAAATTATCCTAACATTACGCGGTGCATACACTTACCCAGTCGCTGTATACATATTATTCAGTGCTTGTATAACATTGCGGTTTATGGCGGCCTAATTTACAAGACCAAAGCATACGTTATATTAAAACACCACTGTAGCAATTCCATTTTTATCTTGACAAAAAGCCTGGTGTAATGGAAAAATACAACGAAGTGGAAAGACGGAGTTAATTACCTGTTTTCACAGCATGTTCACCGAAAATTCTCTCCCGTCCGTCTGCTCCTGAGTCTAAGATAAGCTTATTAATATGCAGTCTCACATCTCAAAACCATTTTAATATATTGACAGAACAGCCATGAATTTACCGCATTTCGTCACAACATGTTCCCAGGTGTGCAAAAATGTATTGTTCAAACAGAATTTGTCTCCTCTTGTGACCCAGTTATTGACTTGGATGGCGCGACATCTATTCTTATGTGCAAAGCATGAGTAGTTCATACATAAGCTGTAGGCATTTACATAAGCAGCGGTTTCTAAGTAAATACTTGTATTAAAATGAATCGGGCGATTGTGCGAGCAGTGCAGCGCTTAACAGGGTTGCCAGGGAAACCACAAGGTGTTAATATCCTAGAAAAGGTAACATTAAGTACCGCCTTTTTCTGTGTGACAAAAGGCCATGGCGTCTACATGGTGAACGTGCTGTATTACTTGTTCAGTTGACATTGGCTATGACGCTATGGATGATATTTGTTGGAGATGATAAAATGTTAGAGAATGGACTTGCACAGTGCCCTTGGGCATAAGTTATAATGCTGAATAATAGGAAGGTTTTTAAATTCCACGCTCGACTGTCACCTTGGTCTGTTGATGGAATTTACATGTAAACTAGTAAATTTAAATTAAATTAAATTAAATTAAATTAAAAAAAAACTTAAGTAAAAATCCACACGACATGCTTGCATCAGTTTTCAGTCCTCTTTGCTGCAATAAGAACATAGCATGTAAAGCAACAAAGATGTCCCACCTCAAATGGGAGTGATGCAGAGGTTTAGGAAAAGATGCCTGCCGTAGAAGTGGATGGGGAGAGGAGGGGGGGGGGGGCATGGTATAAAAATTGAAAAATACCATGGTACATGCATAGTATTTCATCAATTTATGATATGACAACTGGTGTATTTTTATTTTCAGCAAAGACTTTGGTATTCTACTAAGCCCCCTACACTTAGGAAAAGGGTAAGGTATATTTCTTACTGGAATTCATTTTTATCACAATCTGCTGTATGTGCTATAGAGAATTGCAATAATTTCACTGTTAAATTACTGGATAACTAAAGGAGAGTATTATTCTTTTTTAAATTTACATCTAAAGCGAGTGTGTAATTCTAGTTACACATAAACTATTTCCACGTGTTTCTTAAATAAAATTGTGATGCCTAGTCATAAACCAAATTAATATCTCGTTCAACCAAAAATAGCTTTAAAACTGCACCTTGAATTTCATAGTCGTAAAGTTACCTCTTCATCTGTCCTTCTAGTTCATAAAGGATAACTAAACAACGTAGTACTGCATGGATAGCATAATCATTGTTCTCACTCCCAAGTATGGATTTGACATCAGCCATTTAAAAGGCCAAAGGAATCTAGCATATATTCTAATTCATACTAAAAACTAGAGTCATTCAGAACAGATGATCTGCACACTAACTGATCCACTGACTAAATATGGCCGACCCTACTACAGAAGCGATGAGGATAGGCGATTTAATCCATTTAATGATGTGTGTGGAGGCAGGGAGACCACCAAGTATCAGCAGCATCGATTTTGATATGGGGTCGGCCATATTTAGTTAACAGATCAGTCAGTTCGCGGATCATCTGTTCTGAGTCCTCTGTTACACAAGCATACCTTATGTATTTCAGGTGACAAATGGTATAGTTATTGGTGGTAGCATCATTTTCTTTGGAGGTGCCTCAGTGTACATGTTGCAGCAACAGAACCGAAGCATACGAGATGCTGGAGGTCAGCATTCACAACAACGGAGTAACTAGTCCGTGGATCAAATATGGCTGACCCACTTGAATACTTAGCAGATTATATGGCAAGCTTTTTAGTGGCTCACCATATTTGACACGTGAACGTGTCCACTGATCTGAAAATGGCATTTGACATAAGATTTGATATGTATGCTAGTGTCTGTACACATATTCTGATCATTGTCACAGCGTCATAAGCAGTGCTGTTTCGATCTGACTCGTCTTTGTTCACTGTATAACTGTTCAAACTGTATCGATTTAAATGTATATGTATTTATCAGCTCATTCGTACAATTGTAAGTAAGATAAGAATTGAGAAATGTAAACTTTTTATAAAATGTTTAGGGTATAGGTCAGGTTACTTTATAGATAAGATGTGAATTATATTGGTTTCCGGCATGTTTTGAAATTTTCAACACCAATTTTATGGTTTAATTTTATCAGCAAGTCAATAGACTCTCAACAACAATACGATAAAGACATTTAAATTTTTTATGCAAGGAACACTATCTTAATTAATGTCTCCTTTAGCATTACTATATATGTGTCCTTTTATTAGTTTTAAACTGATTGCAGTTTTACACTTAAATTTAAGTAGTATCATTTAAACCTCATATAATTTGTTTTAGAGAGGAAAAGACTATTAAGAGAACAACAAGAAAAAAGTGATTCTTCAGCTGCTACCCCTGCTGCTACACCTGCTGCTACACCTGCTGCTAAACCTGCTGCTAAACCTGTTGCTTCAAAACCCAAGAAAAAGAAATCAAATGTCAAGTCAGGTATTGGGGGTCCCTTTGAGCTGATCTCACAAGATGGCGCCACAGTCACTGAGAAGGAGCTACTGGGGAAGTGGACAATGGTGTATTTTGGTTTCACACATTGTCCAGATATATGTCCAGAAGAAATGGAGAAGATGTCTGCAGCTGTCAATGTCATCTGTAATTATTATTACTATTATTATTACTATTATTTAATTTAGGTATTTTTTGCAAAGAGTAACATTATTTTGTACTATTTTATGTAGAAAATGAACTTGAAGGTAACTTGCCGTTTTGATCCAGATTTTTATTTCATTGATGTAATATTTTTTTACATCGTTATCATCATCATCCTATCCCCACAGAGATTGACGGGTTTATCATCATGTTCTCTCCAAACCATACAATCCTGCATCAACTACGCCAAATTTCTGAACCACTGACCAAGTCATCTATAGAGCTGTAAATGTTAATGACACAAAGTTTGGGCTCATTTTTTTTTTCAGACACATCTGATTCATCTTTGTGGTAAATAATTTATATTGCATAACTCCAAAAGAAATGAGTACAATTTGATGAAGAACTATTTAAATTTCTCACTCACTCACACACACCAACACTAAGACATTTACAGTATACATGCAAAGTGGAATGGGTACAGCAAAAACAATATTTACAAAACTAAACAGACTGTTACAATGAAGAAAATACAGACTTGTGAAAGACTTGTTTCTTCCAGAGATAATGTATAAGCAAAGAGGAGTACTTGTCTATGTAACATAGATATGGAGCGTACACAGTGATGGTATTCAGACTAACAGATCTGCTTAGTAAACATGACCGACTCATTTAAAAAACAGCCTCACCCAATCCCCTAATTTTGTTCTTAACATACAGGAACTGATTGTCTTTATTTATGAAATTGATTTCGATAGGTGTGTGTAGTTGTGATCATTGTGATTGTGCAAATCAGACCAAAGATGATGTCCGTTTGACTTCTTATGTATCTGTGAGTATCAAAATATTTTATTTTGTAACAAAAATGTAATTTTTTGGTTGTGTTCTATTTCAGCTGGCCAGAAAGACATGCCTGATATCCCAATTTATTTCATCACCTGTGACCCTGCTAGAGACACTCCTGAGGTCATGAAAAGATACAATGAAGGTGAGTGATGAGAGAGAGAAAAAAATCTAATACCTTGTACTTTTTGAAATAAATTTTGTTTTAAGTGTTGTTTAAAAGAGATACTTAATTCCAAAATTATGCATCAGGATAGGTAGGGATGTGCCTTAAGTCTTCAATCAAAGTTATTTGTCATGAACAGAAAAATGTCTTCGAAATCAGTAGTGTTCTGAGAATAGTTTATTAAGCAAAGATATAAATAAAATTAATTTGATATGAAACATTTTATTGCAGGGAAACTTAAAGATGAAATCAATCTCATAAGTGGTCTCTCTAGAGTACCAGACAAGAAATTCAATTTTAATTTGTTTATTTTTAATTATATTTTTCATTGATTGATTGGATTGGCTGTAATGTATAGAAATATCATTAATCTAAAATGACCTGTCTATTTATAGAAATCTCTTCAAGAATTATTGGTCTGACAGGACCTGAAGACAAGGTGTTGGATGCCTGTAAACAATACAGGGTATACTTTAGTAATGGCCCTAAAGACAGAGACGGGGATTATATTGTAAGTAGACTGCATACCTTATAATAGCAAAAGAATTTATTTTTTCCTGCTAATTTTTATTCTTGTTTAAAACCAAGATATTATCCAAACCCATTTAGATATTTACAATCTAGAAATATGTTTTCTAGCTATGAAATTCAGATTTCACTTTTAAAAGCAATTTTTTTTTAATTAATTTATTTGTAACTATATCTTTTGAGATAGGTTCAAAAGCTTAAAACTTACAAATGAAAAAATGGGTTAATGGGTTTTGATACTGAGCAGTATTAGAAGGAGTATTTTGATGTTATATTACATACCTGTACAAGACTGAGCTAAGATGCCTAATTGTTCTCCTCTCTCCAGGTGGATCACAGTGTGATAACCTACCTCATGGACCCCCAGGGAAAGTGCCAGGCTTTTTACTCCAGAGACTCTACTGTGGAATCTGTAGCCAGAGATATCAGGCAAAAAATAACATCTTGGGTGCCACAGTCCTGATGAAAATGAGATGAGGATAATTGTGTATAAATTATGGACTCCATGCTCTCTGCTGCCAGGAGCCTGAAGACAAACTTGTAATAATAGTCAGGGGTGAAAGTGTTCAGTATTATGCCTGATTCAGGATTGTCAGGCTTCATTTTGATCGTGTTTTTCTAATGGTCTAAATCCTATGAGAAATTGCAAGCTATGTTTTCAGAATTTTCAGTTTTTGAAACTTGCTACCCTGGTTGTAGCATGTGGCAAAGGATGACAGCTGTGCTATGGTCCTCGTTCACACTGAGCACAACAGTTGCCTGCATTGCATAGGTTTGAGAGATTGGCAAGTTAATAGCCTGGTGATTATGTAAGATAGCTTAAAGGGATCTCAGCTCTTGACTGGAGCTTTCAAACAGTTAGAATTTCATGAAAGGAGTAAAGTTCCCACAGCAAGATTAAAATAAATTATTCAGGTCTAGTCAAACTGGTTCAAAACAGAAAAATGCATTGCTCAATGTGAAAAGGACCAGTGTGAAGTGATAGGCCATGTTGGCCCACAAAATTTCGCTTTCCTTATAAGAACTTATTTCTACCAGTCCGGGTAAATATTCTTATATAATTGTTTATGTAAGCTACAGATGTAGTTATTATTTTTAAGACTTACAACAAGTAGGCAACCAAAAAAAATTTAAAAAAAAAGATCAGATTAGAGTAAAACGTAAAGGAGACCAAGGCTGTGCGTGATATCTAAAGCAATTTTGAGTTCAAGCAGTGATAAATATATTCAGATGAGAAATTTAGAGTGTATTATACTGATGAATTTAAAGAAAGGATTCAGGACCTTTTTGTAACATTTGAACATGGGGGCTGACAGCACCAGAAGAGAGTTGATGTGATAATTTGCTGTGTAATAATAAGGGAAAATAACACAATACCATGCATTCATATCAAGTGAATTACTGTTTATGACCGAGTATGTCCGTATGTTTATTATGTAAAATGTTTTCTTTAAAGAAAAGGTATTCTTTTAGTTCCTATAATGTAAAAAAAAAATAGCACTCAATGCAAGAAGAAAAGTGTTTGGCTAATTCTTTGAATAAAAATCAATGAAAATTATTACATTATACTGCAAATTGGTATGAATCAACTTGAGCTCTATTGATAATATCATGGATAAATGATTCACAAAAAATTATAGGAAAACATATTGATAAAATATAACCATTTATTTTGAAACCCAATATAGGAACCAATTTCTGTAAATGGAATGTTTGTAAGCAATTTGGCATTTGCCACAGATCCTAATTTGAATATACAATTATGTATGCTTTTCACTAAATCTTAGTTACTTTATTTTTCTGTTAAAGATGTGACATATTATTAGAGATCCTTCGATACTTGCATGTGGAAGCCTGTATTGCAGCAGTACAGCAATGTTTGTACGTTTCGATTTTCCTGACAAAAATAAAAGAGCAGACTTCGCCTCATATAATAGTACTTTTCATAAAATGAAGATTTACAGAGACAAAATATGTTTTAAAATGGATGAGCGACCGATGAGTTCATCGGCATCAACAATATTTTTTTACAAAGTGAACAACAGCAGTAAATCAAAGTTTTAAAACAAAAATTAAAATTCATCCACATTTTAATATGACTGTAGTGGCGGATCCAGGGAAGGCCACATCTTGGTCACGTGACCCTAGAGCGTTTAAGCCATTCCTTTCCCCCCACCCCCCAAAAAGAAAGCTGTCTTTCGACCAGTGTGCCCTTCCTATAACAACATATTTGCCTCGTCTGTTGTTTTATATCTGCTAAGCGAGGCAAATAGTTTGTTACTTGTGTCCTCGATCTCAAAAAGAAAAAACTCCTGGATCCGCCCGGGTGCGCTGATGTAATATATTTATCTGTACGGACAGTCCACTTTATCAGGCCAGTCACAGGCTCCAGCTTTAGGATTGAAGAGAAGTCCCGGAGGACACAGGCGCCCTCTTTGGATCATATACCCATCGCAAGAGAGGAAGGTGCTGCAGTCGCCGGGCTCCGGAAAATTTCCACTCGGTTTCTGGCACAGTTTGCCTGAAAATATGTAAATTTGGAGGAGCGTGAGTCTCAGTCTCTCTCTCTCTCTCTCTCTCTCTCTCTGTGATTGACGTTTTCAACGGTATAACTTTCATGTGAATTGGCGTTCAATGTACAACAATATATATGTAAGTGCGCTGTTAGAAGACGTACGCACGCTTAAAGGGACAAGCCTTAAAATTAACATATTAAAATTCCGCAACAGTCATACCCCACTTACATAAAATAATTTTAAGTACCTTGCCCATTTCTTCCTTTCTACAAATTTTAACCTGCCCTCATCAATCCATTCCAATGATTCTGAGCAAACTTAACATTTCAATTTGGTTTTAAAATTACAAAACCAAATTCCAGTCTAAAGTAATTTTATGTTACCAAGCCCCAGGAATATCACGTCAGTACTGACCATGGTCAAGCCTCCGGCCACAGTCAACATTCTGAGGGAGGTCACATATTTTCTTCCCGGCCCTGAACTTCAGGTCCCCTGGGCAGTCAAAGTTGACCACCACCCCCTCAGGACAGATGACCCTGTAGCCACCGCAGTTACTGTTATCCGGCAAAACCCTGCACAGGGGCTCTGGAATAAAGAGGGTCGGAAATTGCCATTTTTTTCAATGCATCAGTAAATTGTATTACACAGATTCATGGTGTCATTATCGTACAGTTTTTGGTTAAAAGCAAACGAATGCGATGAATATAAACTTAAAACAGGAAACCTAATGATAAAATGATTTGCCATACTGTTCACAATTCAAACCCAATTGAAGTTGTAAATCTAGAAGCTTTCCGACCTATGAAAAATGTTCAGCAACAGCATTTGGTAAATCGCCCCCCCCCCTCCCCTTGANTTTAATTGTGCACTTATTTGCTTCTTTATGTTCTGTTTTTTTGTCTATACTTTTGACATCTTTGCTGCCTTGTTAACTTATTTCTACCAGTCTGGGTAAATATTCTTATTCAATTATCTATGTAAGCTACAGATGCAGTCATTATTTTGAAGACTTACAACTAGTAGGCAACCACAAAAAAAAAAAAAAGATCAGATTAGAGTAAAACGTAAAGGAGACCAAGGCTGTGCGTGATATTTAAGCAATTTTGAGTTCAAGCAGTGATAAATATATTTGGACGAGAAATTTAGAGTGTATTATACTGATGAATTTAAAGAAAGGATTCAGGACCTTTTTGTAACATTTGAACATGGGGGCTGACAGCTTCAGAAGAGAGTTGACGTGATAATTTGCTGTGTAATAATAAGGGAAATTAACACAAGTACCATGCATTCATATCAAGTGAATTACTGTTTAGAGTATGTCAGTATGTTTATAATGTAAAATGTTTTCTTTAAAGAAAAGGTATTCTTTTAGTTCCTATAATGTAAAAAAAATAGCACTCAATGCAAGAAGAAAAGTGTTTGGCTAATTCTTAAAATAAAAATCAATGAAAATTATTACATAATACTGCAAATTGGTATGAATCAACTTGAACTCTATTGATAATATCATGGATGAATGATTCACAAAAAATTATAGGAAAACATATTGATAAAATATAACCATTTATTTTGAAACCCAATATAGGAACCAATTTCTGTAAATGGAATGTTTGTAAGCAATTTGGCATTTGCCACAGATCCTAATTTGAATATACAATTATGTATGCTTTTCACTAAATCTTAGTTACTTTGTTTTTCTGTTAAAGATGTGACATATTATTAGAGATCCTTCGATGCTTGCATGTGGAAGCCTGTATTGCAGCAGTACAGCAATGTTTGTACGATTTGATTTTCCTGACAAAAATAAAAGAGCAGACTTCGCCTCATATAATAGTACTTTTCATAAAATGAAGATTTACAGAGACAAAATATGTTTTAAAATGGATGAGCGACCGATGAGTTCATCGGCATCAACAATATTTTTTTACAAAGTGAACAACAGCAGTAAATCAAAGTTTTAAAACAAAAATTAAAATTCATCCACATTTAATATGACCGTAGTGGCGGATCCAGGGAAGGCCACATCTTGGTCACGTGACCCTAGAGCGTTTAAGCCATTCCTTTCCCCCCACCCCCCAAAAAGAAAGCTGTCTTTCGACCAGTGTGCCCTTCCTATAACAACATATTTGCCTCGTCTGTTGTTTTATATCTGCTAAGCGAGGCAAATAGTTTGTTACTTGTGTCCTCAATCTCAAAAAGAAAAAACTCCTGGATCCGCCCGGGTGCGCTGATGTAATATATTTATCTGTACGGACAGTCCACTTTATCAGGCCAGTCACAGGCTCCAGCTTTAGGATTGAAGAGAAGTCCCGGAGGACACAGGCGCCCTCTTTGGATCATATACCCATCGCAAGAGAGGAAGGTGCTGCAGTCGCCGGGCTCCGGAAAATTTCCACTGGGTTTCTGGCACAGTTTGCCTGAAAATATGTAAATTTGGAGGAGCGTGAGTCTCAGTCTCTCTCTCTCTCTCTCTCTCTCTCTCTCTCTCTGTGATTGACGTTTTCAACGGTATAACTTTCATGTGAATTGGCGTTCAATGTACAGCAATATATATGTAAGTGCGCTGTTAGAAGACGTACGCACGCTTAAAGGGACAGGCCTTAAAATTAACATATTAAAATTCCGCAACAGTCATTCCCCACTTACATAAAATAATTTTAAGTGCCTTGCCCATTTCTTCCTTTCTACAAATTTACAACCTGCCCTCATTAATCCATTCCAGTGACTCACAACTATTTCTGAGCAAACTTAACATTTCAGTTTGGTTTTAAAATTACAAAACCAAATTTGAGTCTAAAGTAATGTTAAGCGCTTCAGAATATCACGTCAGTACTGACCATGGTCAAGCCTACGACCACAGTCAACATTCTGAGGGAGGTCACATATTTTCTTCCCGGCCCTGAACTTGAGGTCCCCTGGGCAGTCAAAGTTGACCACCACCCCCTCAGGACAGATGACCCTGTAGCCACCGCAGTTACTGTTATCCGGCAAAACCCTGCACAGGGGCTCTGGAATAAAGAGGGTCGGAAATTGACAGTTTTTTTTAATGCATCAGTAAATTGTATTACACAGATTCATGGTGTCATTATCGTACAGTTTTTGGTTAAAAGCAAACGAATGCGATGAATATAAACTTAAAACAGGAAACCTAATGATAAAATGGTTTGCCATACTGTTCACAATTCAAACCCAATTGAAGCATCGATTGTAAATCTAGAAGCTTTCCAACCTATGAAAAATGTTCAGCAACAGCATTTGGCAAATCGCCCCCCCCCCCTCCCCTTTAATACACCAGTAACCACCACCTACCATCAGGTTCAGGTACAAGCGCTTCCGATTCGTAGGTACAGCAGACTGGCTCGTCAGTACACTGCTTTGTCAGCCAATCATAGAGCTGTGTTCGTCCCGGGCACTCATGAATCTGGACAACCTCGAAACCGACACAGGTCATGTACTGATTGCAGGCAACGGGATGTTTGTAGATTCCTTCCGAGCCCGGACACACAGGGTAACCTGGAAAGAGACGTTGTCACGTTCCTCTTTAGAAAGTTATTAGTAACTTAAAGGCAAAATGAAATATGGTTAACGTTCAGCTTAAATGATGTTAACACCATTCATTAAAATTTTCCATTCGCTTTTTGTAAAAAAATTAATTAATTAAAACTTTTATAAGATTGTCAACATGAGAATGTCTCTTAAATATTTCTAAAAGCAACTCTCTTGATAAATATATAAAAATGTGCTAATATTTTTGATTTTGCATAAAAAAGATAAAACAACAACATACCATCTAGCCCTGTGCTGGGCGGTGCTGGAGGGTCGCTCATGTCATAAGGGCACCCTGGCTTGGGTTTGGGCTTTGGCTTCTCCACCGGTGGCAGCGGCAGTATGGGCCGATTATGACACTTGACGTTCCACGGCCAGTCACACCAGTTTTTGGACTCCACATACATAAGACCTCTGGCACACGGTCTGTTCCTGTAAACTTGGTAATCTTCACACGTGACAAAGTCTCTGCAGTTCAACGGCTCCTCCCAGTTACCATTAGGAGCGCGGCATATTGGATTCTCTGAACACGAATTTAAGAGTTATTACTAATCATGACCTGCATACTGGTTTTTACAATTGAAAACTCCAATTTATTATATCCCAAACAGCAAGACGTCCCTTAAATCTTGTCATATGGGACATGATACAGAATCTAAGTAAAACCACCCCAATGAAGGACTCTTAGGCCTACTTCATAATACCATTGATGGCAAGTTGCGTCTTTAGAGTCATTCAATCCTGAAAACCCTAACAAAAAAGTCCCATAGAATCCTATAAGATTTTATAAGATCCTCTAGAAAATTGGGCCATTTTCCCATAGAATCCTATGGAAACTTATAGGATTCTATAGGATTTTTTCGTAAAGGTAACAAGGGTAAGCCCAACCCATAGCTATGGCACAAACTCAGGCACATTATTATCAGTACTTACTGTGTATGGTCCTGTTTTTACAGCGTATAGTAGTATCTTCTTCACACTTGCTGGTGTTCTCATTGAACAACAACCCCACAGGACAAACGTATTCCACGTCTATCATGGTGTCGTTCACCTCGTCATAGCACGCCACCAGGTAACCACCACAGTTGTTGGGGTTTCCTTTTACCTCGCACGGCGGCGGCTCTGGAACCAAAGCATACAAGTGCATGTTTACAATGGGCATTAGGCATTTTATGTCATAGCCAAATCAGATTATTTCCCTCAAACATTTGCTTATGCTTCCTTTTTCTCCAAGGTAAACCAGGTCCTGGTTGTTTATTTTTCTACGGTACTAATTTTAATCGAAAAACAATGGAGAGTCGAACAGAAAGCCATCTCTACATATCACTCAACACGAAATTCAATATTAGCCCATTTCATAAACTGCGTGAATCTTCACGAAGTATTTCATTCAATTGACTTCCATGGTATGTACTTATTGAGTGGTTACATTTCACCTATATTTTTACACGGTAGGCCTATATCTTTAAAGGAATAATCTTTGACTGAAGTGGTGGTTGAATACTATAGACAGGTACACATATTGCAAGCTGCTTCAATTTGGTTTAACATTATATGTAATATTTGTAATAATTTAGTTGTGAAATGCTAAAATCTAAACGATCCATTATACCTGTTCGATTCCTCATAACCTGTCGGACGTGCATTGCCATGACGTCACAGAGCACCGCCTCTGGTGACGCGCACCTGCCAGTCACGTTGTCGTAGTGCATTCCATGTGGACAAGGGTTGTCATGGAGAACTACGAAATCTACTGCGCAAGTGTAGAACTCGTTGCAGCGAAGTGGGTGCCGGAACGTGCCGTTGGGTGCGGGGCATATGGGCACTTCTACCCACACTGTAATCAAGATAGTTCAACATATAATCATGTTTCAATAAAAGGTAATGTTTATTTCATTTTTAAAAGTTTCAGGTCGATGTTAAAATGGAGAAACTCTTCTAGAATCCTACAAAAATGTAGAAGACGCTTGAGGTATTTGTGTGTGCAGATATGACAGCGTGCTCTTTGTTAATTTGAAGCTGACCACTGACTACTGACCTATCTCGCAGTTAATTCCAGTGACCATGGGTGGACAATCGCACGTGTACATGTTGACCAGGTCATTGCACGTGCCCCCATTTTGACACGGAGCTGATTCGCATTCATTGATGTCTGAATGATAAAGTGAAAGAAAAATGTACATAAAAAGTACTTAAATAAAAGTAAAATACCACTGTACAAAATAACAATTTAATCGCTTTTGCAAGCTTTTTGTAATACAGATTAGTTCTTCTGTTCTTTGGTACAAGTAATAGTTATATATAATTACAGAGACAAAAAGATTACATTTAAGGTACAAAAATACTGTAACATAACTATTATTCTGTGAAGTTCCTCAGTTGGAAAGAGAAACTAAGCTGCAATGATCACAGGCTGTAGCTGAGCTCGTATTGGTCCGTGTGCGCCAGACTAGTATTCAGCTCTTTGTTTTACCTACCTGTCTCACAGCTGAGCCCTGTGTATCCAGGGACGCAGGTACAGGTGTAGTAACCGATCTCGTCAAAACACGTCCCGTCATGCTGACAAGGGTTAGATGCGCATTCATTTATATCTGGTGCATGATGAAAGAAAAAGAATAAACATGTAGGATTCAAAGACGTTTAACAAATTGTCGTCGGGAAACACCCCAGTTGATCTTTTTAACGATCACAGTAATATGCTGTATTAAGACCATTATTTCCAGTCGGTAAAAAATAATATGCTCGTTTATGTTGCCATTAAAAAACATCAATGGTGACCATAAGACCAACTCACAAGTTTAGCTTTAAGTTTTTTCAAACCTTAATAACTTAATATCAACGCAAAATATCTAAGCAATGCTGGTGAGTTAATGATTTCTATTTACTTTCACATGATGTGTTGGCTTGCTATATTTTATATTTCGTTATTTAATGAAACATATTAAACATTTTTGTTACCCGTTTCACAATTTATTCCAGTGTATCCCAAGACGCATGCGCACTGGTACTTTCCAATGAGATCCAGGCACGTGGCACCGTTGAGGCAGGGGTCTGAGGCACACTCGTTGATATCTATATGGGTATAAATACAGACATGTATTTTTTTTACAATACCCACTGCTCAATAAAGAATAACATTAGGCCTAAAGCAAATAAAATTAAGAAAATAATATTATGTTCCAATGTTCCAATATTGAATAAAAATACTGATACTAGGTAGTGCTGCTATCCTTAAAGGTCACATCCAATGTTGATGAATTAAGGGCAATTATATTTTCTTGGGACAATAATTTTATTTGTTTTGGTATAAAGTTATAAAGAAATCAGGCTACAAATTAAGTCTCAGTTTTAGCGAACACAACCCTAGACAATATTTCCGAGAGCTTTTTGCCGTTACCCATGGCAACGTTGACGTATGATGTTGACGTGATCAGGCTATGTAATGAGCTATGGAATGTGCAATTTTGAGACGTGAGCATTAATTTTCACACTTTGAATTGAAAACCTTCTCACCCGTTTCACAATGGACGCCGGTAAATCCTAGAGCACACGTGCAGGTGTAGAACGCGATGCCGTCCTTACAGGTGGCACCATTCTGGCAAGGATTGGATGCACACTCATCAATATCTGTGTAAATAGATGAGAGATCTTAGACAGCAGTGGAACATCTACGTAGATGTAGGTAACTGGGCAAGTAAACCCACAAACAGACAGGACGGTTGAATGAGGTGCGTTTTGCGTGCGTGCGCGCGTGCGTGTGCTTGCGTGCGTGTTCGTGTTGGTATTGTCAGGAGAGCGTAAGGCAGAATAGTCTGACATAGAGTTATATGATAGATATCAATTAATTGCAGCAAACGCTGAGTTTTTATGCAAAATAATAAAATATTTTATATTTACTGCAGCAAGAGTCTATGCCTGAATAATACCAGTATCAAGCCTGATAAAACGGTTACTTACTGGTTTCACACTTGAGCCCCGTGAAGCCGGCTGGACAGAAGCACGTGTAGCCGTTCACCTGGTCTCGACAGACTCCGCCATTCAAACATGGCGCCGACGCACACTCATTGATATCTAGACATGGTGAAAATTAACGTCAACTTTGTGTTCGATGTTTTTATACTTTTACACCAGTCAGCTCTATCTAGAGAACTAATTACGCCATATGTAAAACACAATAATTGACGAATACGCATCTCATCGAAGTAGTAATATATCATACAACAAATGACCTTTTTTATAATAACTACAACTTTAGGAAAAAATTGTTCGTTGGACTAGCTCACCAATCTGACAGCGTCTTCCCGTGAAGCCTTCCCGGCACAAACAGCTGTATCCGTTCACCAAGTCCGTGCAGTTCCCGCCGTTGACACACGGGGACGGGTCACAGTCGTTTATATCTGTTTATATAACGTAAGGCTTAAGTGGTGTTATTTCTTTGAAACCGGTCAGTGTGCGTGTATAAGTATTTTGTTTGAGCAACATATCTAGAGGATTTAACACGGTTTTTAAGTTTTCATAGACGCTGCTTGCCTAAATCTCTCTCTATCTCTCTCTCTCTCAAATGCCAGAAAGATCTATCTCTCTCTTCCATTGGTCGACCAATAAAGGAAAGAATAACTTGTTATATCAATAAATATAATAATAGCATATATATATAATAATAGCATGGTATGAACACAGACACCTACCTGTCTCACACCTGACACCAGTATATCCCGGTACACATAAACACTGGTATCTGTTTAACCCATCCACACACCGGGCATCATTCTGACAGGGATTGGAGGCACACTCGTCTGTTTCTGAAATAGAATAGAATATGATGGGTTAGCTATTGTTCACTTACATTCTATACTTCACTCCCCCGAGATACAATACAATACATTACAATACCGTTTTGTTATCAAATAAGCAAAAAAAATTAAATAAAAATAAAAGAATAATAATAATATTAATAGCAAGCTTAAATCGGGGTTAACAATTAACGCAAGTTAAGATACGAAAAGTTCCCAAAGAAATGTCAACGTACCTTTCTGACAGTTGACCCCCGAGTACCCGGCGCGACACGTGCAGTCATACCTGTTGACACCGTCAGTGCACCTGCCGCCATTTTGACAAGGTGACGAGTCGCACTCGTTGATTTCTGCTCATTCATATGTAAAATCAACGTTATTGAAAGAAAAAACAAACAAAAAAAGATGACATAACTTACTGCTTGTAAACAAAATGAAATATTTCTGTAAAATACACACGAATGGTACTAGTTCCAAGTGAATAACGTCTTTCCCAATTAAAATGGGTCAATTTAATTACGTTTAAAGTTACAAAAACAACCCTTGCCACCTAAACTTCAAACATCACGCAATTGTTCTACTTCTGTTTACATAAGTGCGAAAAAAGAAAAAACCTATTGTGTGTGTAACGGATTTTTACCACAATCACCACGTTGAATGAAAAGTCAAGGACTCCATGTACCAACGTAGTCCCGCCCATTTCCTGTTTACTTACCTGATTGGCAGTTGACACCAACGTACCCTGGCGGACACAGACACGTGTACTTGTTGATTTCATTTAAACACCTGGCCCCGTTCTGGCACGGCGCTGACTGACATTCATTTATATCTGGAACACACAATATAAGATTTTTTTTTTTTTGCAATATGTTTAAATAAGAAAGGTTTTTGATTCATTTCTCGTATTGAAAATCTAAATCTTATTATACTTACCTGCAGCAACCACTGCTGTAACACAGACTGAAAAACCGCAGTTTTCTGTTTAACACATAGGCATTCCAAAAAAAGTTTATAATAAATTTAGATAGGGTTGTGTAACATACCAACTTGACAGTCCCTGCCAGCATAACCTGCTGGACAAATACACGTGTATCTGTTCACGCCGTCCACACACTCCCCGCCATTCTGACACGGAAGCGAGGCACATTCGTTTACTCCTGCAATACAAATACACGGGGATGACTCACTCTCCCCCTATAAGTATCGCTCTCAATAATGCATGTAGCTAATATTACTCGAAATGAACCCTGTGCTCCAAATGCGATGTTAAACCAAACCATGATCTCAAGACAATAGTATGAACCCTACCGTACTGCGGTACTATATGTAGCAAACTTGAAAAAACAGTTTTGATTTCAAAATAAATACTAGTTTCAAATGTTGAATTAAATATCTGATAACGAAGTGCAAAAAAAATGCACGGCCTTCAAATGTTGACAGAAATAAATTCAATAATAAAATGGATAGGGTATGTTTTCGTTATTCACATCATTAAACATTACAAGTGTATCATGTACGGGGAAGATTGCACCAGATTTCTGCAACCAAAGTGAAAGAGCATAATGACATTTTCTCCTTCTGTTTTGCTTTAGTTTTACGCACATACAAGTATTATGTCAACATCATGCTACTCGTTGTGAAGATATCCATCAACAAAGTAATGACGGTTCTTACCTATCTGACAATTCACACCTGTGTAGCCACCAAGACAGCGACACGTGTATCCATTTATGTCATCTTCACATACGCCGCCGTTCTGACACGGCTCCGAGGCGCACTCGTCACGATCTGAATACAAGATGTGCTGTTGGTTATAACAGGCATGTAGCCGAGTGTTCGAGTTTTAAAAATTCCGTATAATGAGAACAACCTGCTTCATAACTTTTTTATTTCCGGCCTTGGTGCAATTTCAGATAAAGTCAGTGTTGTCTTGAATTTCTGTTAACCATCAGAATAATTTTGATGACCAAAATAAGAGGTTTGACATGAATATCACGTTCAAAAAATCTATGCATCGATATACAATCTTTTTATCGCTTGGAGTCGTAATTCAAAAAAAATTGTGAAATATGTATTCATACAAATTATTAGTTAAACGCCCATCGAATCAATCGGTTTTTGGCGTGTTTATTAATTAATTATTTCCTATATCGATACTATAGTTGTATGCAAATATTGCTATTGGAGCCACACACACATACATCTTAAATAATATACTAAAGTATTTTACCTATCTGGCAGTTAACGCCTTCATACCCCGGAATACAGTTGCACGTGTAGCCGTTAACCTCATCGTTACACGTGCCGCCATTTTGACACGGAGAGGACAAGCATTCGTTTAGCTCTGGAAGTAACAGGGCGAGGGCAATGTCAAGGGTAATGTAATTTTAAAAAAACATCCATAAACGAGTATGATCGTAAATTGTTTTCAGTATGGACAGAGGAATGATAATAATGGAGGTAAGTTTCCGCTTTCCAATGGTGGATTCATCATTTTGCTTAGTGGCAAAACCTCTGAAACTCTTAAAGGTACATACGAACCAAGCATCGGTGGAGCGTGGATTCCCAGTAACACATGTAAACCACTTCTACTAGATTCTTATATGACTCAAATAAATTCGACATGCCAAGGGATAAACTGAATAGATCACTCGATCAGCCATAAAAGACATTTAGACTGCTCCTTTCTTTAAATTTTTGGTTGTAAATTTTACCTACTTTCGTGACCTACTTTCCTGCCCCATTGACATACAGCTTTGAATGCCAGCAGAAAAATCCGTTCAAACATCATTTTCGGGTAAAATTAAACAATGCCTTTTGGTAATTCTCTTAGTTATACTACTTGAAACTATATGCTGGCATTTGGTTGGTTTTTGTGACAAAAAATGACTTTGTATGCATCTATAATTATCTTGATAAAATTTTTTGTCAAAATGTAAACGTGACCATTCTAACAGAACACTATTCATAGATATACACCTGTTAAAAACTTACCTGTCTGACACTGCCTGCCAATATAACCCTGACGACACTGGCACCTGTACCGGTTGACCTCATCCACGCACCTGCCGCCATGTTGGCACGGCTCTGACTCACACTCGTTAATTTCTAGATAATACAAAAGTATACACAGTCAGGACACTATTACCGGCAGAATGGTCATAAAGAAAACTGAAAACCGTTGCATTCACGTAAATATTTATTTATTTATTTATTTTTTCTAAATACACGCTTACCATTAGAACTGTTGAATTCACGTATTTATTTTTATATTTTTAAATATTTTGTACAAATAAAGCAAACCATGTGGTAACACGGAACTACAGAAGAATGCGTGTAGGCCCCTATTAGAATATAAATGAAACAAGAAATAAAAGCAGGACTACCTGTTTGACAGTTCAATCCGACGTAACCAGGGAGACAGACGCAGGTGTAGGCATTGAAGGCATCTACGCACCGCCCGCCATTCTGGCAAGGTCTGGTGTCACACTCGTCACGCTCTTAATAATATGTGGAAAGGATTGAATTAACTGAGTGAAACAAACCATACCTTAAAATCTGACATTTTATTTCAGTGCTCCATTCAGTATTTGCATAAATGAAGTATGAGCAATATAATTGCTTTGGATATATTATACGGTGTTCGGTTTTGGCGAAGATCACGTAAGCATTTGAAGCTACTGAAAATCTCGGAAAACACACTCTTATCAAACATATTCTTATTAAAGGCTACAGCTCGTCTACTACTTCTATTTCTTCCATTTACACACAAATAATCACCCACGCAATTTTTCGTCAGATAATGCCACCCGATGCTAATGCAGCGAGGGAAAAATGTGCCGCATACTGGAACCAGTTCCGACTATCTATCAGCGCTCACCTAGTTGGCAGTTGACGCCAATGTAACCCTCTACACAGAGGCATGTGTACTGTCCGTCCCCATCCACACATGTACCACCGTTCTGACATGGTTGAGACAGGCACTCATCAGTCACTAGAAGCAAACGTAAGTTGTTTATTTATACAGCGATAATTATGGCACTACGGGTATAACATGTAATAATTTATCTAAATAAACTCTCTCGCCACGGGTCAGAACTGAGGACAGTGACCTCACAATGACCTCACAGTTACATCGCTGCTACCTCACAATGACCTCACAGTGACGTCACAATGACCTCACAGTAACGTGAGATCTACCTCACAACAGCCTCAGTGACGTCACAATACCCTTACAGTGACGTCACAATGACCTCATAGTGACGTTACATTTATATCACAATGACCTCGCAGCGGTCTCACCTATCTCGCAGTGGATGCCTCCATATCCTGATGGACAAATGCAGTTATACCCGTTGACCTGGTCCACGCATGAGCCTCCCTCTTGACAGGGCTCCGACTGACACTCGTCCACATCTAAATAATTCAAAAAAGTTCACGTTTGGGGCATTTAAAGACTAAATTTAAATTTTAAGATGTTCTGTTTTATTTTGTTAGCCTGTATTGTCGCTGTGTGCATTTTACAGGGATGTCACTAATTTCTCTTTAGCTCAGAAAGCATGGGAGACTTCCATTGTAAGTAAAGGAGTATCTAAATGCATGAGGTGTATATTAGACTTTTATAAAGCAAAAATATAATTTTCCTGGAGATTTCTGCATTTTTCTATGGCATTCAATATCCGAAACCGTCGAGAAATTCATGACCTATTAACACAATTTTAAAGTACTAATATTTCAATTGAAAATGACGTAAGTTAGATTTACCAGTCTTTATCTCCATTAAGAAAAACCAAAACTACAAAGTGATAACTTAAAACGATGTTATTTTTTGAAGAATTTCGATTTTATCCCCTCGGTGATTAAGGGTAATTAATAACAACATTTCCAGGGAGCCTGATACTCACTTATCTGGCAGTTGCTGCCCGTAAAGCCTGGGAGGCAGACACACTGGTACTCGTCAATGCCATCCACACAGCGGCCCCCGTTCTGACAAGGATTCGAGTCGCACTCAACGACCTCTGCAAGAAACATGGGGCATGGAATATACCTTAAATCTTATCTATATATTAGTGATGAACAATGCAGTATTATAATGGTAATACATGTTGACCCAGACGTAAAAAGGGATGATTCAGAAGCTAAAGAAGGGGAACGTGCCCCCTTCCCCCTCCCCTCAACCCCAGAGTCGCCATTGCTTGACACTGTGGATAAATATGAACATCATTGTACATATACTAAGACGAGTTCAAATAGTAATTGAATATCTGTTAGAGCAAATATTGCCACAGACCAAGATTGACCATTGCCTACCTTGTTCACAGTTTATACCAGCGTAACCACGTGGACATTGACATTTGTACTCATTGACCCCGTCCTCGCACTGACCGCCATTTTCACAGGGTAAAGACGAGCACTCATCAATATCTGAAGAGGATTATAAAGAAAATATGTTCAAGATTAGGAAAAAGATATTATAAATGTCCCACGCCAAGATCCATTTACCTTTGTGCTGTAATTTTCTAAACAAACCTCTAAATTTGAATTGTTCGCTAGTTAAAAGTTAATTATCGACGCGACCACAAATTACACTTGCTTCAAATAAATCAATGGAATTTAACGTGTTCTTAAAATATGCGATCAGTGATAATCGAATTTATAATTACAAAGACTGATTTTCAAAGTCTTTTATTAAAAAAAAATGGCACCTATTTGGCATCGTGTTCCGGTAAAACCCGGCGGGCATGCGCACTGGAACATATTCTGTAGATTAGTGCAGATACCGCCGTTAATGCAGGGGTCTGATGCACACTCGTTCACATCTGGGAGAGAGAAAAATACCATCAGCATAACTAATATCTTGTGTCAGTGGCGTATTTACCCAATATGATATGAGTTAACCTCCGGGGGTAAGCCGTGTAAAAAATTAAGATTTCATCGAGCAAGAAACCAAAGCCTGTATTTAATAACCAACAAAACACTTCTACGATTAAAGAAAATCGTTTTTGTTTCTGAAACATTAGAAGATGAAATATTATATTTTTATTTGACGCAATGTTTAAGCACCAGCAAAGATCAGCTATTAGAGGCTACACAATCATTTTCTTTGACCAAAATGAGGTAAAGTTAAGATTACACGAGTAGTACCTTGTTCACAATTGGGGCCTATAATTCCTGGTGGACAAATACATCTGTACTGTCCAACCTCGTCCACACACGAGCCTCCATGCTGACAAGGAGCAGACGCGCATTCATCAATATCTACAGCAGGAACAGTGTTCGATTATTATACGTGTAATTTCTGTTGAAATGAACTCAAAGAAATTTTCTTTGCAACAGACACGGATAAGAGGCATCAATGTCCACGGCACATTTTTAAGACATAGCTGTGTGTATGATATATGAAATAATAATCGGCAAAACCAGCTCTTAATGTGAACGTTTTTAGATGAACATGTACATTATAAGTGCTTTTATGAATCAATATATAAAATAATATGCTTCATCTATTCAACTTTAAAACGGAGATGTCCAAAGATGAACAAATCTTCGACACAAGATCAACTCAAAACAAAAAAAAAGCCGTTCACAATGCATTTTGTCGAGCTACTGTAGCTAATGTGCACTAACTCCACGGGGACTCGGAATGGGACACTAAATACAGTCAGATTAACAGACTAACACACCTGCTCTTGGCGTTTAGTTAAATTTAGAAGAGATGGTGACTCTACGGGTACGTTGCAAAAAAAAAAAAAAATAAATAATAATAATAAATAAATAAATACATAAACAAATAAATAAATAAAGAGGTGGCGTGTCAGTCTGTAAATTATCGGTAATTATATAATGATACATGTAATAATATTTATAAACCGTGGAAAGAGAGACACCACTCTCATTATACATACCTATGCCGCAGTCAGGGCCAGCAAACCCTCGCTGACACAAACACCGGTAACCATTGACCTGGTCAACACACGTGCCGCCATTTCTACACGGCTGGGAGAGACATTCGTCTACTTCTGTTAGTAAAGGTGATTAGAAATTAGACACTCTGATCACATTCTGACGTATCTAAATTCATTGAACAAGGGAGAATGTGGAACGACTGTTCTGTTATCTATTTTATCAGGCCGTTGGGGTATTTATTTATTCAAATCCCGAATTTTTATGAAATAAATAAAATGCCAGGCTTTATGTTTGTAGAATACATTATAAATTTACATCACTTCCCTGATCTTCTACACATTCTAATCGACGGTTCCCTTTTATACGAAACCGCTGTCACGTTTAAAAGAAGAAAAATGCATTTACATATCAATCTAGATTTTCAGTATCTGTCTCCTTCACATGCTTAATTTGTTTTTGAACTTTATAAACTTGTAAACCCTACAGCTAAGATCTGTCTTTCTGTATGTCAAGAAAGATCGTAACATCGTAGACGTAAATTTAGTGTAAATACCACTACAATATATGTCGTGTTAAAAGAGATAACAGGAAAGGTACATACCCTCTTCACAGTTAACTCCCGTGTACCCATCCGGGCATGTGCACAAGTAGCCATTGACCCTATCATGACAGGTGCCATCATTTTGACACGGTTGAGAGGCACACTCGTTTATATCTAAAACAAGATGAACATATTTTTATCTATATCAACATACGTGCAGAGGATATAATTGTTCAATATTATGTGTGTGATTTGTTACAAAAAAAAAGATTCCCTAGATATTTCATTTCAAAAATATACTAAGTAAACCATCGGTGTGTACATTTATGTAGCCTACACCTTATTTTGAAACAAATCCTCAGATCACAATACTTCAGCAACTACTCTTCATTCTTTATGAAAATGCTACAAAAAGTTTTTGTGTTCCTTATTTTTTATTCATTTTTAATTCTGGTGTTTTCATTTTCCTGTAATATTATAGCTTCCTTCGGCGACCAAGCGACCACAGTTTCCATACAGTACCTTGTTGACAGTGTACCCCCGTGTATCCCGGAGTACAGACACACTGGTATCTGCCCACACCGTCCACGCAGGTTGAGCCGTGCAGACAGGGCGCACTGGCACACTCGTCAACATCTACACAGAGAAAAAAAGATATTGAACATTAAAATTATCGTGATTGGTAAAATTTAAGTATTCTGGTTCCAGTATTGTAGTGGGTCCTCAGCACTAACTGTACTACTGGTACATGTGGTAGAAATATAGCATCTCCACGACATAGTGAACAACTATTTCGCCTGAGACAAACTGGTCATCGTATACGTTCAGGGTATCTATCAATGGAAATCATTCGAGATAGTCTAAAAGGAGGCGATAGCGGCACCGCCTGACGTCATACGTGCGAGAATACGCGTGATGTGGGATTAACTTTTCAGCAATAAGGGTGAAACACTATGTACCGGAAATGTTGTTTTAGAAACCAATACTAAAGAGACACACAAGCATGTACTTTTCTTTTATAGACTGTAATTTAACAGAACTAGCTAGTACCGGTAGGATAAGTAAATATGTATGACACATCATTTTCACTCAAGTCTCAGATGTGACCAAGCCACCAGAGAAGCTGTACCAAATAGTCATCAAGGAAGTCATTCTGTAAGTCTGCACAAAATGCTGTTTTCAGTATACCTATTTCACAGTGAACTCCGCCGTATCCCAAGGGGCACTGACATCTGTAGCTACCTATGGTATTGATACAGGCTCCGCCATGTTCACACGGGTTCTCCTCACACTCGTCTATATCTGGAAGTCAGGTTTCAAATATGAAATGTTAACTTGGGAAAGATATTGCCCTTGCTTTCTAGATAAAATGCTAAAACAATATTATTCTAGAATATTAGACCAATAATAACAAGAGGCAAACACTCGGGTGCAACATCCATGTGATCAAGGACTATAAATGGTGAATGGAAACGTAGTGTACAGTGTATGGCTCCGAGTCCCAAAGTCAAGTATAACTCTGTTTTATAAATTATGCTGTTGAAAATTTTCGTCAGCTACACGTGTGTAATTTCCACAGAAATGTAAATTGCTTTGCCAATATCCAGAGGAATTAACGGATATTTATACGATCAACATTTTGTGGCTTTGGATACAGTTAAGCAATGAAGTGATAATGCTTAAATTACTAGTACAAAGAAAATCTTGGCAAAACTTTGCAACATGAAATCACATCTACCACAAGACCCTTCATTTACTAAAGGTCTTATGTTCATTGTAGTTCCAGGCTGCTAGAAGCATGCCACAGTCACCACGCTTATATAGTAAAGACCTGTAGAGTGCCAACTCTTTTTCACATATTTACCATTCTCACAGTTGGTCCCTGTTATTCCTGGCGGACAGATACACAGATAGCCGTTGACCTGATCTACGCATGCGCCATCGTGACAAGGAGAGGATGCACATTCGTCCACGTCTTTTGTGAAAATGAAATTTATAATAAATTGTATGATATAAGATATGTAAGTTCATACCGTAATGTCTTTCATTTATATAATTAGATGTACCTCAGTATCATTCATGTGATACATTAATATTCATTATTATTATCTTCTTCTTCTTCTTCTTCTTCTTCTTCTTCTTATTATTATTATAAAATAGGTACGATAATTCACAGGATATCATTTGTTTCTGCATTTCGTGGATAATCGTAAACTTCGTAGTAAAGCAACCAGATTTCTTTGCTACAACATCATACTCGTAAGATATCCACTAAAATACATGTGGCTTAATTAATTAAGTTGTTAAAGTACACCGTAAATAGCAGGCGCTTTAGCAAGGTTCTATTGAATGCTTGAATGCTATAAAATAATAGATACATATACTAACGCCTACCACCATAGCAGCCCGTGGATAGGGTATTTAGCTCCCCCCTTTTCAACCACATCAGGACATGCGAAGTAATCGGAGGAGGGGGTGGGGAAAAGGGGAACACCCAATCCGCCTATTTTTTAAAATGGTAACCCCGCCCCCTCCTTCATAAGATCTGACGCCGTTGAATTCAAAATTTTTGTATAAATGTTCAAGTCTCACTTACCTTGTTCACAGTTTATCCCCGTGAAGCCAGGTGTACAGAGACACCTGTATCTTCCTATCTCCTCTACACATGTTCCACTGTTCTGGCAGGGAGCAGAACTGCACTCCTCGATCTCTGAGGAGGAGAAAAAACATCATTAGCTCTGCAGTCATTTACTGTGGGGATACAGATTGGTTAAAGTCAACTAATGAAAATCAGCATTGGGTGAGACGTATACATAATTAACAGGGGCGGATTGAGGCGATCTTCTGGGTCTTCCGGAAGACGGTCAAATTGCAGTTTACATTGATGAGTACCTAATTTTTTTCTGTTAAGACGGTCAAAAAATGAAGGATGGATCAAAAACATACTGTGGAAGACTGTCAGAAATATCTCTGTATCCACCCCTGATTAAATGGCAGAGCGCGATGCAATGTTTGGCAGAACACCGTCAAAGTGTCACATCTACCGGTATATTGTACGTCACTCGGCACCTGACTAATATCGCGTCACACACCAGTACTACTCTCTGACCACAAAGTCTGCTAGGAGTCGGTTACAAAATTATTGTTACCTTTAAGTAGTGTATACTAACTTTGAGGTCCCTGATATTAGAGGGTATACTAGTACTGCTAGTAATTGAAACGGGGCATCGTTCCAAATTCAGCGCTTCTCAACCTAGAAGTTCAGTCGGGGCCGTAGCGATAGTCCGAAGGTTCAATAGTCCGAAGTTCATTGGTCCGAATGTTCACTGTAAAACCCTTGGACCAATGAACCCTTGATTAAAAAATCGATGAAAATGTTACCACTTTTCGGACCAATGAACCTTCGGACTATCGAGACGACCCCGTTCAGTCCAGTTTTCTCAGTGATGTAAAAGATATCAGGCAGGAATGGATGTATCATGCTCATGTATATTTTCCTAATACATATTACAGTTCTGATCTCTACTTGTGTCACGTTAAACTGGCCCATCTATGAATCAAACTCTCACCTGTTTCACAATTAATTCCCGTGTAGCCGGGAAAGCAGTCGCACTCGTAGCCATCACGTAGATCGTTGCACCTTACAGCGTAGACGCATGGGTTGGACGCACATTCGTCTATTTCTGAAAGGAGACAAAGGCAGTTTGTGCATATTTGACTTTCATTCTTGGTTCTTTGTTTGCTAGCATCATCGGTTAATGCTTATTAAAGAGGGTCGAAAATGCTTTATGGAGGATATTCCAAAGATGGATTTAGGAGAGAGAGAGAGAGAGAGAGAGAGTGTGTGAGAGAGAGAGAGAGAGAGAGAGGGAGAGAGAGAGAGAGAGATGAGCCTACCTTGTTCGCAGTCTTTCCCCGTGTAGCCGTCTACACAAGAGCAGCTATAGCCGTTGACTAAGTCCGTGCAAGTTGCCTCGTTTTGACACGGGGAAGTGGCGCATTCGTCAATATCTGGAATCACAGGCGGTAAACCAAATGAGAAAATAAAACACGTGTCAGTGATTGATTGAATCATGATCGGTTTCTTACCATGAAGATAAAGATAAATAAAGGTCTAATATCTGGTGGGGCTGAAATATTTTAATAACACAATTTTGAACTTATTTAGGCACTACGTGGCATGTATGTTTTATATAAAAAGTACCTTTTAAGAATCTTGCTGAATGGATGTAGCTAGGGACCGTTTAACAATCGCACGTGACAATCTTGTAGGCAAATAGCAAGTCGAAGTAACATTGTCAACTATATCTATTATATCATTAAGCAGGCCAAATCAATCTCAAATATTTCAGTCGTTTTGAGAGACCTCACCCACTCATCCAACTGTCATACCTTCACCACAGTAGCGTCCAGTATACCCAGGAGGACAGATACAGCGATATCCGTCCACGTCATCAGTGCACGTGGCGCCATTACGACAAAGATTGTCTTCACATACTTCAAAAACTGCAAGTATAGCAACCATAAACTTCACATATAGGTATCAACACAGTGACAAAACCCAACGCACACGGCGAGTCGCCGGCTGAGCTGCAGCTCTGGTGAAGTAACTGAGCTTGTTTGCTGCACGTGAGAGGTTACACGAGACCTGGATCAAATCTGGTAAAACCGGATATCTAGCTTGCTACATATCAAATATACCAGACTGCAGTATTATGGATATTTTAAGATGCATCTTTTAAGAAATGACTTTGATATCTAAAATTCTCTGTGCGTCAAAATGAAAAAAAAAAAAACGGTGCATGTAATAACCTGCAATAACACTCAATGTTTAAAAAATTCAAAAGAGTATATAGGCCTACTGGTTTAATTCCCGAAGCAATAAGATTTCAGTAAATGGTACCAATTACCTATTTCGCAATATCTCCCCGTGTAACCTGGTAGACATTCACAGGCAAAGGTTCCGACCAGATCCGTGCATCTGACGGCGTGAACACAGGGATTTGGAGAGCAATCATCGATATCTGTAACGGCACATGAAATATTGTTATTGAATATTCAGGGGCGGATTGAGGCCGTCCTCTGGGTCTTCCGTAAGACGGTCAGATTTTCAAGTTTACATTAACAGGTATCTTATTTTTTCTGTCGGAAGACGGTCAGAAATGGAGGATGGATCAACAAAGATAATTTGGAAGACTGTCAGAAAATGTCTCTGGATCCGCCCCTGATTATTGTTATTATGCAGTAGAACAACTAAGTGACATGTCCCGTTACTGTTCATTTTAGATTTTATCGTATGTCAAGACAATGCAAAAGAAGCGCAAATCATAAACTTGGGGCAGACACCTGAACATCTTTTATATTTTCTATTTATTTATTTATTTATTTATTTTGACGTCGAGAACGATGCTTGAAAGGGCAGGTAATAGATAAATTTTATTTTCCACTGACCTATTTCACAGTTTATTCCCTCATAGCCCTGTACACATTGACAAGAATAGTATCCAATCTCATCACTGCACGTGCCTCCATTCTGGCACGGGTTGGACAGACATTCGTCTGTATCTTAACAAAGAAAAATTTACGAACACATTTGAAATTACAAGTCTGCACCAAATATCACATTTATGCATCTAAAATCAGAATTAAGCTTTTGCATTTCAGTTGAAATACAGGTATTATATGTGATGGCCTGTAGTTCGATGTTACAAAAAACTCGCGTCATTCGAAATTCATCGATTGCCTGGGGAACGTGTTTACATTTAAAGGTATGTTATTATTCTGATGATTTATTCATGCGACCCAAGCGGTGTCAAGTCGATTTTTATGAAAAGAAATCAATAGATTAATTAATCTATCGCGTTTAGCGCAACAAATGACAAGAGATTGGTTGTAATCCAACAGGTGTTGAAAGTTGGGATCTCAGAGGAATATCAAAGGCTGTGTGTGTGTGTGTGTGTGTGTGTGTGTGCGTGTTCGTGTGTAAGTGCACGTGTACTTGTGTGTTCTAGGCAAATGGGCCTGGCTTTCTACTTTAAAGACATACCCACATCCTGCAATGAACAGGGTTCATATTTACTCTGGTTTGTAACCTGTATTTATACTTACCACACCAAATACTTACCGATTTCGCAATGAGGTCCTTCGTAACCGCGTAGACACCTGCATTCATAATCATCCCCGATTGCAATACACTCTCCGCCATTTTTACACGGCTGTAAGGCACACGGGTGTGTATCTAACATAGGACAAGAAGCAAAGTGCAACTGAAAACATTTAGTAATGCAATATGTGTATATGTATAGATGGCAAAATACACACACTGGACAAAAGAAGTGTCACCCCCTAACTCAGAGTAATAAAAGTAGGCAGATCTTGGGTACTTATAATGCCTGGTTTACTTATAATGTGACTAATGAGTATAAAACCGCTATACCATGGAATTCTATTGTTGGTCTTGTACATGTACAGCAAATGTTATTCCTGTCTTCCTCCAATATGGCAAGATACAGGCAATTATCTAACGGTTATAGGTGCAAGTTATTAACCTGAAGAGGCGGAATATTAGCAATGTCAGAATATCGATACAATTGAATTGTTCAGTCAGAACCGTGCAGAGGGTCTGATCTCGGTATAGAAACACTGGATCAAGAGACAAATTGCCTCTGATGGGTCATCCAAGAAAAAATACTGGCCGTGAAGACCGACGACTGATTTTGATGTCCAGGTTGTCAAAGTTCGACATTGCTGGTNCTGAACGCATCAGACAATTATATGAAACCTTGCTTCGTAGACTGGCACCTATTATTAGGTCACGTGGCTATGCCACTAAGTACTAATTTTGGACTTGAAACTGCATATTTTGGTAGAATGTATATTTTGTTCTCATTTTGTGATTTTTTGTGAAATTTGATGTTAATAAAATGATACCAGGAGCATATCATTCCGCAGTCATTTATCTCCCCCATAGTATTGGCTCAGTAGGGGTGACACTTCTTTTGTCCAGTGTGTGTACTACTACTTTAACAACAACGACAACAACTATTACTACTATAACTACTACTACTAATATAACTACTGCAAATTATTATTACTACTACATATACTACTACTGCACATATTACTACTACTACTACTTCTACTAAAACAATATATGATTCCTCCTCACCCATCTCACAGTTGACACCCACGTATCTCGGAGGACAGACACAGGTGTAACTGTTCTTCCCGTCATAACAGCTGCCTCCATGTTGACATGGCTCTGACAAACACTCGTCCACATCTGGAAAATGTGAAAAGAAGGTCTAAGCTAGCTTTTCACACATTGTCCTTGGTGAACTATTAAGATACTCGGCTAGCATTTACAAAAAGTCCAGGGGGACTATAAAACGCTGTGGAACTAATGGAGTCCAACAGGACTTCTATCGGGCGTCCTATCTATTTTCTAAAAGACGTCCAAAAATTGACTGTAGATTCTTCTTTATAATACGCTTTACAATAAAGGTCTACTGTTGTAGGCTAACTTAAAGAAATGACTGCCGATTGACGTACGATTACATTTCTTCTTAATTCATGTAGGGTTTCAGTTAATTATTGCAGTCCAGCGCAGAGCTGTATAGAAGATGGGGTTAACGTCTGGAATGAGTGCTATGACATAAATGCCAATGCAGGTAGTACGCACGTGAATGCAGTGACCTTCAGCACGTGATGACCTTACTGAGGTCAAACTATATTTAGGCCATTGTACAAACATCGTGTTGTATGCTGGTAGCAAGGGAGGTCATATTAGTCCAGTTTTAATTTTTATTGTTTTAATTGCCAAATCCTTTTCTCTCAACTCTACTGAACACTTCAATCAAATTACATCTTTTTTAAGTTGTTGAAAAAAAAAAAACAGAATATCGTCTAAATATTCCCAGACAGCCTTTATCATGTGACCCTTTTTTGTTGTTGTTGACTCTGTCTGAATCAGGGACAGAGTAAACAGGTAATAGCCGAAAAACGGAGCTAGATCTTCATCTCAAAGACTCTGTTGTCAAGATTTATTGCTTGAATATATAACTTTACACATACACAGAGGAAGTTCAGCTTTAAATCCGAAAAAAGTTGTTCAAAAGAAAAGAAGAAGTAAGCTGTTCGACACACGCCTATTCGTAAAAAGTCAATCCTCGGTAAGTTCACTTCTCCGGATAACAAATGTATGTATATTTTAAATTACACATTACACGGATTAAATATACGAAGAAAAAGAATAAAACGTGTTGTTTGTGGCACATTTTTATACATATTTCATGTCCAAAACGGACTTCTCTTTTTTTTCACTTTCGCAAACACTGCGCCCTGTTTCCACAGCGCTCTGACAAACAACTTTAATGTCAAGGTCACATCTTTGTATTGCAGCGTTCGTATAATAATGCATTATTTACTCAGCGTGTGGTGACACAAAGCAACAGCGTACTCTTTCTTTAGTAATTCTTGTAAGAATAAGCTTTCACTTAGACCAAAACACCACAAATGTGACAATAGTCTTATTCAACGTAACCCTTTAGAATACAACAACAAAAGGTACTTTTTTCTTTATCCAAATTCCTCGTACAATTGAGCTACAAATTAATATATCTATTTAAAAAAAGCGACGTTTAGTTTATCGGTAGGACATAATGGCATCAATGACATCAATGCAGCACGAATAAAATGTAATAGTGACCATCTTATCTAAATAAAAGCATTTGCATTATTCTGAAAACGAAACATGATCAATAGACTGGGTTCCCATACCTAGATCAACCTAACAGGATCGATCCATCTCCGAGGGGTTTCTAGCTTAATTGCTGGTTGCTTACGCGGCTTAGATATCTGGCACGCCCACTGAAGCTGCAAGCTGCTAAACGATAATTAATTACCCCCTAGATCGACCTACAGTTAGTACCATAGGGTCTGGGAATGGTCCCTTAGTACATGTACGTGTTCTTGCCTATGAAATATTACATACTCTTATCACTTTAGCGTTGAATAATTTTATGTTGGCTAAATTAAGTCGCAAATTGCCAGTTGTTATGTAGAATAGTAGTAGGACTGGTATGGTCTCCGCTTTCTTTGATGTAAATAAGTTATGATTTATCCTGAATAAAAGGCTGATGCATTGTAAAGTGATATTAATCTTCTGTCTTCGAAGTAAAATCTAAATTTTTGATAGGCCACAGCAAAGTTTACCTTTGTAGAGCTGCATTTTAGAATACTTTTTGCAACTGAACGCATTTTGCGACCATGATTTTTTTAATCGCTGATACGTTTTGAAGTACTATAAAGATAGATTTGGAATGAGAACGGGGTTGCCCAGGCTAGCTACAAGTGATTCTGGTCAGGCTGCTCCAGGGCCGGACGATTATATATGTAATTTATTTCACATTGTAATTTCGAGTGGTTGGGGTGGTTGATTCTTTATTTTTCTACATAGCAGTATCTGCTATCTAGTCTTAGATCAGAAGTTTTAGGAACTTGAGACGTCGGGGATTGATCAAACTGATAAACCTATCACTTTACTTTAACAAAATAACCATGAGAAAAACGAAAATATTCTGATGAACCTTAAAAACCGTCATCACATTTTATTTTGCAGATCTGAAAAATGGATAGTTTGGATACTCCACAAAAGAAGAAGGCAAACCATTCCTGCATGCAACTCTTAATAAGTCGTGCAGAGGACGTACTTCGAGATGTTCTCAATACTCAGTTACAATCACGATATCCAGGGCTCTATGGACCATCAAGTAATGGAGTGATAACTGATGTCTTAAATGACAAAACTGTGACACATACCTTGCTCAGTCTGAAGTCAAAGGGAGTGAAGAGAAAGAGGATTTTAGACCAAGGTCAAATGGATATTCTCTATCCTCCTGCGAGCCCCGCCCCTCCTGTGACATTGCAAGACTTAGGTATAACCCTGATCTTAGTCTTATTAAGAAACATCACAAACTTGAATCCTCATGCAAAATGGGACAATCCTCCTGCCACGGATACATCGACAGAGGCCAACATCGCCAGGGTGAAGGGGTACCGCAATAAGCACGCTAATGGGACAGATGGTCTCTCAGACGCAGACATTCAGAGCCAGTTCGCTGATTTGAAAGCTATCCTGCTGTCTCTGTCGACATTGTATACTAATGATGACTATGACAAACTGCTGATTCAGCCCCTCGATGCCTCAGGTAGGTTTTGGCACAATTACTTAATACCTTTTCAACACCTGTACAACCAGACAGAATAAATAAGCACAAATGCACTTGTTTGTGACACACACACACACACACACACACACACACAGAGATGCACACGAGCGCGCGCATGCGTTCACACACGCTACAATCAGGCAGTATATTTTCAGGTTTTGTACCGTTAGATTTAGTGGTCCAAATTTATTTATTTATTCATTTTTACTTAAACATTTTAATTAGTGACCAGAAACTATGTATCCTTATTAACCCACAGAATGATTTATCTCACAGAGCAGTATCTCGATTAACAGAATTAACAAAAAGGTCCATCTCTTTAACTTGTGTATATTGTAAGAATCATAGTCAAGTATCATATTGAATTACTTATTGATATATTATTATTTTTCTTCTCTGTACCATGTAAACAAACAGGTGAATCTGAATCCAACAAAATAAACACGTAACATTATACGCTGAAATAAATTTTATTATTATTATTAATTTCATTAAAAACGTACACCACGTTTCTACCTTGGAGCTACTGTGGTTTTAAAACGAAAGTGCACACAACGTAACTGAAATTTGTTCTTTCAGAAACCCTTTGTCAGTTGCTCTCCACGAAGTTACCCAGAACAAACACTGAGTTGAAGGGCCGTGATGACATCATTACCACGATACAGCAACATATCAGAGATAAAGCTCCACTCATTCTCCTGACCGGGATGGGGGGTATTGGTAAGACCAGCATAGCAGTTAAGGTTGGGCAAAACTTTCAAAATGTGCTATACATTGATATGAGACACGTTACAGATCTTAACTCTGTCAGAGTTTCACTTGTCCAACACTATCACCCAACACACCCTTTGAAAGATTTATACCCCTATTATAACAGCATTTTCAAACATACATTGTCTTGTTTGACTACAGATACACTCCTTATCCTGGATAATAGCGACCACGTTCTAAGTTCGAACAGGGAGGAGTTTTGTGATTTTTTAAAGGATGTAACTGATTCAACGAATCATATCACTTTGTTATGTACCAGTCGTGAAAGGTTTGATTCCAAAACACACAACAAAGTTGTGGTAGACATTGGCCCACTCGATAAAACCTCATCACGTGAAGTCTTATGGGAAAGAAAACCAAGCAGCCCCTCGGACAGTGAGTCAAAGGCTTTAGTCGAAATGGCTAACATGTGTAACCATAACCCTCTAGCTTTAAAATTGCTAGCAGCACTACTTGATGAAAAAAACACCGAAGAGGTATTAGAAAAAATGAAAATGCAAACGATGTTACCCACTCTTGTCATTCCCAGCGTGCCAACAGAGATCACAGCTTGCCTTGATATATCTTGTGAAATGTTAGAACCGGAGGCAGAAAAGGTGTTTCATGCACTGCGTGTATTTCCCGTTGCTTTTTACCTCAAAGAAGTCTCTGATATTTTCGGGTTAAAACAAAATGATTGTGAACATATTCTAGACAGTCTTGCCAAAAAATCCCTCATTAGTGCAGATAATGGCATCTATGACATCCACCCTTTACTTAGGGAATATGCAGAATACAAAGCCCAGAAATGCAGCAATTACATTTGTGAAATCCAAGATGCCTATTGCAGTTATTATATAGAAGCATTCAGAATGGTAGAATACAAAAGTGTTGGTGTTTCAAAGTCAAGTCTTCTATCGGTGATGTTACCACATATAAAACACACTGCTGATTTACTTATCAAACAATTAGAGTCCCAGGAGGTGTCTAAAAAACGGGAAAGTGTAGACATATTAGCTTCGATTGCAAACACATTCTGTCACATTTATCTCTGTAATAATGCTCTACATATTTTAAAATTAGTGGCCCATGAACAGGAGGCACTGTTAGGACACAAACATCCCGACACTGCCACCACATACAGCGATATTGGTAATGTTCTTCAGGCCATGGGTGAGTATGAAAAGGCAGTTGATTATCACAATAAATGTCGTGCGACGAGGGAAGAGNTTATTATTATTATTAATTTCATTAAAAACGTACACCACGTTTCTACCTTGGAGCTACTGTGGTTTTAAAACGAAAGTGCACACAACGTAACTGAAATTTGTTCTTTCAGAAACCCTTTGTCAGTTGCTCTCCACGAAGTTACCCAGAACAAACACTGAGTTGAAGGGCCGTGATGACATCATTACCACGATACAGCAACATATCAGAGATAAAGCTCCACTCATTCTCCTGACCGGGATGGGGGGTATTGGTAAGACCAGCATAGCAGTTAAGGTTGGGCAAAACTTTCAAAATGTGCTATACATTGATATGAGACACGTTACAGATCTTAACTCTGTCAGAGTTTCACTTGTCCAACACTATCACCCAACACACCCTTTGAAAGATTTATACCCCTATTATAACAGCATTTTCAAACATACATTGTCTTGTTTGACTACAGATACACTCCTTATCCTGGATAATAGCGACCACGTTCTAAGTTCGAACAGGGAGGAGTTTTGTGATTTTTTAAAGGATGTAACTGATTCAACGAATCATATCACTTTGTTATGTACCAGTCGTGAAAGGTTTGATTCCAAAACACACAACAAAGTTGTGGTAGACATTGGCCCACTCGATAAAACCTCATCACGTGAAGTCTTATGGGAAAGAAAACCAAGCAGCCCCTCGGACAGTGAGTCAAAGGCTTTAGTCGAAATGGCTAACATGTGTAACCATAACCCTCTAGCTTTAAAATTGCTAGCAGCACTACTTGATGAAAAAAACACCGAAGAGGTATTAGAAAAAATGAAAATGCAAACGATGTTACCCACTCTTGTCATTCCCAGCGTGCCAACAGAGATCACAGCTTGCCTTGATATATCTTGTGAAATGTTAGAACCGGAGGCAGAAAAGGTGTTTCATGCACTGCGTGTATTTCCCGTTGCTTTTTACCTCAAAGAAGTCTCTGATATTTTCGGGTTAAAACAAAATGATTGTGAACATATTCTAGACAGTCTTGCCAAAAAATCCCTCATTAGTGCAGATAATGGCATCTACGACATCCATCCTTTACTTAGGGAATATACAGAATACAATGCCCAGAAATACAGCAATTATATTAATGGAATTCAAGATGCCTATTGCAGTTATTATATAAAAGCATTCAAATTGGTAGAATCCAAAAGTGTTGGTGCTTCAAAGTCAAGTCTTCCATCACTGATGTTACCACATATAAAACACACTGCTGATTTACTTATCAATCAATTAGAATCCCAAGAAGTGTCTAAAAAACGGGAAAGTGTAGACATATTAGCTTTGATTGCAAACACATTCTGTCACATTTATCTCTGTAATGATGCTCTACATATTTTGAAATTAGTGGCACATGAAAAAGAGGCACTGCTAGGTCACAAACATCCCGCTATGGCCGCCACATACAACGATATTGGTAATGTTCTTCAGGCCATGGGTGAGTATGAAAAGTCACTTGTTTATCACAATAAATGCCTTGTGGCGAGGGAAGAGACACTTGGTCCTAAAGACCCTGAGACCGCCGACACATACAACAATATTGGTAGTGTGCTTGGGAAAATGTGTAAGTATCAAAAGTCGAGGTATTATCACAATAAATGTCTTGCGGTGAGAGAGGAGATGCTTGGTCCTAAACACTCTGATACTGCCACCTCCTACAGCAATATTGGTAGTGTACTGAAGGACATGGGTGAGTATAAAGAGGCACTTAATTATTTTAATAAATGTATTGCCGTGAGAGAGGAGATACTTGGTCCCCAACACCCTGATACTGCCACCTGCTACAACAATATTGGAAGTGTGCTGCAGGACATGGGTGAGTATAAAGAGGCGCATGATTATTACAATAAATGTCTTGCGGTGAGAAAGGAGATGCTTGGTCCCAAACACCCTGATACTGCCACCTCCTACAACAATATTGGAAAGGTAATGCAGGCCATGGGTGAGTATAAAGAGGCTCGTGATTATTACAATAAAGGCCTTGCAGTGCGAAAAGAGACATTAGGTCCCAAACACCCTGATACTGCCACCACATTAAACGATATAGGAAGTGTGCTGCAGGGCATGGGTGAGTATAAAGAGGCGCATGATTATTACAAAAGATGTCTTGCGGTAAGAGAGGAGATGCTTGGTCCTAAACACCCTGATACTGCCACCACATACAACAATATTGGTAGTGTACTGCAGGACATGGGTGAATATAAAAAGGCGCGTGGTTATTACTATAAATGTCTTGCAGTGAAGGAGGAAATGCTCGGTCCCAAACACCCTGATACTGCTACTTCCTACAACAATATCGGTCTTGTACTGCATTACATGGGTGGGTATAAAGAGGCACTTAATTATTTTAATAAATGTCTTGCCGTGAGAGAGGAGATGCTTGGTCCTAAACACCCTGATACTGCCACCACATACAACAATATTGGTGGTGTACTGCAGGACATGGGTGAGTATAAAGAGGCACTTGATTATTACCATAAATGTCTTGCAATGAAGGAGGAAATGCTCGGTCCCAAACACCCTGATACTGCCACCTCCTACAACAATATTGGCAGTGTGCTGCAGGACATGGGTGAATATAAAGAGGCACTAGATAATTACAATAAATGTCTTGCAGTGAGAGAGGAGATACTTGGTCCCAGTCACCCTGTTACTGTCAGAACAATCCAAAGTATCGATCAGGTATCGAAAAAGTACCTTGGGAAGTAATTCCGAGTCCGTAGGTGCACCATAGTAGAGTCAACGTGTCCATAACATCCTGTATGGAACCAATAATTTCTCGTGTCTCAAAGATTATTCCTATTTTAGAAAATCCCCTCCTTTCTTAAAATCCATTCATGGGAAAACAAGGACACTACTTGACTCTACCAATCAGTGCTTACGTCAGACTAATCTGTCTAGACTTCCCGTAAAGACACATACAAGATTGAGTGTTTATCTATAATGTGACATTTAAACATGCGTGTATTTGTCCCCAATCCGCACAATTGTTATATAAACATTATGCAGCACATGACACGGAATTCAATGTTTTCTCCTTCCCAACCATCATAATATTCCACTTCAGTATTTCTGGGCTATTGTGTTCTGCTTTTCATAAACACGAAAGTATCAAAGTTGAAACAACTGTAAATACATATAAATACATTCTTCTACAAGCAGTGGTATACTATCCATATGTCAGTCCTACTTCTCATTATCCAGTCTTTGTGACCGCCTCTACATACACAAATAAGCGCACACCCATGCACGCACACACACACACACACACACAATTTAAAATAAACTCAAGGGGTTTACACTGAGTTATTCATAGACTGTCTTTCATGAATATTTCTTAAAAGTCAAGAAAATATGAGATTTATGGTCGCAATCATTTTGACAAATGATTTATGAAGTTTTATCAAATATGTAGCTGTTTACAAACTTGGTTTTGCAAGTAATCGACTGTATTAGTCTTACTTTGTTTCAATATTCATCTTCTCCTCTGTAGGACAAATTTATCGCATGAATCATGATACACACACACACACACACACACACACACACACAGATATAAAATTATGGAAGAGATGTCTCACAAAGTATTCGATTCAGCAAGTACATGTATAGCATTTTATATGCATACCATGTTATTTATCTGTTTAAAATGAAACAGGCAAATGCCCTTTTTGAAAACCTGGGCCCATTTTAACAACATTGGATAACACTATCCACTTGTTGAAATATTTATCCTCTGGACTGTTATCCTGTGAGTATAGTAAGGTTTTCTTAACGCTAGAGACTTATTTTTGTTTTTGATATTGCTATCCAGTGGTTGAAAATAGCCCTTACCCTCAGGGTAAGTGTCCAGAAGATAACAATATTGTCCAATGGATTGTGTTATCCACAGTGTTGATGAAACCAGTGTGACAGAAATGGAACTCCTAGGAATGGAAGTCTGAGGTCCCGAATAATAAGTACAGGTTAGGGTTTGTTGGAGTATTGGTGGTTAGCATATAGGACGAATGTCACCTGTACAAAGTAATGGGAAGCGGACTACGGTTCCTAGCGGACTTCCATTCCTGTTACACCTGGTCCTGTATTGCAGTACCCCCAAGGTTTTGAAATGCAGTTATGACCGAGTGGTAGCTTAGTAGCTTAGTTTTGATGTAATATGAATCTGTCCTGTTTATAAAAAAGTTATTATATTCTGATGGATATTTTATGTTATAGATAAGGTATTTTAAAAAAGTTATCACTTCAAAGTGTTGTTTTGTGTAGCGTTACAAGATGGTTTGTTTGGCTCATTTTTATGGTCGATTGGGAAAACTATATTAAGGAAAGACCATGTAATACCGTATTAAGGTGTTTGTAGTTTACACCAAAGAATGTGCTGTATCAATGTTGCTAGAATATACACAGTGAACAACTAGTTATGGATGATCATCTTTGGTACGTTTTATATATTTTAAAAATATAGCATTGGAAGCATGTGTAGAAGAACTTGGAAGATATATAAATCTTATAATAATATAACTATGTTACTACTAAATGATGAAGGTTGACTGTCTTTACGATAGTCATACTATCCGTATATCTTCATCGTAAAAGAGCTGTTAGCACTTGTAATATGATAAAGAGAAAATTAATAGTTGTAAAATACGGTAATAAATTGTGCATAACTATCTGTACTTCTTGTCTTGCTTGCCAAGTCGTTGTTTTATCTCTCTGTATTAGAGAATAACTAAATATCAATCTTCGTAAGAGAACTACACTGCTTAAAAGCAGTACATCGCTTAAATTGTGCTTTTAATCCCATATACCAAACATCACATGCTTTAGGGTACAAAAAAGAAAGTATCGGTGTAGATACTCACATTTTTATTATTTACTTTATTCAAATTAAAAATAATCACCCCTTCAAATCTGGCGTTCTATTGTGATATTTCAAAGAGGTAAAATATCCATAAAATCGTAAATGAATCTTGTAATTCGGTTCGGTTCTTTCTGAGAACCACCAGTGCTTGACACAAATGGATCCTACCAATAAGTTATTTGTTGTGGCAAATGTTCAAATGCATTCCATTTGATATGGTTAATGTTCAAATGGTTTTTATCAGTCACAAAACTAGGTCAGTCGCGATACTGCATAAAGTACAAAAGAAAAAATAACGGACCTTTTCACGGAAAAGGTCGGATCATCCCCCCCCCCCNTTTAATTTCACCTGCTACATATTTCACGACGTGGATAAAATCCCTATGAACAATTCACTGCTCTATAGATGTCCGCCTGGCAGAGTTCTTCATTTTGCCTCCGCTGAGGATAGGTTTCAGTACAGGTCTGTGATAATAATCCGCTACACAGCCTCTCTCTCGCTCATGTTCTGTCTCTCTCTCTTCGATTTCAGAATCTCGATTCTCTCTGCCAATGAAAATTATCACTGAAAATGCGACAATAAGGCGATCTCGGCTGTTTAAAAAGATCTTTAAAAGACTGTTTTATCTATTTTGTCAATTTCAAATCCAAGTATTTTACGAAATAAACAAATAAATAAAAAGATAAAAATTATAAGTAAATGAATAAATATAAAGCTTTGCATGTTGTGACTTCAGGCTTCCCTATACAAACTACATCGGAGGAGTTATTGGATTCACTCCTGACACATTCAAAAAGATAAATGGGTTTGCTAATAACTACATAGGATGGGGTGGTGATGACGACGACATTTTTCTAAGGTAAGTGGGATGCTTATGGACGCCGGTACTGTAGGTGATTTATCCCTTCATCATTAAGGTAATTTTTAAGCAAATATAACCCTTTTCGGTAAAAGCATTAACAGTTGATCGCACTGGTTCTTCTGAATATCAGTTTGGGATGGCATACACTCACAAGTTACCAGTAGATACAAATGCAACTAAAATTAGTCCTCATTACCGTTAAGTAAGAGCGCATAAATAACAAGCTGATCCGCGGACTAAATATGACCGACTGTTGCTGTTGGCTGTTTTGAATGCACTGTTATATCAGAGTGAAATAAGCAGGGGTGGATCCAAGATTAATTGAAGGGCGTGGGGTTGGGGGCCGCTTAAGGACCCCGTAAAAATGGCATTTTAGAGGGCAAAAAGTGCCATTTGGAATGGTTTAGAGCTATGATTCAGCTAGTCAAAATTATAATATCAAGACGGGGCCATTGGTGTGATTTTTTTCAGAATTCGAAAGGGGGTGGGGGTGGGGGGGTCAGGATACCCCTGACCCCCCCCCCCTCTAAATCCGCCATTGATAAGCCCCTGGTAAGGGCGACAGATGGTTGTTTTGGATAAGGGGTAGAGTTTACAGCCTCTCCCGCCAAAATCACAACGCAATCATAATTTGAATGTTGGTGTACGATTTTAAATTAAACCAGATCTGTCTTGTTTTAGGAGTGTATATCAAAAGGTTCCTATTGAGCATGCCAACAATCGCTCAGGCGTGTACCGAGTTTTAATCCATCCGCGGTTGCCTGGTGACGTATACATGGAAAAGTGAGTTATTATAATACAGTGTATATTATAAAGTACATGTATCTTGTGAAAAAGAAAAAGAAGTTTTTTTGCACCCCTAGTAATATTCTAGGCTGATACAAGGGCTTGCTTAATTTTACTTTTAAGTTAAAAATGGCATAATAANTCTTCTGAATATTATTTTGGGATGGCATACACTCACAAGTTACCAGTAGATACAAATGCAACTAAAATTAGTCCTCATTACCGTTCAGTTAGAGCGCATAAATAACAAGCTGATCCGCGGACTAAATATGACCGACTGTTGCTGTTGGCTGTTTTAAAAGCACTGTTATATCAGAGTGAAATAAGCAGGGGTGGACCCAGGATAAATTGAAGGGCGTGGGGTTGGGGGCCCGCTTAAGGACCCCATAAAAATGGTATTTTAGAGGGCAAAAAGTGCCATTTGGAATGGTTTAGAGCTATGATTCAGCTAGTCAAAATTATAATTTCAAGACGGGGCCATTGGTGTGATTTTATTCAGAATTCGAAGGGGGGTGGGGAGGTCAGGACCCCCCTAACCCCCCTCTAAATCCGCCATTGATAAGCCCCTGGTAAGGGCGACAGATGGTTGTTTTGGATAAGGGGTAGAGTTTACAGCCTCTCCCGCCAAAATCACAACGCAATCATAATTTGAATGTTGGTGTACGATTTTAAATTAAACCAGATCTGACTTGTTTTAGGAGTGTATATCAAAAGGTTCCTATTGAGCATGCCAACAATCGTTTGGGCGTGTACAGAGTTTTAAACCATCCGCGGTTGCCTGGTGACGTATACATGGAAAAGTGAGTTATTATAATACAGTGTATATTATAAAGTACATGTATCTTGTGAAAAAGAAAAAGAAGTTTTTTTGCACCCCTAGTAATATTCTAGGCTGATACAAGGGCTTGCTTAATATTACTTTTAAGTTAAAAATGGCATAATGATTTAAAAATGACAAAAAAAAAAAAAAAAAAAAAAAAAAAAAAAATTTTAAATCCATCTTACTCGAACCAAAACAAGTAGCCTACATGTGCTTTTTAAATATGCTAGTACATGTTGTATCCAGTACTTATTCGACCTGCTAATCACTAACTATTTTAATAGTGTTTTTTTCAAGAGTTTTTAAAGTAAAGTGATTCGAATTCCCGGTGACTTATAATCATATTTGCCTTCTTGAAATTCTGCATAAGCCCACTCATTTTCAATCATTAAGCAAATGTTTTATTTCGTTCTTAAATGATTATTATTAAAATAATTTAAAGGTCTTCCATTCTTCTGGTTTATATCCATATAATATAATTTTTTTTTTTATGGAATGTGAGTCGACGGACTTAATACATTGAACTACATCCTACTAGCAACAGAGAATTTTCGCTTGGTCCCACTCTCGTTGTTTTTGCATACCCATTGCCATATATTCTGCAGAATTTCCAATGCTGCATAGCTTCCGTTGTATAATGATCGCCATTGCAAATAATTCATAGAGGTCCCATGCTCCAGTTTGCACCGAAACTGTATAGGCACTACGGGCCTTGGGACAGTGGACTTAGTACGTTGAATTACACCCTATTAGCAACAGAGTATCGACCAACATACACTTGGATCAAATTTAATGTTGATCAGACCAGCATGATGAAGGTACGTAAGAACAGAACCTAAATCTTAAAAAGCATACAGCAGATCAGGATGGATCGAGTCTCTATAATGATATATTGTTTTTTAAATGGTGCAGAATTTTATATAAATTTTACCAAATAAAATTTGAAGCGGTCTTTTCTGCACAGATATAAATTATAAGAGTTTCCTGTCCTTGTATACATTACCTTGTGTCAGTTATAGCTTATTTTATCAGCAATATGCGTGCGAACGTGCATGCGCGCGTGCGCGAGAGAGTCCTAACGTCCAACCTTTTGTTTCGCAGACGTAATTGGACGTGACGTTGAGTAGAATTTATATTTTGTAAACGAACTAAACCCCGCTCTTTTTTTAATACGTCGTATGCACTTCCAGAACGTGTGGAAAGGCATAATGGACGCCAGGTTTGACAGAACGGCCAATAGTACATACTGGAAAATTAACGAGCAACGGGCTTTCCAAATGTTTCCGAAGTAAGTGAACAAATGCTAGTTAATTTAAATGTGAAATTCTGATGAGAATATTTACATGAAATAGTGCCAAAATTGGCCAAATTTAGAACAATAATTTCTATGTTTATCCTTGTTAACGCAAATACTCTTGTCAGCATTAATTTAGATCGAGGAGCCATAAAGTGTTTGAGCTTGGTTTGAGCCTGCGATGCATACAGTATGCCAAAAATAACTGTTTCTTTTGCTCACCATTCATAAACCCATGAATCCGTTAGTATATTTGCAAGATTCATGACAATTGTCATGTGTTATTTTGTGCATTCTTGATAAAGATTTCTAAATTTTGATTTTAATTTTATTTTTCAGAACTGAGTGGAAAGGCGGAAAGGGGAGGTAGAAAAAACAGAAAACAAAGAACCCTAATTCTCACGTACATTATATTACAAATGACTTCTTGATCTTCCCGTCTGACAATGTTCTTTCAGTTTAGAACATCACTAAAAGATGCTGTCCTTTAAATGCTAAGGCTGGATATTTTTAGACCTTTCTCTTTTTTTTAACCAGTTCGAAAACTACTTCTTTCAAAGGGTCCAAAAGGTTTCTAAGGAATTTTTATCCATCTGTTTTTGCTCATTTTAACAAAAGAAAAAATAGAATTTTAGCAACCACAGTGTAACCTTGAATACTTTACCCGAATAGCATTTTATACATTTTATCCCAATAGAAATTCAGTTTCCGTTATGTGTGAGAATACAGTAATTTTTCTTAAATCAACGGTTAAATTCTAAAATTGATATTCATTCCCTGATAAAGGTGCTCTGATGGACATAGAAATATTCATCCCTGACCGTTATATGTGAATTTTGAATCTGTACATTAATGGCTGAATAAACCCTTTTCTAATGAAGTACATGTGCTCTTATATTCACATACTTTTATCCATGAATTGGTTTATACTTCTTTTGGGCATTGGCTCCTAAGGTCACTGCCACGCGGAGACGGTAATTTTCCCTGAATTTGAAGAAAATTGATTTATTATTATTGTTTTTATTATTATTTTAATTATTATTATTATCAATTAGATTTGACCAAAAGACTTTATGTGTAACATAAAGATGTTAGCTAGAGCACCAGAAATAACTTTGCCGGGTTTTCACTGTTTTACTATTTTGTAAAAATAAAGTGCATAGGAAAGAACATTGCAGCGTTCGACTATTCGGCCTACAGAAGTGGCAACTCGACTGTGACGTACATTTTCAAATGCGTATTACAATTTTTAAAGAAAGTAGATTTTGCACAAAAAGAATATTTTGCGAGTAGCTAATAATACGAATTTTACATATGTATAAAAAAAAGTTTTGAATTAGCGGGGTGCTCGACATCCGTGAGTAATTACCGTAATTTAATTGTATACAAGGTGTCCAGAAGTGCACCGCCATTGCTTGTCAACAAACGCACGTTGCCCCGGTGGTGACGTACGTAAATGAATATATTTCAAGGCGTAACTGGCACGAGGAGGGCACATTAAATATACATATACTAATTGTCCCATTTGTAGCATTGTATTCTGCCCTGATAATAAGGCTGTTGCCAACATTTACATAAAAATATGTGCATTAACAATGTAATCATAGCATTTCATTTTGCGTGGTCTGATTTAGATGGGTCTCCGAGGGTTTGATCAATGTGTATTTGTGTGTTTTATACATTGTGTTTTTATGTCAGTTTAGTTCCGTTTTTGAATTAACTTTCAGTATTTTTTTATGGATTAAAACTGCAAAACCAGGGGGTTTAATTTGTGGAAAAAAGTGGCAAAACACTCCCTTTTCTTTCTAATTACGTTCTCAGTGTTTATTGATTTTTTTTTAGTTTTTTCTTATCAAAATGTTACAAGATGTGCAGTTAATTTACATTAAATAGGAGATAGAGTAAGACAGAGAGTGAGAGAGAGAAACAGACGTAACATGGAGTTCTATGACTGGACCGTTACTTTGCTGGGTATCGACCTGCAATCACTATCAATTTTAAAACTCTGAAACACAGACGAATTTTTTTCATTTTTAGATAATTATTGTTTACTGGCTTTTCGCAATTTTGCAATTGTGTTGTGTAACTACAATGCTGCATATTTTGGTATATACGGAAAGGGCATATGCTCCCGACCAAAAAAAAAAAAAAAAATAGTTCGGAAACATGGAATTGTTTTTCATTAATTAAAAAACTATGTAAAGTAGTGAGCAAAGCTGTATATAAAAGCGTAATGAATGGTGGGTGCATCAATATTTTAAAAATTATTTACCTTAGCTAATATGGTTATTTTATAATTATTCAAAATAACGATCTTTCTGAACTGTCAAAAAATAAATGTCTAACTTTTAAACACCGTACATACTCCCTAGACTCATCTCAATACGCACTTTGGTCGAATGGTCAAGTATTTAAGGCGTTCACACCAAATATAATACATTCAATTTACCACAATAGAAGAAAGGACTTGAAGGAAATGAAAATGCTAGTTTGAAGCTATCGGGTGCATTACAGAAAGAAAACGTCCTCATAAAATACTGCATAAAAACACTAGGAGTGGTCTAGCGTTAATCTATAACGTGAGCGTACCAACACAAATCATTCTTCTTTGCGGTTTATGATTTAATTTGACAGGCGGACCTTGTGACAGAAACTCATGATTGACGGTTTCCATATCATTAGAATTTTCTCTTTTAAATTTTTGAAAGTTCAAATCCATAGGAGACACCCTGAGCCTCAGAATCTCTCCCATATGATATTATCGACAAGTCAGCGGTTATTCCCGAGGGATGGGCTAAGTTTTGAGGATTGTGAGAAATATAAGTCCACCACCACCCCACCCCCGCGGGATTCATCAGGGCCACCTTTATTAGTATACAGGGTAACACAATTATATATATGGCAATAAGTACGGGGTCAATTCACGTAGGGTCAGGCTTCATGAATGACAATTGCCTTTTGAGATCTCGCGACAAGTGTTTTTACGTTTGCCCCATGAAATCGCCGTTTGAGTCCTTAATTCGGCGTTCGTGATCACCAACCCGTGACTCAAGATCGCAAACGGCAAATAGGCCTACGTTTGTAAGGCCTGATGACACCCTGTTTTAGCCATTTAGTGTCCCAGATGTTGCGTGTAACTAATATAGTATAAACATGGTAGGTCGCATAGTGAATCGTTGATTCTCGGGGTACCTGCTACATAACATAGACCCTGTTACACGAGACTGGCGAGAGCTTGGGGGGCTGATTTCGGCTTGCTCTCACAAATATGTAACAAAATAAAAAGCTGTTACATTTTTAGTGAGGTAATTATGAATCTCAATGAAGATGAATGAATTTGGTGTTTTTTGTCAAAGCCACAATTTTGAAGGCGGGGAGCTTGCAAAAATTTGTTCTGATCGGTTGCAAACCCGGTAGTGGAAAGACTTGTCAGTTGAGATTTTTAGCCTCAATATTTGCAGTGCAGCACCACAAATTTACATATATTCAAAATAATATGCAGAAACATGCTTTACCACAATAAAGGACTACGTATAACAACTTGATGACTTTTTGATTTGCGTAAATTGGCAAAATAATTTATGATTTAGTGAGGTAATCGTGAATCTCACTGAAGCAGAGAGAGAGAGAGAGGGAGAGAGAGAGAGATTGCAAATAGGGCCTAGCGTTGTCGGGTCTTGACAAAATTGTTGCAGTTCGAACATAAGTCATTGGGCTATATAATACACCCTTTCCACCACATTCTTTGTAATACCCGCACTGTGCTGACCATTTTACGGTGGAAGGGCGGGGGGAAAGAGGATTCAAATCGAGCAACTTTTCATAACAATAACGGAAGGGGGGGGGTTAGGTTCTCTCTTTACAATCAGATTTTTTTCTAGAGGAGAGAAAGAAAATTGGGGAGGATTTCAATCAAGAATACTAGTATCTTGGGGACTACTACAATGTTTGTTAAACCCGTCTGAACGCGACCTTGTAAACATAACATTACACTACCATTTTTATTTCCTATTTCATATAAAGTGGGTGTAGTCAAGCGACTACGATATGAAGTCGGACGTGGAGGAGGGGGGGGGGGCTAAAACGGGTGTGATAGGAATGGCAGTCC
>NW_019775636.1:48501-74653 GCF_001039355.2 Lingula anatina | reverse complement strand
GCCCTCTACCAGGGTGGCAGATATAATAGGCACATTTTTCACTTGCCACGGTTAGAAGATTGACCATATTTAGCCCGACACACGTGAATATCTAGTGAAAAATCAATCAGTGGACTTGATAGAGGGTAGCAGTTAGATAGTTTCCTTCCCTTTTGGCTGAATTTTACACTCATTTTTGCAAATTAGGAATATTTTAAATCTGAAAAAGAGCAAGTAAGTGTCAGTTATTTTGATTGAATAGATTTTTTAGTTATTTTCATTTTTCTTTGCATATCCCTTCGCTGGATTTACTATGTGTTACAGAAGTATAAAAACGATTTCTGATCATCTTCTGGTCATGTAAATAAATATGTTTATTTTTGCTCTCTTTGCTAGGCGCAGATGTTGCGAGCAAAACTAAATCGAGCAAAAAGTCCTCCGCAAAAAGCTCTCCTAGTCAACCAGGTAGGTTTGACATTTTCACTTCTTTCGTTGCAGGTTTTTGCTTTCTTTGCAAGCTTAAAGTGTTGAAGTTGGGGGAAAAAAGACAAAGAGCTTTCATATCGGTTAGATATCTCACTACCTTTTACACTTCATTTTACACTTTTTTGTGCTAATAATGGTTTAATTGTATTAAAGGGCAAAAAATATACAGTTAAAGTAGAAAGTAGGCAATGTAATTCATATATGATTTTTAGTTATTCTCTGTTTTTCTGCTCCTGCCTGGGCAGTCTTTACGATGTGCGTAAAAAGCGTAAAATTGATTTTAAATGTGGCCACTTGGATAAATACTCATTTTTATTGTGCTTTCCTTGCTAGTCGCCAACGTAAAGAGCCAAACAAAATCGAGCAAAAAGTCCTCAGCTAAAAGTCATCCTAGTCTGCCAGGTACGTTTGATATTTTTTCTTTCCTTGTACTTTTTCAGTCTCTTTGAAAGCTTTAAAATTTGATCGTAAGGGGGACGGGCAGGCGGGCGAATGGTCTTTAAATCAGTTAAATATTTCCATCCGTTTTTCGCTGCATTTTAGGTTTTATTTGGTGCGTAAATGTTGAAATGAAAAAAGTCAAAACACTCACATTGATTAAACGGGATTATTGGTCATTTTCATTTTCTGTGGTCATCTTTGCAATGGCATTACTGAGTGTGTAAAAAGTAGAAAGGGGGTTTCGGACAAGCTTCTGCTCACCGACATAAAAGAATAAATTTATCCTGTTGTCTCTTTGCCACAATCAGATATTAAAAGCAAAACGTCGCCGAGCGAAAAGTCTTCGGATATAAGTCCTTGCCCACAAGGTAGGTGTTATAATTTTTTCATTTGTATCTCTGTGTTTTTTTTCTATTTTCGGGAATTCGCACCATAGGCCTTCATACATGTATCAGTTGAATAGCTTCCCCCCTTTTCCAACCAATTTACACTTCTGTACTAATTGTAAAAATTGAAACTTAAATAATAACAAATAAAATGTCAGCCGAATTGCTTGAATGAGATTTTTGGCCATTTTCTGTTCTTCTGCTCTTCTCAGCGCCATTTTAACTATGTGCATAAAGGTGGAAAACGATTTTAAATAAAGCTCTGGTCGCATAAGTGAAAAATGTCTTGTTCTTCCTTCAGATGAGATAGGAGCCGACGTTGCGGGACAGACGAAATCGAGCAAAAAGTCCTCAGCTAAAAGTCGACCTAGTCTATCAGGTAGGTTCGATAATTTGTCTTTTTCACTCATTTCGCTAGCTACAAAATAAATAAATAAATAAATAATAAAATGAATAAAATAAATAAATAAAATAATAATAAGAAGATAAATAAATATTAAAGAAATAAAAACGATTTTTGATTATCTTCTGGTCACGTGAATATTTTTTGTTTACTTCCTTTGCTAGGCGCAGATGTTGCGAGCAAAACGAAATCGAGCAAAAAGTCCTCCGGAAAAAGCTCTCCTAGCCAACCAGGTAGGTTTGACATTTTCACTTCTTTCGTTGCATGGTTTTGCTCTGTTTGCAAGCTTAAAGCGTTGAAGTTGGGGGAAAATGACAAAGAACTTTCATATCGGTTAGATATCTCACTACCTTTTACACTGCATTTTACACTTTTTTGTGCTAAGAACGGTTTAATTATATTAAAAGGCAAAAATATACAGTTAAGGTAGAAAGTTGGTCATATAATTCAAATAGTATTTATGGTTAATATCCGTTTTTCTGCTCCTTCCTGCGCAGTCTTTATGATGTGCGTAAAAAGCATAAAATCGATTTCAAATGTGGCCACGTAGATAAAAACTCATTTTTATTGTGCTTTCCTTGCTAGTCGCGGGCGTAAAGAGCCAAACGAAATCGAGCAAAAAGTCTTCAGTTAAAAGTCATCCTAGTCTGCCAGGTACGTTTGATAATTTTTTCTTTCGTTGTACTTTTTCACTCTCTTTGAAAGCTTTGAAATTTGATCGTAAGGGGCGGGCGAATGGTCTTCAAATCAGTTAAATATTTTCATCCGTTTTTCGCTGCATTTTACCTTTTTGTCTTAATTTGTCTTTCGATGTATTTTCACTCATTTCATTAGCTTCAAATTTTGAGTGAGCGTGTGTGTGTGTGTGTGGGAAAGGGGGGGGGGGGCGCACGAGAGGCCTTCATGTCAGTTAGATAGTTTCCTCCCGTTTTGGCAGAATTTTAGTTATTTTGTTCAAATTAAAAAGATTAAGTTTAAAAAAGAGCAAGTACAATGTCAGTTATTTTGATAAAATAGTATTTCTTTTACTTATTCTCAGTTTTCCTTGCATGTCCCTGCGTCCAAGTTGACTTACCTTTGTGTACAGGAGGTATAAACACAATTTCTGATAATCTCCTGGTCACGTAAATAATTTTTTTTGTTTGCTTCCTTTGCTAGGCGCAGATGTTGCGAGCAAAACGAAATCAAGCAAAAAGTCCTCTGCAAAAAGCTCTCCTAGTCGATCAGGTAGGTTTGATATTTTCACCTCTTTCGTTGCATGTTTTTGCTCTCTTTGCAAGCTTCAAGCGTTGAAGTTGGGAAAACTGACGAATAGCTTTCATATCGGTTAGATATCTCAGTCCTTTTTACACTGCATTTTACGCTTTTTTGTGTTTATAATGGTTTTTAATTAAAATTATATCAAAAGGAAAATATATACAGTTAAGTTAGAAAGTAGGCAATACAATTCAAATAGGATCTTGAGTTATTCTCCGCTTTTCTGCTCCAGCCTGTGCTGTCTTTACGATATGTGTAAAAAGTATAAAATCGATTTCAAATGTGGCCACGTAGATAAAACTCATTTTTATTGTGCTTCGCTTGCTAGTCGCGGGTGTAAAGAGCCAAACGAAATCGAGCAAAAAGTCCTCAGCAAAAAGTCGTCCTAGTCTGTCAGGTACGTTTGATAATTTTACTTTCGATGTATTTTTTCGTGCCAGTTAGATAGTTTCCTTCCCTTTTGGCAGAATTTTACAGTTATTTTTTGCAAATTAAAAATATTAAGTTTAAAAAAGAGCAAGTAAATGTCAGTTATTTCGATTGAATAGTATTTTTATAGTTATTTTCACTTTTCTTTGCATATCCCTGCGCTGGTTTTACTATGTGTTAAATAAGTATAAAAACGATTTTTGATTATCTTCTGGTCACGTAGATAAATATATTTATTTTTGCACTCTTTGCAAGGCGCAGATGTTGTGAGCAAAACGAAATCGAGCAAAAAGTCCTCCGCAAAAAGCTCTCCTAGTCGATCAGGTAGGTTTGACATTTTCACCTCTTTCGTTGCATGATTTTGCTCTCTTTGAGAGCTTCAAGTGTTGAAGTTGGGAAAACTGACGAAAAGCTTTGATATCGGTTAGATATCTCAATCTCTTTTACACATCATTTTACACTTTATTTTTGCTAATAATGATTTAATTGTATTAAAAGGCAAAAATATACAGCTAAGGTAGGAAGTAGGCAATATAATTCAAATAGGATTTATGGTTATTCTCCGTTTTTCTGCTCCTGCCTGCGCAGTCTTTACGATGTGCGTAAAAAGCATAACATCGATTTCAAATGTGGCTACATAGATTAATACTCATTTCTATTGTGCTTTCCTTGCTAGTCGCCAACGTAAGGAGCCAAACGAAATCGAGCAAAAAGTCCTCAGCAAAAAGTCGTCCTAGTCTGTCAGGTACGTTTGATAATTTTACTTTCTATGTATTTTTCACTCATATCGCTAGCTTCAATTTCTGAGGGGGAGGGTGTGGTGACGGGATCGCACGCTAGGTCTTCATTACTGAAGATATCTTCCTTTTATGCTGCGCTTTAAGTTTTTTTTTTTTTTTTGTAAAAAGCTCAGGTAGACAGTCATTCGTATTGTTTAGATAGGATTTTGGTCATGCTTAGATTTTTCTGCTCATCCCTGCGCTGTGTGTAAAAATATTAAAACGATTTCGATAAAGCTTGTGGTCACGAAGATAAAAATTCATCTTTTCTTGTTTCTTGCTCTCTTTTCTAGTCGCAGATATAAGTAGAAAAACGAAATCGAGCAAAAAGTCCTCAGCTGGAAGTCATCCTAGTCTAAAAGGTAAGTTGGATTTTCTTTTTTAGTATTCTTCATATCGCTCATTTAGCTAGCTTGAAATATTGTGTTAAAAATACTGTGTGTGTGTGTGTGTGTGGAGGGGGGGGGGGGGGTGGCACGATGTCCCTTTATATCAGTAAAAAAGCCCCCACCCCCCTCATCTTCACTGTAGTTTCTTGTGTGTTTATTAAAAACATGGAAGGGTTAACAAAAAGAGCAAGTAGAAGGGCATTTGATTAAATTGGATTGTGGTCATGCTCAATTTTTCTTCTCATCCCTGTACTGGCTTCACTATAACTGTAAAATAGAAAACGATTTCAGATAAGCTTGTGGGTAAGTAGTTAAATCTCCATTTTTTATGGTCTCTTTGTCAGCTGCAGATATAGGAAGCAAAACGAAATCAAGCAAAAAGTCCTCAGTAAAAAGTCTGCCAGGTAGGTTTGGTAATTTTTTATTACGTACGTTGTTATTTTCGCTCTCTTCGCAAGCTTCAAGTGCTAAAGGTGGGAAATCAAACGAATGACCGTCACATCGGTTAGATTTTTGAGGATTCATGTTGATTCACCGTATAGATCTTGATAAAAATAGAAGTATATATATTGATGCACCTTGAAAGATATTCCCCGAAGAAGGCCCAGGGACCGAAAGCTCGGATTGTATTTAACAACTATAATGTAGATCTTTTAAGGTGCATCAATATATATACTTCTATCGGTTAGATTTATTCCTTTCTTGGCTACATTTTACGTTTCACTGTGTGCTTATAATCGTGAACGTTGAAAGTTAAAAAATGAAAATCTGGTAAGCATTCATATTGATTTTATTTTATTTTTCTTATGAGTTTAAAAAACAAAAAATGATTACAGAGAAGCTTTTGTCCACGTAGATAAATATATCTTTGTTGTGCTCTCTTTGACTAGTCGCAGATAAAAAGAGTAAAACGAAATCGAGCAAAAAGTCCTCGGCGCAAGGTCCTCCTAATCTACCAGGCAAGTTTCATAGTTTTTCCATTTTTTAAAATTTTCTTTGGGAAAGGAAACCGTTCAACTGGCCTTCATATCAGTTAAATTTTTGTTGCTGAAATTTTACATACTTAAGGCTAATTTTAAATATTGAAAGTTGAAAAAAAAAATGATAAGGCACCAAGTCAGTCGCGTGGGATCGGCTTAATCATCCCCTAGCTGTTCGAGGAGGCATGTCAGACAATTAAGCCGACTCCACTGAGTGCACTTAGGGAGAATCCCCCGCAGAGTTGAACCGACCCAGTTGGTGTGATGTGCAAAGGGGGGGGGGGGGAGCGCGAACGAACTGCCCTTTTTAACGGGAAAGATTCCACACTGGGTAAAATTCGATCTGGGTACACGACGGTTTTTCACAGTAAAAAGACCACTTTTTTCAGAAAGAAACCCCTCTCAAATTGCTGGCTATGGGCCTGTCACATGGCAGTTTCTTCAATTTCATCGTAATCTTTCCAGCCTCCACAAAGAAAGGACGATTGGACTGCGACTGTCACGGAGATTACAGGACGGAATGTTGCGTCGGTCACCCGGTTAAAGACATCACACTGGTCACTCAGCGTCCGGAGAAAGTGACCGATAGCGTGTGCGTCCCAGGGTTGATGTACGGCTTGGCAGAGGACAGGATCTATGTAAAAGGATGCAAGGGGCAGTTCCAAGTCAGTTTCCAGTGTCAGAAAGTCAAAACACGTAAGTACAAACACCCCCTCCAAGAATAAAACAGTACTTTTTCTCTCTCTCTCAGCAGCTGGTATTTTCATTTAGTTGTGCATTAAAGATAAATTTGAAATCAATTTTTGCATCAAAAGCCGACCAAATTCTACCATACAAGTATAGTTTCATATAGTATAACTTGGAGATATGGCAAAATACATCGTTTCATATTACCCCCCAAAAAATTATGGCAGATTAGTGATTTTTCCTTTTACCTCTGGTCATGACGACTTAATCTGAGTCGTATAAGAAATTACTAGAAGTGGTTTACATGCGTAATTGGAAAACCATGCTCACCGTTTTCGTATCTAATTTTTTTCGTTCTTAGGTTCCGTAAAATGTAAAAGCATCAACTGGTCATTCAACGAATGTGAAGTTGAAGGTATGATTATCGACATCTTTGCCAAGAAAGAATTAAACGCTAAGAAAGGGAAGAAGGAGCCCTGTTTCTCAGCTTGCGTGCAGGGCAGAAGTTTCGGTTACCACGGCAACAAAATCTGGGTCGCCAACAACTGCTCTGCCGTATTCCGGGTGACGTATTGTGCGGACCAAAAATCATGCTGAAAAAAAAAATTCCCATTCAAAAAACTTAAGTTTTTGTCCTCAAATCCGTGGAGAATTTCATAATTAGAAAAGTCGCATGTACATGTAGTAAATGTGAAATTGACAAGAAAAAGTCAGGTGAATTTCTTTATTATTCTTTAATGCTTAATAACTTTTTCAAACAGATTTCACGTCGATCATTTAGAAAATAAACATGACCTGGTGTTAAAGCCTGAATTTGTAGTTTGCGAAATGGCCAAAAGATGTTCATGTGAAAGTAAAACAATTTCCCTTAAAACAATATTAGTGATTTCAATGTCATTTAATGATTTCAACGTAGATTGTGTCGTTTGCAATATCCTGCGTTGAATGTCTCCAACTTTCTGTTTTTGCCTGTGAAATATTTTTTCAGCAGTTAATTAAGCAGGGATGAAACTGCCATTTGGTGAAAAAAGTTTGAAAATATGGCTTGGGGTCCTGGAAACCCTGAGCATCGATCTCAGAAATGATACTTTTGGCTCCCATAGAAAAATCTCATTAGTTTACTGGTCAACAGATTGACACCGCCTCCCTGCTGATCTTGTTAGCCTTAGTAGCCTTAGAACTCGTGGCTTACGAAATAATATCCTTCTCCTCAGGTTCAGTTGGACCAACTTTGACCCCAAAAGAGAGCTTTGGAGCTTTATTCGGTTCGCAACATGTCAAGTCAAAATTGAAAATATTTGACTAAAATGCTGGAATTTTGATGAATGCCTCACTGACTTCAAATTTAGTTGAGTTTTAAAACTGCCTTTTAAATTCGCAGTCCACATCATGGTCAACTGGCGATTTTAATGGACACTAACATTATGGGTTTTGAACCAGTTTGCTGCCTCATTCCCCATGAGTATAAGCAAACATCCCTTTCAGTAACCTACAAGCTGGCAGGTTGTTGGCTTCTGTTGGAATCCTGTACGGACCATGATCGCCCATGTATACATAACTGTACATTATAATTAAGGAAAACAATTTTAAATATCATATAATTTAAGTATAATTATGTTTGAATACAGGGATATGGGATTTATTCTTTTGTGGGATACAAACTATTTAAAATACGATTACTTGACTTGGGCAAGCTCAATATACCAATAAATCAAGTTTGAGTGGAACGTATATATGTAATTCATAAAGTGAACTAAAAAAACTTTTCAATAAAAATCACATTGGGCATGAGAGAAAAAGGATTGAAAATTGCCATCAAATTAGTACATAAATTTATGCTGAGTTTTTGTGGCCATACCTATATTAAAAGTGCCACATCCTAAACAACATTACCACAAGTATACATGTAATCAACAAACCTGTATTACATAATACATAAAATCTGCATCCACCACATTTCAATCACTTAAAGTGAAAAAAAAAAAAAAAAAAAAAAAAAAAAAAAAAATCAATGAGAAGGATACGGTAACCGCAGCACCCATATTCCTCCCTGTGGCAGAACAATGGCGCCATCATGACTAGGCATAAATACAGGGCACGGCAGAGGCGCAGGCTGAATTCTGGGATTGATAGAGATGTTGGTAGGGCCTTCAGGTGTGGCTATGTATATTCTCATCAACTGTGCCATCAGACCTTTGGAACTCCTGATACAAAGGATTGCATATGAATTATTGACAAGACTCAAAAATGGTGAAATAGGTTCTACATTGCTGATGAAAAAAAATTAAGTAAATATTGTTTCTAAAGTGCTCACATTAAGTATCTTTGAGGAAGGGTTCAAAATCTTCATAGGCATAAAACATAATTATATTTTCTTTAAAAACAATTTTTGATCAAACTGCTGTTTTATTTTAATTTTCAATTTTTTTCAGAAAAATGATTTTTGAATGTAGGATCTTTTCGAAAACATGTCACAGCTGAAGTATGCACTAATCAAAGTCACAATTCTAAGACACTTGATATGAGCGAAATCAATCAATAATTAGGTGTTAAATGCTGTGTTAAAAAAAAGAACCTGAAAAAATATTCAAAAGTTCTGAAAACAGAGTTACCCTTGTGAGCAAGACCATTTGTGCTTTGAAAAATCTCTCAGTAAGTGGTATGTTTGATATATTTGAACAAGAACTATATCACAACTGACATTAAAATGTTCACTTCCAAAACAACAATTCCTTACCTACAGTGACATGGAAAGTACAGTGGCATGTCATTACTCAGAAGCTTGTTGGCATTGTCCTAAAATTTTAGAATAAAAAAACACTTAGTAATACTCTTTTAAACTGAAAGGATTCATCATCCTGGAGTGAGTTCTCTCTACTTGTATCACAATGGATGCCAAGAACAAATGACCCAGGTGTATCATATGATATTGTGCATCACATGATATTGTGTATCACATGATATTGTGCATCACATGATATTGTGTATCACATGATACCTTGTATCACATGATATTGTGTATCATTGAATATTATGTATCACATGATACTGTGCATCACATGCTTCACTTCACCTGGGTATTTTCCACCATACAATAATAATAAAAATTCACAAAACAAAAGAAATGGTTATTTTCTTCTAAAATCTACGGGAAGACAGACAGTCTAAGTTACTGATCAATCATTTATAGCTAAATTTTCCAAGGGAATTGGTAAGAAAAAATAATAAAAACAAACCCCCAAAATTCAAGTGGGGGGATAATTTTTGATAAAAATTCAACTGGCAGGAAAATCCCAGTTATAAGGACAACCTTCAAATATGATGTTATAATCCTTACCTTTGGTGGCCCACTCCCAGGCACTTTGATGATCTTCTCAGGACCACTGCAGAAAAACCTGTGACCTCTAGGACACTCGTACTCCAGTCCGAGGTAAACCTTCATGTTGATCTCTGCAGGTTCTGAAGGAGTGATAGAAAATATGCCCAATTTTTAATTATGTATCAGTTGCCAGAGACCTGTGGCATCTGGGGCACCCGTCTTCAGGTTTGTATAAATGACAAAAATAAAATCAAACACATAGGTCATAAGAACTGTTCAAATCAGTCAGACAGACTGTTATTTAACATCACTAAATGACCAAATAACCTGGTTTAACCGGGTCTATGACAGTTAATTTCCAAATAAATCAATCTGAAAAAGACATCAATCAGTGCTTACTCTACTGTTTTCACACGAACTCACCTGGTATGCTCTTCTGCCCTCGTTTATTCTTCCCCTTCTTCCCCCCTGGTGCCTCGTTAATGGCGGGCCACTTTTCCCTGTCCCCCTTCACCAGGATGTCCCAGGGTAGCAGGTAGTTGCTGCCATGCATGAATCCTGGCTGGTCAATACCTGGAGTGGAAATGACATAGTGACTCTCTCTCAAACACACATACATAGACAAAATGCAGTCAATTTGTTATTGCAAAATTATTTTCCCTTCTTTCCATGCTTTCTCTTTCTCTCCCCCCCCTCTCTCTATCTCACTCACACACACATTCATAAAAACACACACGTAGTCATTACTAAGTAATGGCAAAATTCATCTCCCTTCTTTCCATACTTTCAGTCTCTCTGTCTCTCTCTCTCTCTCTCTGCACCGAAATTCTCTCTGTGTGTGTATATTTCTCTCACTCCCTCTCTCCCTCCCTGCCCCATAATTCTCTCTCTCTCTCACCTGTGACAGGGGAGTAGGAGCTGTACGTTGCCAGACACACCAGGGACCAGGCAGGGTATTTGGGAAGGACCCCAGGGGGAGAGCAACTGTGCAGCATCCCAGTCAAGAAGTCTGCGTTCAACTTCTCTGTCAGGCCCTCTCTGTCTGAGGTTTTCACAGAGGAAACTGAAAAAGGAAACATGCTTTACTTTTCACAGGGTTTGGTGAGAATTTCACAATGGTGGCTAGAAAAATATCCAGGTCATTGTCTGGTCATTCTGGACAATATCCTCTTTTTTCTCCACTTTTTAACTTAAAAGGCACAGGGAACAATCTGCATCTTTTAAAAGCTATAAGATTTGTACATGATGAAATGGTCACCCTCAACAAAAACTTATATTAAGATAATATACATACTGTAAATAACACTGAACAGCAATATCTATGACAAAAAGAAAAAAAATGACTGTCACAATAATAACAATAGATACATACCAGTTCCTATCTCTACTATAGCTGGATCTTCTGGCACCTGTTGTGACGTGGAGTTTCCCTCTAATAATGGCGGCTGCGGCTGAGACGGCTGCTGTGAAAGCCGCTCACCAGTCGGAAAGAGGTCATCCACCTCCAGTGATTGCTCTGAAAAAAAAATATATATAAAATTCATGGTGGATATGGACATAAAAATGACACCTTGATGTCATATTAATACATGTAGAACAAATTTTACTATAAAACATCTTTTTCCCTCTCATAAAAAAAGGGATCATAAGAAAATGAAAAATTACCTTGGGATGTGACTACTGGTAGCTTTTTCTGGGGACACATTTTGCAGTTTTGTTCATCAAATTTGGGAAGTGAATTTTTATACAGATGAACTGCAAGAAACCGTTACCAGAACTATGTGGCAGACTGAGATTTCCCAAAGCTGCTATCACTGGCTCAAGACTGGGATTGTCTTGTCTTGGCACATCTTCAGCTGAAGCCTGTGCAGTGGCGTCCTCTTGTGGTGCTGCATGGTATGCTGGGAAATGATGGTGCTGCAACTTCTCACAACACTGTCGCTCAAGGTTTTGGTAAAAAGTGTAGTTTGCCGACTGTTCAAAAAGTAAAATGCATCATGAATTTAAATAAGTAGGTGGAAAGATGCACAAATACATTCAGCAAGCAATCAAGACATGAAAATCAAACACCACATACTCCAAATATTTCATAAATACATAATGCAGTCTTCCTAAACATTACATAATTTGTATAAGTGACACACAAAACATGACCAATACACAGTATTGTGCAAAGGGCCAAAATACTACAGACATTATAGGAAAACATCCAACTCAAATATATATATATATATATATATATATATATATATATATATCTGTCACCTTGGGCAAATTCTGTCAGATTTAATTTATGCTTCCCAATATCAGTATAACTGTGCCTATCTATACACACTGTACCTTCTGATCAAAAGGGTCGTCCCTGTCGCCTTGTTTCTGGCCGCAATTACACGCAGCCCTGGTCTTCACTTGACTAGAGTGGGACTTGACTGGCAGGTGGCCGTTTTCTGGGGTCTCCTCACTGCTGGGGAGCCTGTGAAGCTAGAACAGAGAAAAACATTGTTATAATGAATATTTTAATAATATTGAGTTTAGGTCAAAAATGTTTGTAAAATGGTTTCCCCAGTGCTGGAGTGCAGCTAAAATCAATCAATTAATAATTAATTAATAACACTAAGGTTTGACCATAAAATGTTCTTCCCTTTGTCTGATCATTTCTCAAGAGATGTTGCAGCCACAACTAAGGAGAACCAGCTGAGGGGTATCATACTGCAACAACATTACTTACTGAAATGAATCAGTCTCTAGTTTATGTTCAGATTTGAAATAAATAAATGCAATTAAAGTTTTGGTCTTGGAGTTAAGACTTCACCTCAATCTTAAGTATTACTTTTATCTTTCTTGGTGGAAACTGGTGCAAAAAAAAAAAAAAAAAAACAAACAAACAAACTAAAAAAAAAAAAAAAAAACATTACCTCATGGATGCATGGACTTCCAGTGAGGCTCACATGTTCGCAGAGTTGTCTACCGTTCTTCCAAATCTTCTCGCATTCTTCTTCCAGCTGCTGCAGGTACTTGTCGAATGCTGGACCACGTGCGTGTTGCGCGAACACCCGCTTGGCTTGTGATAACTGTGGGAAGAGGGGAATTTATCTGAGATATATCTAACTGCGCACAAAGAGTGTAAAACTGTTACAATAGCAAAAAGGAAAAAAAAAATAAAATACTCAACAAAATTCCCTTAATCAGAATGTTACGTCAATGACTTGATCTTTTTAATGAGGGAAAAATAACCGCAATGGTTATCATTGAACCCATAACATTATATTATAACCCATACATTTTTTTCTATCTTACGGTATGACTGGGTTTCCATAAACCTATCATACTAAGAGGATCGATCTAACTCCTTGCTAAATTGCATTCTGGCTTAAATGTCTGTCGCCCCCATTGGAGCTGCTGGGGGGGGTACTGAACTTTCGTGCACACTTAAACTGGATGCAATTTAGCGAGATAGATCGCTCTTGCTAGTACTACTTGGGCTAGAGGGTTATGGGAATGGTCCCTATGATGTGAACTCTACCTTTGCCAAGTGCACGGCTCTGGTGTAGTGTTTGGGCAATCCCTCTTGGTAAGTGGTCTCAGCAACTGGTATCACCTTACTGCAGCGCCTAAAAGATAAATTAAATGTCTCTACTGTAAGAACATTTCATACCTCACATTATATCTTATAAACAATATAATTCTACCATTTACATATCTTTTATATCACACAAGTTTCATCAAATAACTACAACTTTACTTCCACACACACACACACCAAAGACTGATTATTATTATTATTATTATTATTATTATTATTATTATTATTATTATTAATCATCACAACAGGGTCAGAAATCTTTTACATCCAGACAGGGACAAAAGCATCCCCCTCCCCCACCCATCTCCTGGGAGTGTCTAGTGTTTTACTCCAGCAGAAAATTGAGGATGTTTAATTGATGGTGAACCTTGGTGTCTCTGTGAATGATCAACCAATCAACCAACCAACCAACCAACCAACCAATTGCCAACGAGGCATGGCCTTACCCATCAGAGAATCTGGTATCTATCTCCAGTAGAGATTTGAGGGTGTTGAAATGGGGTCGGACCTTTGTGTCTTTCTGATCAATGGTGAAGAACTCATACAGCTTTGACGCCACCCTCAGCCACATATTGATAGTGGGGAGCTGGAGGGAAATGAATATAACTTTATTATAATATAGTCATGTAGTTTATTTTATCACATATTGTATAAATATATTATGACAATGTAAATATTTCATTAATTTTTTTATTCGTTAGGAATGGTTGTGCACATCATACAATTGGAATTTTCTCAAAAGAAAACAATAAGAATGTTTTAGTAGCAATAGGCTTATAAAAATACTTTGAAACTAAAAAAATACTTATATAGTTGTGAGTAAAAATAGATTAAGTTCAGAACATTCAAAGGAAAGAATGAACAAGCAAAAAAAAAAAAATACATGTGCACAAGCAAATATCCTCTCACTTTAAAGTTTGCACAAGCATGGACATGGAGACATGCACACAAGCACGAACACAGACAAGTGCACACACACAAGCACAGATGCGTAAACACAAATATACCTACAGGTGCAGCCACACACACACACACATACACACACACACATGCACACACACTACCTATACCTCAAACAACGCCGGCACAGGGTTTCTGCCCACATTATCATTGAACCCCTTGGTTAGCGCCAGCTCTATATGCTGCGTCAGGAACTCCTTAAAACTGTGACTGCCACTGCTACTGCTGCGATGTGACACTGCACTGGTGCTACTGCTGTTGTTAGCTGCAGAAGAGTTGTTGTTCATGTTACAGCGTCTTAACATTTGGTAACTTCTGGTCCTGGGGCTCTCTGGAGTTGTAACGAAATTCAATGTGGTATAAGGCAGTGCTCAATAATACATTAGAAATTCTGACTGTGCCTGCACAGAAGTTTATACTTCTAAGCAAAAAAGTTCATTAGCATGCTAGTAAGATCATATATGATAATTATCAAAACAAGCAGAATTACTTTCTTACCCTTAGCTTATGGCCAACCTGAATGTAGGCCTTCATCAGACTAGTGTGAACAAATGTTGTAACTCACTGACTATAAGGCTTGACTGCTGTTTAAGGTAAAACATATTTGCAAAATTTATTTGTGTTTCATCTAAATTTCCAGATTTTAGGCAACAGCGTAATTAATCAAAACCAATATATTTACCAGAATCCCTAGTGACAGTACAGTTGTCCTTGAGTAAATTCATATAAAAGCTAGCGGGATCCTCCATTACTCCATGGGGGGTCTGAACAAAAACAAACTCCTGATTGGCTGGCACCGCAAACAGAGAATTGTTGCTGAAATGATAGAAAAAAAGGAAATATTTAGCATTGAGTAACTTAAGTACGCTCTAGGTGGCGCCTGCAGTCAATATAAAACTGACCCCAGGTGGCAGTAGCAATCAAGATGAACCCGACCCCTGCTTTGTCCTCTCCATTTTCCTGGTTAAGAAATCAGATGTTTATTGGCTGTTTTAATAAAGGAAGAAAGAAAGTCTGGGTCTAATTTACTAGAGATCTGCTGTACATAAGTTTTTATCCAGTTTTTAAGTGTATATCAACAATTTAAAAGCTCTATGACAAGATTTCAAAGGTTAAACATATCCTTGAGGTGAACCTCATTTTTTAATTTATCATACAGTGAAGTATAAACACTTGTAAACATTCTGGATTCTCTATGCACCTTGGTATTGCAATCTAACACTTGAGATGTCTGTGAATTTTTAGAGCACCCTGTTATGTACCTGATATTTGTGATCACTCTAGATTTCCGTAGCACCCTGTAGATTTGATCTTCAATTGCATGCTGAAGTTTCTTGATACTTGCTATCTCCTGAAACAGTTACCAAACAAACTCACAAACAATCTTTTTCACAATCAGAACACACTTAAATTCACATACATTCTCATCCTTTGGCTCAAAAAATTTTTCTTTGCTTTGTTTGTAAAAGACATTAACTGCCAAATTTTAGCCAACAAGTATCACATGGGCTACCTCTTTAAATAAAAAAAAGAAAAAAGTTAACTTTGTATTGACTACACTGTAGGTGTCAGCAGCAATCAACATGAACATCACACCAGATGGCAGCAACAATCAAGACAAACCTGTCCCCTGCTTCTGTCCTCTCCCCTCTCCTCAGCTATGGTGCATTTGTCAAATACAAACAGGACTCTAGGGGAGCACAACCTCCCTGACATCATCCAGTCTTTGGAGACAGGAAATGCCTTCAAAATGTCCGTCACAGAGGGGAGGAGCTTTTGTCTGAAATGGAGACATTTTTGGCGAGGTTGAATCAATAAGAGGAGAAATGCATCTCTGTCTCTCTCTCACACAATCCACACACACACACACACACACACACACACACACACATGCAAGCACACAGGCACACACACAGACTAGCTAGTGTCAAGTTTGATATATACAATCATCGTATCATCATTCTCATCAATTCGTTAGCAGCAAGTGTAAAACATGATGGTATATAAGCATGCTTCTGATCTTCAATTTTCTATCATAGAATTTTGCATCTTAATGATTATGTTTAGCTGTCACAGTGTTAATGTTTTGTCTTACCTGATGCTGTCTAGAGTTCTAAAAAGCCTAACATAGCTGACATCAAATGACTGACCAGCATTTACTAACTGAAAATGTCAAAATAAGGAAAAAACTCTGTAAATGGAGATTACAACTGGTGCTTTACTGGCATAATTCTAAAATAAGAAAATTAAACTTCCAACATTCATAGGTAAATTACTTCTCAATAGTTCTGGCAAAGATGTACCTTGACGTTCAAGGAAAATTGTTGGAATTTCCAATAAAAAATTAATTTTATTATAATATAAGGACCTAATGCATACTGTTTACTTCTGAAATGAGCCCTCAATGAACCGAACAAACCTCAATCATACAGCTGGTAAAATAATTACTAAGGGTGCATTCAGATTCACACATCGTACTAGATCGGTTGGTCCAGTCTGTGGGGATTCTTGCTAAAGTGCATACCAGTGGGATCAGCACACGATAGTTTTAACTAAAATTTAACTAAATTTTAATTAATTTTAATTAAAATTACTCCCCCTAACTACTTGAGGAGCCATGTCAGACAATTAAGCTGGTTCCATTGATGATTTCACTTTAGCCAGAATCCCCTGCATAGCTGGGCAGACCCAGCTTATATTTCATGAATGTGTGAATCTGAAAGTGGTCTTACTTAGGCATACTTGTGATGTATCATAGCTGTGATTAGTCAAGGATTATAAATCACTTCTCACTAGGATTCTCTTTAATCTTCAAACAAAATCATAATGAAGTCTCCAATAGAACCTACCATTATAATGTGTGAAACGGAGAATAAAAACAGTAGAGCTCTGGCATGTTGGTGGTCCTCTTGTTGCCAAAATGTGTTATATCCCTGAAATAAACAGTCAGTTATTGACAGAAAAGGATAAAATACAAAAAAACACTATAAGAAATATAGATGACAATACTTTAAGCAACGCAAACATAGTGAACAACCCTACATACTGTTTACTGGTGCCTAATTGTGTCACACTTATGAAAGGCTTGATTCCACCTCTCAGATCGTAACAAGCAAGAGAAAACATCTCTCTAGTTCACCGAATCAAAATTAATTGGCAGTTTTTTTTCATTTTTAGGGACAGAGGCCAACTATGAGAAAATATCTAGCACAGTTTGAAACTTGTGTTTAGTGTAACAGGTATAAATTGATCACTGGCCTTTTCACGTCTGCCATTCTTTTGATTGCAGATGTTTTATTTAATAACATTCATAAATATGTAATAATTATAATATAATGGTGTTGCCTCAAGAAGACTAAGCAAGCCATATGAATATACACATCACGTAATACTGCTACTGTTACTACTACTGCAACTAAACTTTGCTGCTACTGCTACTGCAGCTGCCACTGTCACTGCTACTAAACCTTGTTACCTTTGTGTTGAGTGTATCACTGGCCTTCTCACACATATCAGCCAATATGTATGTGTCATACCCAGACAGCAGGTGAAGGAAGAGAACCTGCTGGCTCTCATCAAGGTGGCCTTCTATTGTGCACTGAAACAGATGACAATGTATTAATAAATAAACGTTCAGGGCCCAGTTTTATAAAGAACGTTTAGCACTAACCAGTGTTTAACTTTAACCGGTGGATAAATTCTCCTAAACCCTGATAAATGAAATTGTTTTATAAACAGTGTTTAAACAGTCCGTTAGTTAATTCACCTTTAAATAAGTATTTTATCCAATTAAACACTGGCCAGCTAACTGATTGGCTGTTTGAACACTGTATATGAAAAACAATTTAACCATCTTTTAGTTAATGGGTATTAGGAGAATTTATCCACTGGTTAGGCTTATACACTGGTTAGTGCTAAACGTCCTTTATAAAACTGGGCCCAGGTGTAGGTACCAGAAAAGGTCCTGTCTTGGTATAGCTGTCCAGTTAATGTGGATGATAAAAATCTGAGCTAAAGTTTTATTTGTATGCTCCACAAGGAGTTGAAAGCATTGAAATTGAACTGATCCACAAGTACCAGACCCCAGTTACAAAAAAAAAAAAATAAAAATAAATAAAATAAAATAAAATAATAATAATAATAATAATAAATAAATAAAATAAATAGATAATAAATAAATAAAATAAAATAAAATAAAAAGTAAAATTAAAATTAAAATTAGAGTAAAAATAAATAAATATAATAAAAAAAAATTAAATAAATAAATGAATAAATAAATGAATAAACAAATAAATATATAAATATAATTTGACTCAGTTCCCAGGCATAGTTGAATAGGATTTCATGACAGTGCCATCACTTATTTTAATCAATAACTGGACTTACATTTGTCGATATGAAAATTTATATGAATAAGTGACAAGTCTGAGAATAGTTTATGTATATTCTCAGTAGTCCAGTGATAGATTTCAATAAGTTTTCTTTACATACATTGTTAACTTTGAGCTGTTTGAATTAATAGTTTAATATGGAGGATGTCAGGAAACAATTCTAACCCTTATTAAAAAGACTATAAAGTCTGTTAGTGGACATAATGATTTGAGATATTTCATTATTTACACACACACACACACACACACACACACACACACACACACACACACACACACAGTCTGATTGGACTTCCAAAGTTTTAACAAGGACAACATCATGTCTGCATCAAAGGACTGCTGCAGGCCACTTTGAAAATTAACTACTAAGAATTAAATGATGATGCTATGAACACATTATCCCTAAATTCTTAATCAGAATATCCTCTACCATTTTGTCTATGTTGATCACGAGTTAACTCATTCTATAACACAGGGCTATGCTGGGCCAAATCTTCCCTAAATGGTTCAAGCTAGCCTAGGCTTGACAGGATCATCACAGCATATATGCCTTACTAGACAGAAACACTCCACTATAGATCCTTGACTAGCAAAGAGCTATGCTGGAGAGAGGCAAGCAGCAACTTATTTACTAGTATTTGTTTATTTATTTATTTTACATTACTGATTTAATATTTATTTCACTTCATTGTTTGTCTCTTCTTGCAAAGAATATGGTATGGTAAACAATACATTTGACAAACAACTCTTCTACAAAAAATTTACTTATTGCACAGTAATTTGCATATTCTACACTGAGATGGCAAACTGAGGATTTGTCCAGCAAGGGTTGTTTTGTCCAGCATGGCCGTTTGCTGTAATGTGTTCTGCCGTATAAGCCTATGCTAACAAACCATTTTGGATATTTTTTGGGTCAGCATAGCAAAGTTCACTCAGCATAGGAAAACAGTCTGGAGAATATTCTAAAACTAATGGAAATAGCTCACTTCACCCGCAGCAGATGAGCACAAAATGGAGGTACTTACTAAAATTTGCTACCAGTATTCGAACTTTGAAGACTTTTAGTAATGCATTAAAAAGTCACAGAAATGATTCAGTCTGATAAATGGGCCAATACTGTAATTATTCATTAATTTCAAACAACATGAATGAACAGCTGCCCACCTCCCCCCCCCCAGAATAAATGAGGTGTTAGAAAATTTAAGTAGTAACCGTACACGAAAATGATTTGTAAACGAATCAGTGGATAGAGAGTCATCAGAAACGTCAGGAGAGACTGGAGAGGAAGGACATCACAAGATACCAAGCACCATATTGTCAAGATGATCAAGTTTTGCTTTATTGCTGCACTGCTCATCTTTGCTGGCTTCCCAGGTAGGGCGGGCTCGAAGTTAACAATATTAAAATTTAATGAGCTGAATGCAATAAAAATATTTTATTATAGTACTATTATTCTAAGAGAATAATACGGAGATGCAAAATTAGCAATAAGTACTTGGAGACAACTCCAAAGTTCCAAAAAATCATACCTGAGCAGCTAATTTTTTTTGAGATTTTTTCCATGTGATACATGCCTTTTCCAATGGTACGTTTATTAATTTAATTTTCAAAGAAGAGCCACCAAAAAGGTTTATTTGGCATCTTATGTGCTGGCTGGAAAATACCGAGAAGCATTCAGTTTTTTAAGGTTTAATCATGTACAGGATGGCAAGTAAGCAGCCACAAAGTTACCTTGAGAGAGTTTGAAGTGGCCTTAAGCCCCCTTTACACTGGATGGCATCCTTTTTGTGTCCTGTAGTACGGCAATGTTTGAGAGTAAAAAAAAAAAAAAATCTGACAACTGGCCAATCACTGAGCATTCATTCTGCAACCAAAGAATGCAGACAGGACGCCGTCCAGTGTAAAAGGAGTTTAAGTGGGAGAGAATTTTGAAGTGATCTTAGCAAGTGCAAGGCACATTCAGCTGAACCAGTTCAGGCCAGATGAAGAGTCAGCTGCTCTAATTATAAAATGAAAAAAAACAAAAAAAAAAACAACAAAAAAAAAAAAAACCCTTCACCAAGCTGTAAACTGAAAATTTTGTTATTTTATGCATGGTTTACTTATTAAATAGTTATTTATAGTTTGAGGGTTTCAAGCTTTTGTATTTTTTTTTACAATTTAGTTGAAGTAAAATCACATACTTCCTGATAATGTCATTTACAATTATGGGGAGACATATAAGGAAGGTCTGCTTTCATGAAAAATGGTTATTTTTATTAAGATGCTGGTTAAATCTGTCCATTTTATGCAGCCACCTAAAAGTTGCAGTGCAATATTATTATGCAACTATTTTTCAAAGTCGTGAAACAGATTATACACATGTCCAAGCCTGCAGGCATCATGGCGTCGTTCTCTGTTTGTCTATCCAGTGTTTCAGAACAGAAAGTTGACCTAACTTTTAACATAAAAGATAACAAGGCAGATACATTTTTGGTCTTCACCGTTGCTAGTAAAGCAGGGGCAGATACAGAGATATTGTCTGACAGTTTTCCAAATTATCTTTGAAGATCCATCCTCCATTTTTGAGCATCTTCCAACAGAAAAAAAGGTGACACTCGTCAAACTTTAAAATCTGACCGTCTTCCAGCAGACCTAGTAGAAGACGGCCTCAATCTACCCCTGTCAAGCGTATATTGAAATTTAAAAAAAATATTTGATCCTAGTCATGACTGACAAGTGAAATTCTGTGCTGTTGCTTACCTTAAAAATATTATCTTAAAATGTTATTTCCTAAAGTGCAGGTTAAATGTATCTGACCAACACAATTATTCATTTTGAGAGAATCTTCCAGGTAATACGAATATTCTACCATGCAGTAAATCTTCTACATAGTTGCTTTTTCCACCAGTATAATTATTTGGAACTTCAGAGTACATATTTATAAGGAATTTTTTAGGGGTTATTAAGAATATCCTTTGCCTTCGAAAATACCCCACAGTCATTTTTTTCAGTGATTCAGCTTATTTTTCCCAAATAAGTAAAAACAAACAAAATGAATAAAAAAATTGATAGAAATATTTTTCTTCTTCTTCAAAGCACATACAGAGAGTACTAGTGAGTGCAGCCAAGATTCGGACTGCAGTTGCTCTCACTGTACTTACGGAGGCAACCCTCACTGTACCCTAACATGCACTGGAGCTTGCTCGTGTGGTGGGTGCGTCATTTAGACACTCTGGTGAGTTTTCACCTGCATCAAGCCTCCTTAAGTCATAAACTAAATCTTGTTCTTCTTTTTTATCCTCGTTTCCAACCATTTACTATTTAAATTAGACTAAATCTTGTTCTTCTTCTTCTATCTTCGTCTCCGACCATTTAGTATTAAAGTTAAGTCTGGATCTTAAGCTTTTAAAAGTTAATACCATCATGGATGTGATTTGTATAGTTCATGAGGGGTTTTTAAAAACTAATCAACAAAGCAATACTGTTAAAAGAGTACACTAAAAAAAATTGGGGGATGGAGGTGGGGTGAAATGCTCTTTAATTGTACCAATTCAGTTTTAAGACCAAAACTGATCTAAATCACAGTGAGAAAGACTATACTAGTCTAGTAATTAGACTGACTTCCACTTAAACAGTTAACCAATCATCTCCCCTCATACATTCAGTCCAAATGTATTAATTGATTTGTTTTCAATATTAATTTTTTTATTTGTATATTTCAGATATGGCCCAACAAGACTTCCAAGCTAAACAGATCATGGGATGCTGTGCAAATTTTCATAATTTTTGCAATAGCTTGGAAAGAAAATCAATAATTAAAATTAAAAAATGCAAATGTATCTGAAACTGCTTTTGTTGATTTCCTCTCCTTTCACCTTAAGACAGAATAACAACTTACAGTAATCATTCGCCAAATTGGATCAAAATGTTATTTCGTCTCACTGTCAGCAACAACTTCTTATTAAGTTTCCACAAAAAAAAAATTTTTTTTTCAAATTGTATGAAAGTTTTTGATATCCAGTTTGGGACAAACCAGAAAAATATTTTCAAGCTGTAACTTAAAATCATCAATCTTGAAATAATGTAATGAGAAAGGAAGTTAAAATTGCCACTATATATTGGAGGGTGGGTACGTGCATATAAAATTTTTTTTTCAAAAAGGTGAATTAGAAAGTACTTACCATTTCTGTATCAATATTCAGGTCTTGTTGTGCTAAACTCTGGAATATTTACAAGCAACATGTTAAAAAAATTATTTCTGAGGCACAGAGTGCTAAGTTAATACCAAAACAAAGCAAGGTCGATAACTACAGTAAAAACTTGAAAACTCAGTCATTCTTGGAAAATTGAGTTTGAAGATGATTCTTGCTGACAGTATTTTTCACTTTGAAAAACTTGCCAAACTTGAAAATGGGCCTCTCAATAGTTTTGAAAAGTTTGTCACCTACTATAGTATGGTCATGTCAGATTCGTGCATTTTAAGTTATCAATTAATTTTTAAGTAATGAAATTTTGAAGTTTTTACCATCTTATTTGAGTTGACTGTGTTCCATTGAATATTTAACCTTATGAAAAAAATTAAATTAAAAAAAAAAAAAAAAACTGAAAAGTACTTAAGATGGTTGGCTTAATGGAAGTGAACTTCTGACATCATCCTTTCTTATTAAAACGAAGAAGGATAAAAAAATCTGACTCGAAATCAAATGATTTTGAATTAATAAAAATGCTCTACTTTTTTATCAATTTACCTGAAATATCTGTTTATCAAACACTTGATTAAGTGGGGTAGCTTTTCCCGTGTGAGCATTGAGACCCGTCTTTCCCACTACAGCTACTACACAAACTTTCTGAGAGCTGGCAGAATGTCCTTGTCCTCGAGTTCTGTAATGACAAAAGTGGTACTAAAAAGACAATCTGTTACTCAGTACATTACAATATGATACAATACAATGGAATACAATATGTCAAAATACAATGCAATTCATTACAAAAAATTACAGTGCAGAAAAAATGTGGAGAAAAAAAAAAAAAAAAAAAAAAACAATGCAAATTCATTTCAACTTTAATTCCAGCCATTGCAAATTCATCTTTAGAAGCATCAGTGACTGTTCAAAAACAACAGTACAGTACAGTCAGGGTATGGGAACTCTCAAGAATACCAAGCACAGGAGATCTGGCGCAGTGTGAACTGAAGTCCCATATTGGAATATAAAAACTTGGTGCCAACTGAAGTCCTATCGCCCACTAATACAAAATCACAGTGTGAGCTGAAGTCCCAACTCCAAATATAAGATCTCTGAGTGAAATGAAGTCACATCTCGGAAAAGTTCTGAAACTGCTGACTGCCAACTTGCATTAAACAAAACTCTGTTCTTACCACCTTCTTTTTGATATAGCTAAGCACCCAGACCAAAGACCATATTCTTATGGAAAAAAAAAAAAGATGTGAAATAGCAGTTATTAATATATACAGAACTACACCATATCATACAGTTTGGAACGGTTATTATTATATATGGCAAGCACATACGTTGCTAGATATGACTGGTCCAAGTCGGAAAAAGAATGAGAAAAAACTATTTGTTCACTTGTCTGTGCATACTACTGTACTTCTTATGGTTCAAGTATTTTTTCTCCCACTTATGATAGATGAACAGTACAGTTCCGTCAGTAGACAACCAGATTGCCCTTCGATTTACTAAGAAAAAATGCACACGACGTGTGCATGTGTGCTCAAGCATGAGTTTGAGTGCGTGCATGCATGTGTGCATACTTCAGATTTAAAACGTGCAGTCTCGTCTAGACTAGACTACTGTAGATTCAGTAAAACGTTTACATTGGGTGGGAGAATTTTACAAATGATTCTGGAAAACCATAGATGTCAACTCATAGAATGCAATCATAATGATCTGAATCATGTGTTACTGGCTACAAATTAACTTTGATATATCGATTCAGAAAACCATACCCAATATATTGTAAATCTTGTGGGAAACAAAATTTTTCAAGTTTCCTGGGCGCAGCCATCTTGTTACTCTCAAACCCCAATAGAGATATTTTTCAATCAAGCAAAATTATGAGCCAGTAAGTCAAAGCACGCTTATAATATTCGAAGCCAATAATAGTGATGTAATATTCCATATAAACAATTCTACAATGTGTGCATAAATAAAAACAACACATGCCAAAAATCAGATGTAAATATTAGAGCGCCATCTTTTGAGTAAAAAATATACTAAAGTTGTCAACAAACCAGCATGCGCGGACAAAGACTAAGCAGAAAGACGTGGACAAAGTATACAAAGATTTCCAACTTACATCCGTCAGATAATTCGGATTATCATAGAGTCTCATTATAAGAACAAAGGATTGCATAGACACACGGTAAGTGTCCTAAATTAAAATCATACGCGGTGTGGAAAACATTTTTGTTGTAGAGAAAAAGATGACGTTAAGTGTGCTATTTTTAGAAATCAGCTGTTTCAATGTTTGTATAATAGACCTGTACAACTTAACGACCTTAACCTGTCTGACACTTGCGTTACCTGAATTTTAGAATATCTGCAAGGCAGGGTGTGTATACAGTCGAAATATTTCGTGTTCATTTAAATTGTTTGTGACAACGATGTCAATTAATTAAATATCACTTCCCACCTCTGTTGCAAATCCCTTACCTGTCAAATACAGTTCCAGTCACCTAACAAACAAACAAACAACAAAGGTCGCTACTATTGATTACTGTCCTGGTTAAGGACACATTTGTCCTCTAAGTATGTAGCTGAAAGTTTTTGCTGTGTTGAATTGTGTTGATTTAATTAAGCTACTATAGACTCTGGAAACAATTTAAACCGTGTACGTGTCTCTAACTTGATTGTCAAATTCAATAATGTGCTTTGAATTGCATAACAAAACGTTTACCATGGTCACAAGGGGATGGAGATTTGGTCTCTCAGCCTGAAACTCTTCCACCCAGTCTTTTAAAGCGATCTCAAAAATTCAAAGCATCCCCAGCCCTTTTACAGTACAAGTTTTGATATGAGGAAATTCATTCTCCCTATTAAAATTTTTAATGCCCCCCCCCCCAGACAAATTTGTCATTCCCCCTGACAAATACATATAAGAGTGCAATAACTTGGATTTATTCAGATGACATGTTTCATGTTTTTTGTCTGTGTCTTTTATATCTAAACCATGGACTTGCGTGTTCGACGTTACACTTTCTCTTTGTGTGTATACTGACACATCCGCAATTATAAAGATTTAACATGGTAGTCATGACAGAAAAGGAGGTTAATGTTCTTTCTCATGCAATTGCTGCAGTATGTAAGTAATCACTAGAATTTAAAAAAGATAAATGGCTTTAATTTCTTTTTTTTTTAAAATTAATTGTGACATTTTCGTACCCGTAGCTGCCAGAAGGAAGAGATGATAAAGTCAAGTAGAAGGCATGGATACAGTCAAATATGGAGAATGAAACTAAAAAGTACATGACAGGTGCCCCCCCCCCCCACCATTACAACATAAAATACCCCCCCCCCCCAAAAAAAAAAAAACTCAAATTATCGTATGTATTCCATATATTTAAATTACTTAGTATTAGTATATATACAGACTTGACATTTAATATGGAATATTTCAGTTTCGAAGGTATACCTAGGTAAAAATACGTTCTTTTTTAAAAAAACTCCGATTTCATATTAG
>NW_019775636.1:6797-48201 GCF_001039355.2 Lingula anatina | reverse complement strand
TGATGATGATGATGATGACTGCATAGAAGAATTCGAAATTTTGCATGCAAGCGGTCAGTTTTGCAGTGCGTTAAATGAGCTAAGTAGTACATTACAAATTTGTTGATCTGTGGCAGAATGGCGCAAAAAGACAGACATTACCAGACAGATGATAGCGCCAAACGGAACGGTCCCCACAGTTTTATAGAGTAATGCCCAGACTGATGTACCTACACAGAGGTCACCCCCAATGTATCACAATCTTACCTACAGGGTACAGGACCCACTGTCTTTCGGGGTACGCTGCTGCAACTAAACAAAAAACACCTAGTCCGTTCAGAACGAGGGGTAAATTGCCACCAAAATGCGTTTTTCAAAGCCCTTAGCGAACACCAAACTGGTTTTAGCAGGTAAGAATACCAAACGACCTCCGAGGCACCCACTGTAAACAGTAAAACATCGTCGTCTGTTTCTCTAATGAATTGGAGGCCATGACCGTTTCTGGGTAGAACACTGAAACCGCGTGGCTCTCTTTATTGAGGTCAGATTTCACCTGTACCGCCCAATTAGTCAAAACAGAGTTTACAGACATCCAGAAGTAGCCTACGACGAAGCATGTGCTGGGTCTAAAGTGACAAGGGTCATTGACAGCGTCAGTATTTGGAGTGGATACCAGATTGCATGGTGCCAAAACACCAATGTTAATCATCGACGAAAACCTGAACCAGATCAAATTAAGGAATAATCTCGGAACCACTTGACTATCATTTGATAGGGGGCACCTTAGGAACAATTTTAGGTTGCACGGTGAGGTTGCCGGTTCACACAGAGCACTTTTTAATAGCAGATAACTTACAGAACCAAGGGAATGAACAGCTACCCTGGTCATCAAAATAGCCACATTTTAACCACATAGAGAATATTTGGGTAGGCCATTACTCGCCGAATCAACTGCCTACATGCCCTACAACAAAACTGGACCAAATTGGACAATTTTTGACCGATGCCTGGAATGTTATTCCAGATTGAACTCTAAAAACCTACCCCAAGGAATGCCTCGCCGCTTGAGAGCGCTGGTAACAGCCAGAAGAGGCCAGGCGTAACAGCGACCATTACTGTGACTAGAAACTGACATGAGGGTCTTTTGTGGAGCGTATATCTCTTTTACAGACGATAATTTGGAAAATATGGAGATCCAAAATATCTCTTTTAATGGATGTCATATTACATAGAATAGGCAATGTATTTCGTTTTGCTTCACTGTCGATTCCAATCAATGAACTGATGTCACCATGACATCAAAGAGATAATTTAAAGTTATTAAAACACGATTTTAATCCTTATTTACATTTATCAGTCAGCAAAATAGGAAAAAACTGATAAAAAATTACTTGGAAAAAAATATTCCATATTAAATGTCAAGTCTGTAGTTACCTCAAAGTCAATTCTCAAAGATGGAATGAGATATCATAGTCGAGTAGCCAGAACGCTAACCCTGCAATGTTTTTTCCTGTTAACTTTTTTTTGCTGAAATGCATTCTTCAGGTCGAGAGAAGCAAAATTAGCTTGGTTGCTATGTCCGAGACATTGAGCATTTTTCAATATGGCCGTCAATTTATGAGGAAAAATAGAAAAACGACCAGAAATCGCCGGGTAAACTTTATTAAGAGCTTCTTTGAATGTTTATCCTATCAGGGTTGGGTTGTATGAAAGCCGTATAGCACTATACGCTGGATATATCAGCTGTGTAACTTATACGGTTCTTATACGGGTTGCATGAAAGCCGTATAACTTTATACGACGGATAAATCTGCTAAACGGTCGGTTAAAGTTATACATCTCAAGGAGGTAGTTTAAATAATTATACAGTGGATAAAAATGGCGTACATGCTGAGGTTCCACAGGAATCCTCAGCAGTATAATCCACTTAGACAGAGGAGAGAGATGAATTTTCGAAGAGAAGTATTTGACTTTGACAGTGTGACTCTGAACTGTGACTCTGAACTGCGTGCAAGGTTTCGTTTTGGCAGAGAAGGCATTACTTTGATAGAGAGAATGTTGGAAGAGGAACTGCAGCCTAGGACTGGCAGGAGCTGTTCTCTCTTGGTGAGAGAACAAGTTCTCATTGCTTTGGGTTTTTATGCCTGTGGCTCATATCTCCTTGTGGTTGGTGATACTATCGGCGTCGACAAGGGCACGGTGTGCAGGGTTGTAAGAAAAGTGTCATTGGCCCTTTGCAGAAGAAAAGGATAATTTATTCAGTTCCCGATAGATCATAGGGAGAAGGCCATGATCCGGCGTGGCTTTTTTTAGGATTGCCAGATTCCCTGGGGCCAGCGGCTGTGTGGACGGAACTCGCATTAGGATAACAGCACCCACGTTGAATGAGCCTGCATTCGTGAACAGAAAGAATTACCACAGTTTGGATGTTCAGGGTATATGTGACCACAAAGGTATTGATCTTTATTACATATTCAAAGCTTAAATATGAAGAGCTCGCCGTAAATAACACGTCCAACATCTGCAGCGTTCGTGGTTCAACTTTTTAAGTCGGCCATTTTTGTGGCCATGACCTTGGCTTCTTCAGTGTGACTGAATGTGCAAGCAATGTTTATGCAGGTTTTAATGAATAACAAAATCATCGCAGAACCACATAATTACAAAAATTAAAAGTTATTTTCCATTTTAAAACTTTGGGAATGTGTTGATTACCTTACTTTCTTTTTATTTGGTTATTTTAATACTTTTTTTTTTTTTAAGTAGGCCCCTTTTAACTGCAAAGTAAATAAAGACTAACATGATGGAATTAAATGCTAATATATTAATTGAATTTTATTTTCATCACCTTATCATATTCTATCTCAGAAATGTAAACTGAATATTTCTTTGACTATTTTGAAAAAAAAAATGAAAATGTTCCATAAATGATATGCTTTCACCATTATTATTGTTTTAATTATTGTCTCCCCCTCCCCCTTTTCAAATCATTCTTAATATTCATATCTTTTCTTTTTTTCAAGTAGATTTACAAACATTGTCTCCCAGTGGCCTGGAAGCATCCACGATGTGCACATTTTTTCCACCTCAACACCAGCAACCAGGGGATATATTTCAAAACTTTTCAAACAAACATGAATATTTCACATATATGTAGATATAAAAGTACTGATCCAGATTAAGATTATTTGTGTACCGTTTCAGACTGTAATCATCTATTCATTATGTTTTGTAATTGAATGTGTTCAATTATTGTGTTCAATGTGATATCCTTTTATAAATAATATCACATGTACATTTTCATCAGCACAATGCACAAGTTGTGAAATAAATAATAAAAAAGCAAAAAAAGTAAAAAATGTAAAGCAATTTCTCTACATTTCTTTTAGAATATAATATTCACATGTAAAATTATTCATGAACAACAATTAACACTACAAGTTAAGAATGAATTTTCAACTACAATGCATTTTTTAAAAGTATACCGACTTCTGTGGACTACAATTGTAATCTCAAAGTTTTTGCCAGTTACTTTTGTTCATTTCAGTGTTTGATTGCAATAATTAAGTCTTGTATTTGAGACAAAGATGAACAGTCCACAAATGCTAAATAAAAACGAATAATATATCAAAAGAAATTAATCTATTTTCATTTTCTTGGATTTGTTTTATCAGTAAAGTGATTTAGCAACAGTGCCTGATGGGTAACCAAATATAGACATAGACCATATTGTTCATAGCAACTGTATCTTCAAAGTGAGGTTGTTCTTAGCAGTTATCCACTGTATAGTGATTTTATCCACCGTTTAACCAACCGCCTGTTTATACGCTCTTTATACAATGCATATTTATCCACCGTTTAGCTATACGCCGTATATGACATTTACACACTGTATAGAGTTATCCGGTGTATAGTGCTATACGGCTTACATACAAACCAGCCCAGGAGAGCACAGGAAGACTAGTGAATACACTTAAGCGCGTAAAATATAGAAAAAAAAAAGCTAAAATGGCCGTCAAAACATATGGCAGAAAGTAAAAAAGCTGCTAAATGAGTTCGTTTTTTAGCAAATTTAGTCTTATTAAAATCATATCCGCCTTTTATATTTATATTGATTATGATAATTTGTTAATCATTATAAATATGCCATCTCCTGGGAGTCCATTTGCCACTCCCACGAGCCCCATTGTCAAAGCCTGTGATGTTTTATCTTTCAAGCTTTTTTTAAAAGAAATAATTTAATCTTGGTTACGAAACTTGGAAAAACTTCTTAAGCTTGACTTTATTTGCCGTTTGATACGTACAAGATACTGATAATTTTTCAAAATTCAAGATGGCCGCCAATTTGTTATATGAATAGCGAGAGCCATACATTCCAATAAAAAAAAATAATAATAATGCTTCACTCCATTGCTCATCATTGCATATGTATGTTTACATCCATGCAAAGTGCGATCATTTATTTCATTTTTGCAAGTTATTTTCATAAAAAATGGCCTCCAAACCACAATAGAAGGGCAAAGAAACAACTGTGAAACTACAAGTCTTTAACTGAAATAGGCCTTAACTGGAACAAATATAAATACATATATAAAGTAAAAAACGATATACTTGCGTTCAAGGCATAGCACACAATAAAACATATTTTTAAGTTAAATAATACGAAAAACCCAAAAAACCAATATGTCTGCCAATGCTACTCTATGATCAAACCAAACATTGATTGCGGATATCTCAGTCCTGATAACTAGTTTTTCATTCTTAATCAAAAATGACATTGTGAATGATTATGAAAGGCATTATCATTCTAGTATGTGTAAACAAAATCATTTTGAAATAAAAAAAGGCATCAAATCGTTTTTCTTAAGGTTGGATTATTCTTATCCTTTTTTTTTTTTTTTTTTGTAAACTTTTTGAATATTTTGACAACTATGGGTAAAGGCATTTTTGTTGTTTAATAATGAATGTTATTATAAATAATCAAGACCAAAGCAGCGGCATACAAACCCAGCGGTTAGGGCTCATTAGGTCAGCGTTTCTTGACAACGTGACATAGTTCGGGGATATGCGAGGGCTACCCATGGACATCATGTATTTGAAATGTTGTTTTTTTGCCAGTATTTACTTACAGATAATGGAAGCTTTGATATAGGAATGTATGCATTTTTCTACTTGTAGGGTAGATGTAATTTTTCATTGTGGATTAATTGATGACTTAGTGCTCGGGTAGTTTAGATAATGATGAGTTGTCATGTTGCCATGGTTCATTGCACATGGGTAAGCTTTTTTTGCAAAAATGGACCAAATACACATTAAGCAATACTCAGTGGACATCTGCACATTTTGTGGATTGGTTTTGGAGGCCTATAAAGGCCCAAATAAAGGCCACCCATGTTGTTAGTCCAGTGAACGGAATCATACCATGTCAATCATGTGAATAACGTACATCTCTGGGCACTGGGTGTGAGGGGAGTCTGATTTGAGATAAAATGTATGGGCTGTTCCCACCGCACAATCAGGAACCTGGCTGAATGCCACAACATGCCAGGCTCTGTTAGCGATTTACCGCAGCCAGGGCGAGAGATTGTCAACTCCAGACCAAGATCGCTACATCAGGTTGGACCACCTGCGGGACCAATTTCGCCATGCCATTTGTACAACACAAGAAGCACCCGGCAGGAACAACAACCGGAGCAGCAGCCCCACTGTGCGTTTGCTGGCGGTCAACCGATGGTTGTCGTTGATGGCAACATACCAGTAACTGTTCGTAACTACATAGATCAGATTCTGCAACCTCACATGACATCGTTCATGCAGCAGAAAACTGATTTCACCGTTTCCCAACAGGACAAGACCCGTTCACATTCGGCACAAAAGATCCAAGCGTATCTGGAGTCCCAAGGGTGGATTTCCTTCCCCGGCCTGTCTATTTTCCGGATATGAATCCGATTGAACACTAGTGGCACTACATGTATCTTGGCCAAGGTAGCAGCTGATCCAGGCACTATGGCAAGGCTGGAATAGGATTCCGCACGTCACTATCCCATTTATTGCCTGAACATGGGCAGATCGCCGCCTGGATCGAAGAAAGCGGATTTCGTACCGGCTATTGACCATTGTGACTTTGTGTTGGGCTGGTGCCGTTTTTGTATTGGAATTATTCATGAAACTTAAGATTTTTGGTTCTGTATACCAATGTCCTAAACAAATGATTCATATGAAAATAATCCAGTTTAGAGCTTCAAAATAACAATTATTTTGAACATATGACCTCAAAGATTTTAATGGCTGTCAGTATATAACCAAAAGATTTGTAAGATGTTTTGTTTATTTATTCTATAAAACGTAAAGTGAAAAAAGTGCAGTAATAAGAAAAACTAGAAATGCTGTTATATACTGTTATATACTGAATAAAGTTATGATCAAGATATTAAATCAAAATATTAAGGTATGATCAATATAAAAACCAAAATAACAATAATAAGGTTCATATTTTGACAATAGTTAAATTGAATTTCACTTCACCCCCTCCCCTCGTCCCTACCAACGGACTTGGTTGGACTCCATGTATTGCAGATTAACATTTTGGACTCCCTGTGCCCCAAATCCTGAAGAAACCCATGTTGGCCCTTGATACATTTTTTTTCTCAGACTGAGCCTGTATTAAAAAGAGAACTTACGTAACTGTCAGTCGTATCAGTGATCCTCTTTCATAGAGTCTAAGTATAACTGCACCTTACAAGTACACCTTGTCATTAAATACAAGGGTTTGATATATTATACGCCAAATTATCAGTTTAAAACCTAATTTTTCTGCTTTTTAAAAATCTTTTTGGGCATGTTTTAGCGGTCATTTAAAATGTGGAATACCATGCACTTTAAACCCGACTCTTTTCTATTTTACATAATTATTTATTTATAATATAATGATATTATAATATATTTTATATTATTGACGGCCATCTTGAATTTTGAAAAATGATCAATGTTCCAGATGATGCCTTTCTTGGCAGAAAGCCCAAATTAAATTGGCTTTTACACCCCCAAAGTATTAAATTATTTTTAAAAATTACAGGGAATAACATTCTAAGTATTTGACTATGGAACCCGGGGAAGTAGCAAACAGATTCTTGGGGGGGTTATTGATCTGTCAGATAAGCTTATTCCGAGAGTTTAGGGTCATGACTAACAAAATATCATAATTTACATAAATTTAAAAATCGGATATGGTTTTAATAAAACTAAATATGGAAAAAGAAAAAAAAACGAACTGATTCTGCAGCTTTTATCACTTTCTGCCTTATGTTTTGACGGCCATTTTGTTTTTTTGCTAAGTTGTACGCGCTTAAGCGTATTCACTAGTACTGTGCTCTCCTGGTAGGATACACGTTCAAAAAAGCTGTCAACAAAGTATACCGGCGACTTCTGATCGTTTTTCTATATTTCCTCATAAATTGAAAAAATGAAAAATGCCATATTGGAAAATGCTCAATGTCTCGGAAATAGCAACCCAGCTAATTTTGCTTGTCTCGGCCTGAAGAATGCATTTTAGCAAAAAAAAAGTTTTCAGGAAAGAACATTGCAGGGTATGGTATTGTAATAACAATTTATATAAAAGATTAAAATATTTATTACAGAATTAAAAGTCCATGTCTCACATGCCACGTCGCATCCCCACTTCCCGCTTCACACTCTTGACCTCTGACCTACATCACGTGGCTTATTACATCATTACATCACATTACTTCTTTTCTTTCTTTTTTTTAAGTTGAATATTATGACAGAACAACATACAATAAATATAATAAACAATAACACAAAATGCATATAATACTAAATGTCGACTGGATTAATAAAATTGTCAACTTTAATTCTTAATAAAAACGTTTGAAAAAACTACAGTTTCTCGTTATTTCTCTCCTTGTGGAATCATCTCTCGCAGTAATCATTGTTCCCTTTTTACGACATATTGTAAGTGGTGTGGATTCATATGGTGTTTGGGATTTATTGCATTTGGTGTTCTTCAAGAGAACTGTATCACCCACTGTTAACGTAGATTTCTTAACATTTGTTTTACGATCGGCATAGTATTTCATCACTTTCTTGCTGTTTTGATCATTACGCCTGATTTTAGAATCAATGTTTGGTGTTTGAGGCACATGTGGAAGTTTACAGCCGATATCCCTTCCGAAAAGAGCGGTTGCTGGAGGAATACCAGTGGAAGTATGTGGCGTTGTTCTGTAATCAAGGAGAAAATCATTCATGGCTTGTTTCCAGTTGCGCTTGGTTGCGATGGCGCCCTTGATAGACTTTTTCAAAGGGCCCATAAAACGCTCTGTTACTCCCATTTGCCTGAGGCCACAGTGGTGTTATCTTTCGGTGTTTGAATCCTGTTTTCTCGGCATAATCCGCAAGGTCATTTCCATTGAATGGAGGCCCATTATCCGTTTTTAATACCGGTGGTAAGCCGAACTCCGCAAATACTTTATCCAAACGTAGGATAACACTCTGTGCTGAAGTCGAGGTCAAAATTTCAACAATGACGTATCGTGTGTATTCATCAGTTATCACTAAAGGTTTGTGACCACTCGGTCCTTCTCCAAAATCAGCACTATGTTCTGTCCAAGGAGCGATTGGAAGATCTGTCATGCGAAGCGTCTCTCGCGTGATTATCTTCGTTGAAATTTGACAGTGTTCACACGATTTCACTGTGTCTTCGACAAGTTTATGCATTCCAGGAAACCACACCTTCTCGCGTAGTAAAGCAACAGTTTTGACAATCCCTTGATGTCCGATATGTGCAATACTCACGGCATGGTTATTTAAACTTTCCGGCAAAACTATTTGTCGTCCTTTCAGAATTATTCCATCAGGGTTTGAGATAGAAAGCTCCGAACGACACTTATAAATGTTTTGGAAAATACTGAAATTCCCTTGTGGAGTCCAGTCATTTGTGACCATAGCATTTTTCACCGCCGCAAGTGTCACATCCTTTTCGATTTCCTCTTTCACCATTTCAAGGGTCATTGCTTTTGGTTTCGAAGTACAGGCTAGATAATGAAGATACTCCTCTGCTATTGTTTCCTCTGTACTTGATGATAACCGATCAGTCTGATGCGTGGGGTGTCGGCTCAATTAATCAGCAGGGTTGTCATGCCCGGACGATACGCGACCGTCATCTGGTAGGATTGTGTTTTCATGATCCAACGCTCCATACGCGCCGAAAGCTGGGCCTTGGGGTTGTTAAAGAGGCTTACAAGGGGCTTGTGGTCAGTGTACACAATAAAATGGGCTCCGAATAAATAAATGTGAAAATGTCCACAAGCCCATGTGATTGCTAAAGCCTCTCGCTCGGTCTGTGAGTATCGCTGTTCTGTAGGAGTAAGCGCTCTACTGGCGAACTGTATGACGCGGCCGGACTCGCATACCGTGTATGTGTATACCTCCGAGGTTTTCGACGGGTTGAAGTACGCTAAAGTCGTTGCTTGGCTTAACTTTGACTTGAGTTCCTTCACAGCATCATCGTGTTTAGATGTCCAAGACCATGGTGTGTTTTTCTTTGTCAGCTCACGTAAATCATGTGTTAATGACGCGTAATTTGGAATGAATTGCGATCCACAGAAATTCGTCATTCCTAAGAAACTCCTGACATCTGTAGCGTTGGTTGGATTGAGGAGATTTAATATGTTTTCAATTTTGCTGTGGTGTGTAATACCCTCCGCGCCAAAAACGTGCCCTAAAAAGTCTAATGATGTTTGATTGAATTCACATTTCTCTGCGTTGAGTGTTAGATTTCTTTCGCGCAAACGTTGAAAAAGAGCACGTAGGTTGTTGTCGTGGTCAGATTGCGATGTCACGTAACACAAAATGTCATCACTGATGTTCACAACTCCTTTCAAACCAGACAAAGCTTGTCTTATGCTTTTCTGGAATATTTCACTTGCTGAATTCACTCCAAAAAATAATCGACGGTATCTGTAGAGGCCAAGATGAGTGGCAAATGTAGTGAAATAACGAGAATCTTCGTGTAATTCAAGTTGATTGTACCCTTGATTAAGATCAAGTTTCGAAAAATAGCAGGCGCCAGTCAACATTGTTTTTAATTCATCAAGCGTCGGTGTTGCATGTCTTTCTCTTCTAATCGCCTTGTTTGCTGCGTGCATACACAGACACGTACTTTACCAGGTGATCTCGGTTTGGGAACAACTACAATGGGAGACACCCAGGGCGTAGGACCTGTAGCTTTCTCTGTGACACCCTGTTCCTCATCTTTTTTAATCTGTTCCTCTATGTATTTCCTGACGTGGAACGGAATGCGTCTATAACGCTGTGCTACGGGGTGTATGTTGTCGTCGATGTGAAGTTTTATCTCACCTTGCTTCAAACAACCAAGGCCATGGAAAATATCAGAAAATTCATCGTTCAGTTTGATATGCTTGGAATGAATGTGATCACAACTCTTTATTTATTGCAATTGTTGGGACGTATGCCAACTGAGAATAGGTTTCTCTCTGCCAGCGATCACTCAAAACTCTGCGTCACAGCTAATTGCTCCAACCTGTAAGTGAGACGTGAATTTTCCCAACACATGAACTGAATTGTTTTCACTGCCGTAGGCCTTGATTTTAGTACTTGAAATATGTAACGTTGGTCTTGGTTGTAATTTATTGTACTCAAATTCAGAAATCAAATTTACAGTAGAGCCTGAATCAGCTAGAAAAATTATTTTCCTACCGTTCATCTCTATTTCAAAATGTGGGAGTTGGTCCATGTTCTTGGTCACTGCATGCGCTGCGAAGACATATCCATCCTCATCAGATCCTGTGCATTTGTTCTCATTTTCAGTCACATCAGAATTTCCAGGTAGACAATTCACATTGTTCTGACGGCGATGAGGCACGCGTTAAGGTTTTACGGCGTAGCGCTTGTTAGATGTAGCTGAAGCCGTTTACAAGAGAAACATTCCTTGTTGAAGGCCGGACACTTCGATCGTCCACCGACATGTAGCCATTCTCCTCCACAATTACGACATTGTGAAAATGCTTGACTACCTGTCGAACTCCTGACTTGCACCCTGTTAACCGCGGGTTCATCCGTGCGCTGTGTATGTGAAGTGACAAGTTGTTCTGTACGCGCATACTGCAAAAGTTGTGATAATGTCATGGACGGGTTACTTAAGCCCTTCTGTCGGACTTTCTGAGATTTGCATCCCATAATCAATTGTGATTTTATCTCTGATTCCAAGTCATAAAAACTGCACAGTTTACTAATATCTTGAAGCTCTCTATAAAATTCGTCAATGTCCTCTCCTTTCTGCGTAGCGTGTCGAAATGAAAATTTATTCAAATCAACATTGATGGAAGGCGAAAAATAGTCAGTTATAGCATCAACACATTTCGTAAACTCGTCTTCTCCTTCTCCAGGGGTTAGTTGATATGTGCTGAAAGATTCGACGATGTCTTTTAACTCGTCGCCGGCGAAAGATAGCATGAGTGCCTTCTTCTTTTTCGGACTTGTTAATCCATAAGGTGTGATGGCCTAGTGGTTAGCACGCTTGATTCGGGTGTGAGGGGTCCCGGGTTCAAATCCTGTAGCCGCGACTAATCATTCTGGTAAACATGTAAAACCAGTGCTACCTGTATCATGCGGTGGCTCAGGACCCGTAAGCTTTGAGCAGCAACCTGACTAGGAGTTAGGATAACTCTACACAAAAAACCCTACTGCCTTAGTAGCAAAAATCCAGCCGGATCATAAGGCTAGCGGAGGAAAACCGTATACAAACATAGGGCAGGCAAAGCTCTTTAGTGTGTTCACACAAGTTTGCCTAGGAATGGTGTTGCCAACCTCAACACCCTCTCAAAGTGAATCAGAGATTCTCAATGAAACCAACATCAAGCACCAACATCAACATCATCAAGCAGACCAGATGAAGAAGTAGAACAACTGTATGAAGAAGTACAACGTCAGTTGACAACAGACTGCCACTACCACATAGTCATGGGTGATTTCAACGCCAACATCGGGATAAAGTCAGACGAACAAGAGCGTGCCACAGGGAAATTTGGCAGCGGAGAGAGGAATGAAAGAGGAGACTTACTGATTGTATGGGCGACAGCAAATAACTTGAAGATCATGAATACCGTCTACAAGAAGAAGATATCAAGAAGATGGACATGGCAAAGCCCAGATGGATGTACAAGAAACGAAATTGATTACATCATGACAAACAGACCGAACATCTTCACATATGTGAAAGTGCTAAACAGACTGGATGCGGGCAGTGACCACAGAGCAGTTATGGGAGTGATTAGGATCAATGTCAGGAAGGACAGACAGAAATGCTGTCAAATCCATTAAAGAGACCTAGTATCGAGCAACTGGTCATAAAAAAAGACGAGTTCCAAATCCTCCTAACAAACAGATTCAGTGCACTAGAGCTAGAAGGTGAAGATGGAGTAGATGAAATGAACAATAGAATAACGACCACCATCCTAGAATGTGCATCAGAAGTCGCACCGGCCAGTAAAATGAAGGACTCAAAGCTCTCAACAGAAACGAGGATTCTCATGAAGAAAAGACGGATGATGAAGAAAACGGAGGTAATCAACAACAGGGACATCAGAAACAACATCGAATATGCAGAACTGGTTAAGACCATCAAGAAGAAGGCAAGGGAAGACATCAGGAAGCAGAACATGAAGAACATAGCAGAGACCATCGAAAATGGAAAGAGCATGAAAAGAGCAAAGAGATCCTTTCAACTAGGGCAGGATAGAATGCTGACTCTTCTAGACATAGTTGAAAATGAGCTCACCACACAAGACCAGATATTAGAACGAGTAGAAGAATTCTATGGAGAGTTGTATAACAGCAACAAGGGAATAGAAATCTGAACAAAGGCATGCGATCTACCAGACATAATAGCTTGGGAAGTAGAGTCAGCAGTCCAGAAAATGAAGAACGGAAAGGCAGCAGGAAATGACAACATCAAAGCAGAAATGGTAAAAGCAGGAGGAGATATCCTATCTCAGGAATTAGCCAGGCTCTTCACAAAGTGCTTACATCTGAAGGAAATCCCTGTAGCATGGAAAAATGCCAACATGATCATAATGTTCAAAATGACAAATGACAATCAGGCTTACAGAATGGACCCCAAGGTATGGACAAAGAAAAAGAGGAAGGCCGGTCAAACGATGGAGGGATGAATTAGATGACTACTGGAAGTCTTGGAAGAAGAAACCTTGGCCAAACTGGAAATCTGAGGCTCAGGATAGGAAACAATGGAAAAAGCATGCTGAGGCCTTTGTCCAACAGTGGAACACTATAGGCTCTAAATGATGAATGATGAATCCATAACCAACAAATACATTGATTTTCAATCTGTTTATCCATTTTCTCCATCTAATGGCAACGCCTTCTGACTTACAGTCAAATTCATGATAAGTAGGTATCTGTATAGATGGGCTCGCCATTGTGACTGTTCAACGCAGGGTATATATTGAGTTACACTGCGCTCATTCAATTTAGCTATAGTCAATGTTTTTTTATATATTCTTACGTGTTACTTTCCTCCCTTGTGAGACTGTTCCATCCTTGTCGCCAGATATGGTATTGTAACAACAATTTATATAAAAGATTAAAATATTTATTACAGAATTAAAAGTCCATGTCTCACATGCCACGTCGCATCCCCACTTCCCGCTTCATACTCATCACCTCTGACCTACATCACGTGACTTAATACATCATTACATCACACAGGGTTCGACTATTGGGCCTATGGGAGTGGCGACTTCACTATCAGCTGAGAATGCTACGTTCAGTGATTAGTCCGGTGGCTTAGGGCCAAAAAATGGCCAAATCGTGACACGGCGGATAAAAGCACCAAATTTTGGATGTGGGTGCCTTTTGACATACTAAATCAAATTAGAGCCGTAGCCCACTGAAAAAAAAACCGTTTGGCCAAAAAATCCAAAATGGCTGCCGATTTGTGAAATTCTGTACAAATATATATTTACATACCTATGTTGATTTTTATCAAATGAAGTATTTTCTCAATGTTTTCCACATCCTTATTACCCATATTATGCATATATGTCAGATAACAAACGTGTGTCCTTGGACTTTTTGAAAAGTCCAAGATGGTCGCCGTATGGCATAGGAATACTAGAACATGTACAAGGGTTTTCAACTAATGCCAACTAGGAAGATGCATTGCCCACCATCTAATTAATTTTGTTTCTGAGTGCCTTATTACAAAAATTATATATTTGTGGTGAGTAACTAACCTTTATTCTCAGGCATTTCGAGAAAAATCCAAGATGGCCGCCATATCAAAGGAATACTAGTATACACATAGGGCTTCTTCTGCCATGGAGATATAATATTAATTGATAAATTAGGTTTGTTGCTTAGCATTTTCCACATATTTTTAATCCAAATAATATATATGTGATGAGAATGTTATGTGTATCCGTTTTGAAAACAAAACAAAACAAAATGGCTGCCATTAGCCATTATAGCCATTATTTCATGTTGGAGTCAATGTCTGTTCCATTAATTGACACCTATGTGCATTTGAATGATATATTCCTACGACAACTGCCAGCGCATAGCTATCATGGGTTTTCTCCGAATAGTACTCAAAGATACATACACTTTCAACACACACAGAGTCTTTCATCAGGATATATAGGATACGAAAAACATTTGGATTTTCCTAAATGCCCAAGAACACTTCGTAGCTACTCACCACAAACATATTATGTGGGTAACAAAATTCTGAGAAATAGACTTTATTTGAAAGTGGACAACGTATCTTTCTAGCTGGTATTAGTTGTGCACCCCATTTCCATAGATTAGATCGACCTAACTCCCTGGGGGTTCACGCTAAATAGCAGTCAGCCGGGCGGACACGAAAATTAATTACCCCCTTAAAGCTTGTAGTAAGCAGGATGGACATTTTAGTCGGATTATCTTAAAGTAATCTAGTGAGACTCCCCGCAGGGACAGATCGATCTAAAATCTATGGGAATAGAGCCTAGTATTCTTATGGCTGTTTCTATGGCATATGACAGCCATCTTGGATTTTTTCAAAAAGTCCAAGAGAACGTGTTTGCTATCTGACATATATGAATGAAATGGGTAATAAGGGTGTGAAAAACTCTGAGAAAATAATTTATTTGATAAAAATCAACATAGGNTAAAGTAATCTAGTGAGACTCCCCGCAGGGACAGATCGATCTAAAATCTATGGGAATAGAGCCTAGTATTCTTATGGCTGTTTCTATGGCATATGACAGCCATCTTGGATTTTTTCAAAAAGTCCAAGAGAACGTGTTTGCTATCTGACATATATGAATGAAATGGGTAATAAGGGTGTGAAAAACTCTGAGAAAATAATTTATTTGATAAAAATCAACATAGGTATGTACATACAGGGTTGCTACTTAATATGGAATATTTTTTATCATTGTTATTTTTGAGTGCTGATTAATTTTTTTTGGCTTGAGTCATTAAAAAGGTATGTCACTGAGTGATAAAAACATCCAGTCTTCTGTTGTGAGATATTTTGGTCAATGATATCAAATCTGACATAAGATGCCATTCAAAAGAAAGGAACACCCCCAGAAAACCATATCAACAGTTTGATGTCAGTGTTTTAACATAGTTAAAACGTTAAGCTAAGATATTAAAGAAAATGGTAGCCTCCGGACAGTGATATGTTACACAGTCAAAGAACTCACTACAGTAAATCATGAAAAGTCAGTAACTGCGAGTATGACCTCCAGCAGCCGCTTGCAGCGCCCTCATCCTACATGGCATACCATGTGACACGTTTTTTAGAGTTTGGATGTTGATAACATTCCACGCAGTGATATTTGCCTGTCGCAGTTCATCACTATTTATCGGCCGATGACCATAGCTATTAATTCTGTGAGTGATTTTTGTCCAAAGTTTTTCAATTGGGTATATATCTGGGGAGTTTGCAGGCCAGGGCAGTTGCTAAACCCATTGGTTTTGAAGAAAAACAGTGATTCTGCAGCCTCGATGTGGGGTTGCCCAGTCGTCTTGGTACACAAAGTTGTTCCTGAAGATGACTCTTACCAATCGAAGCATTGTTTGCTGAAGAATGTCTCTGTAGGAATAGAAAAACCAACTGGTTCTGGGCACCGACATGAAATGCTCCCCAAACTGAGACGTTACCATCCCCTGCTTGCACCCTAGGCAGTACACAATCATCGTTTTATGCCCCTCGTACACGTCGGTGGACACGGATTCGACCATCAACCCTAAAAAATCCATATCTGGCCTCATCACTGAAAACGACGTGATTCCAGTGTTTTGGCTGCAAACGCACGTGGTCCCCAGCCCATTGCAGACGTCGCTGTATATGACCTGCTGTTAACAGTGGTTTCCCTACTGGCTTTCGTGCAAAATAACCGGCTTTCAGTAATCTCTTGTTCACGAGGGACCTTGAAACGGGCGTTTGAATGACATTCTGCCTCTCTTTTCTGAGGACACTGGTTGTCTTTGTACGACCAGCACTCTAAGGAGAAGGCGATCCTGTCTTCTTGGTGTGATACGCGGACACCCTGGTCGAGGTATTGAAGAAGGTGCCCCTGTTGCAGCATTTCTTTGGAGGACTTAACAAACGGTTCCTGATAAATCTTGAATACCTGGCAATGGCTGTCCGTTTCTGGCCATTTTCTCTGAAAGCAAGAATCCCATAGTAAGCTGCGTTGCTTAGCTGTCGAACCATATCTTCACTAAGGTACCTGTCAAGTTTCAGAGCGACCCCTTTGTTGCTTCTCTAAACACACTCCAAAGATTGACCAAACCCATACAAGGGCAGAAATTGCCGAAAAGACCACCCCTCACATATCTGACAACAGAACATGCAGCTGCATGCATCAGTGTTTCGAGAGTTGTGTGGTAATTAGGTAACACGTCTGGCTACACATGGAGTGACACCTCAGTTTTGGATTTAAAGTAGTTAGAGAGAAATTGAATATTTTGTAGAAAATTTACTCGCCAAAAAATAATATTCCATATTAAGTGGTAACCCTGTATTTCTAAAGAATTCCATAAATTGGCGGTCATTTTGGATTTTTTGACCAAACGGTTAATTGTTTTAGATGGCTACGGCTCTAATTTGATTTAGAATGTCAAAAGGTAACTACATGCCCAATTTGGTGCTTTTATCCCTAAGCCACCGGACTAGATCCCACAGGCACCTGAAACTGACCTTCCATCACTGGAAGGAAGTTGGTTTTGGTGCAGAATCAAAATTTTTCTTGTATCCCATCGATGGTCAAATAAGGGTCTATAGACATGGTTAAAAATGCCTCTTGGAAGGGTGTGTGTAGGAAAATATCGCCTGAGGTGTTAGATCAGTCCGCATTTGGAGAACATTCCAAGCTCATGGTCCTTTTGGAACAAAACGTAACAGGGGCATTTGAATGTAACATTCTCAACAGAAACCTCACTCCATTTGCAAGAGGTGACTTCAGGGATGCTACGGGCTTCATTGTGACAATGCACTTGCTCACAGCTCTCGGCTGGCAAAGGATCTGTTGCAGAAACACGGATCCCTGAGGATGGGACAACCGTCTTTGAGCCCTGATATTAATCCTACTGAGCACCTGTGGCATTAATTGGAATGTGCATTGCAGAGGAGAACCTATTTTGAACCTAATTTTGACCTATTCTGCCATGCTTTTAAGGATGAAGGGGACAATACCCCATATAACAGAATTGTTACCCGTGTTGAAGGCTTGTCACGCCGTCTACAGGAGATGATTGCAGTACGGGCTAGACGCACACGCTGTTAGACACGTGATCTTTAACGAACACACCCTAATGCTAATTGTGTGTGAATTTGGTGACATTTGATGGCCTCTTTTCAATTTAATAGACACTTCTTTACATCTGTTGAAGTCACAGTGAAACAGTGGATTTAAGGAGGGTACCTCTTACAAATTTTATTAAATGGTATAAAATGTATATATTTTCACTAGTATTTTGTATTATTTTAACCATTAATCATGTTACACACGGTATCTGTAATAAAGAGCACTATTTCTAACAATTCTCAGCTGTGATGTGATCATTTGCAAATGAAAGCACATGGGAATGGGGGTGGGACAACCTTTTTGACCAATGTTGCATATTATTTGATGGTCGTACGGATGTCATATCCAACAATTTGATGTGCAATCCATGCAGTGGGACATCTAGCGTAAAAGATAAAAGGAACATGAGTATCGTATGTGAAATCTATTATACGCAGAACTTTGAGCATAAGGAAATATTTTTTCCATTGTATGAACATGTTTTAAGCAGCGCAGAAGAAGCGTATATTGGAAGCATATTAACGTGCGTTTGAATACCGTATGAGCAACTAAGATGTTTCATAGTAATTGTAACGTATATGTACCGTATATCAACGCATGAGTTACATATGGATACCGTATATCAGCGTTTAAGTAACATATATAAGCGTTTGATTAGTGCATATACGTATATAAGTGTCTCTTAAGCGTATATATGAGCGTTTGAGCACTGTATATTAGCGCATGCTTAACGCACAAGAGCGTATGAGTTACGTAAGGGTAGCGTGCTTCTGTTTTGCTCAAAATTATGAAGTGCAACCGGCACTAGAAAATATTTACATCGGACCTTTCCCTATAGGACGGTTGTGATGAAAATATGCAAAATGAACTCTTATTCATGCGTTAGGTAAACGCAACATGCGGTAATTATGCGTTAGGTAAACGCAACATGCGTTCGACATGCGCTTATATACGCAAAAAATATAAATACACGGCAGACATACGTTAATTCATCGACTCAAACGCTGACTCAAACGCTGAATACTTTTGAACATGTTCAAAATTCCTTTCCTCCTACTAGCTACCCCTATCCTGCCAAACTGTTAAAGCTATGATGACTTGGTGAAGTGGTAGCCTATTTATAATGAGCAACTAAGATGTTTACAAACACGTTACAAAGCGTTGGGATACGTTTTCCAAACGCCAGTCAAGGTTTGGTACACCTTAAACACATAAATCAATCGTTACAATTACGTTCAATACGTTACTAGTTCGCCACCACTGTGTTATTTATGCTCTATGCTTTATACCAAACTATGTATGTTAAATGCGTTTTATCGCGATGTTACCGGTCTTTCTTACGTATGCCTAGTGCATCCCTAAAGTTCAGGTCCCAACTACGTTTTGGACGCACGGTTTTTTTGGTTCCTTGCGTCCAGCTAGGACGTAGCAGTTCGCACGTAGCGGCTGTTGATCATGTCGAAAAGTTTCTAGGTGTTGTTTGCGTCCTCCAAAAGTCGCACGATGGACGTGCTCCTCACGCCCGAACTCCCACGTTTTCCCCATTTTTTTGGCCGTAGACCACACGCAGCAGTCCGTACGTTCGGTTGGGACCTAGGCTTTACTTGATTTCTTCCCTGTGATCTAGCTACGTCCTAGACGGACGCAAGGAACCTAAAAACCGTGCGTCCAAAACGTAGCTTTAAGCCTAGGTCCCAACTACGTTTCGGACGTACGGTTTTTAGATTCCTTGCGTCCGGCTAGGACGTAGCTAGATCGTACGTCGCGGCTGTTGATCATGTCGAAAAGTTTCTACGTGTTGTTTGTGTCCTCCCAAAAGTCGCACGATGAACGTGCTCCTCACGCACGAACTCCCACGTTTTCCCCATATTTTTGGCCGCAGACCACACGTAGCAGTACATTCGGTTGGGACCTAGGATTAACGTATGGGAAACGCACGACTCAAACGCTCGTATACGCTGACCATTTTTGACCGTTTTCAAATACTATTTCTCCTGTTACGTATGCGAGCACACACCAACGTTTAAGTGCATACGCAAAACGCATACGAACAAAGCCCAGGCGTTTGCCTGCGTATCTATAAGGTTCTTCATTGGAGAAATACGCCACAGTGTGAGAGCCTAGGTCCTTAACAAACCTCTTGTGTATGCTGCGTATGGGCATTTTTTTCATACATTGGTTCTACACGTTAGGTGTGACAGTGTCTTAATCAGCAGATGGTATTACTTACCGGTATAGGGGGGATGGTATAACTCTGCCATATACTGTGTTGATGTAATGGGCGGTTCGTTGCAGGATGGATGCCGTACGCCAGCTTGTTAAAAGACAAAAATCTATGTGGCCATATCCCAACCCTTTTCTTTCCATCAAATGCTGGGTAAACAGTTATTGGATCTGATCTTATCGGCAAGGGCAACTCACTATCGTTTCGATGAAATGCCGTCACGCATTCAGTTGGAACAATTACATCTGCATGCTTTGTTTGAAAAGTAAAGGCGACTTGATTTGCATCATGACTCCCTGTTGTAATGGGTAGGAAAGACGCAAGCTCTATCTCGAACGGTGCCAAGTCATCACTTGATATCTCAATGGTGTTTACTTCGTTGTCTGTCCCCTTCTTAAAGACCTACATAATAGACAGAAAGGATTATTTCATATATCGCTGTGGATCAAATACTGTTACCTGAAAAGGCTCCATCCTAGAACAAAGCGCTGGTGGCAGGTGGCAGGGAAAATTAACACTGTGCGGCGCATTCACCTTCAATATTTCGTAAAAGCTTTAAACTCTAACAAAAATACTTTAATAGCAATGTCGACTGCCCAGCGGGCAAATTATGTTGTTTAAACATTGAAACAACGTTGAACCATAACGTTGACAACACGTTGAATAAACATTGGATTTGAGAGTTGACTCAACCTCAGATAACAACATTGTATCAACCCCAGTTGTTAGACAACATTCTTGCATGAAAAGACATTAAATGACCTGATATGTTTTTATTTTTGGTACAAAACACAGGTACACAATTATAACGTACACTGTAAAAACATCCAAGTGCCTGCTTTGTCTGATTTTTTCAACGCATTTAGCTCCTAAGCGTGTTTTGCATCTAAGCATGGTACACCCTTATATATATATATATATATATATATATATATATATATATATATATATATATATATATATATATATATATATATATATATAACAAAGTCACAGTCACTTCGAACTGTCTATCTATCACAGAGTACCGAAAACTGTCAACTTTATTAACTTCACTCCATCACAGTTACAGCAACTTATTCATCCTAGTGTTAGCTGACCTTGCAAGGAGTTCAGTTTATTGAAATGTATTTCTGAATAACAAGTTAAGAAAATCCACTAGTTCACCAAAGACACAAAACAGCTGTCACATTTACTTTAAAACAGTTTTTTTTTTTATTATTTTGATAAAGTTAATTACAGTATTGATAAACAAAGTATCACGTTTTCAATAATTAATATTTTAAATTACAATCCATGTCTGCAAGGTTGTGTCAGTGACCAAAATACAACGTTGAGTCAACGTCACATTATGACTGTGTTTTGCTGTGGCTGGATCAACGTTCATTTTACGCTTAATTTAGGTAGATCAACGGCAATTCAAAATATCAACCTGTTTTCAACGTTGATCCAACGCAACTATGCCTGCTGGGTGGCGACGCATTAGAACCTTTATTCGATGGATAAATATTGCCCTGCAACTGATGCTAGAGCATTCCGGGATAAGATTTCGCTCGACAAGCCATGTCTTGAATCATTAGTGAGCCATAAGTTCTAAACACGTTGTCATTAAAAAAATTGAAACTTTAGTATCAGAGAGGCGATACCGCCTCCCGATATTGTACCACCAGCTAGAGTAAGCGCATTCGTATGGAAAACAAAAATAAAAAGGGACACCACCACCAGTCTTGTGCTTGACGAGCTCTATAAAATGCAATAAACAAGAGTTCTCAAGGTATAAAGGAAGGACAATTTGCAAAGTTCGGTTCGTGATGAAAAGTAGGTCAAAGGTCAATTTCAATGTCACATTTAGATTGCCAGTATATGACTGCCTTTTCAAGTTTAGTAGTAACTAGGGTCCTATCTCTGCCAGTTTTGGAGATTAAAGGGGCTAAAATGTTGCAAAGATCAGTTCATTGTGGAAAGTAGGTCAAAAGTCAATTTCAAGGGCATATTTAGGTCTGTGAAGTTTCTGAAAATCGGAACAAATAATTTTTTTTTTTGTAAAAAAGATTAACTTTTTTGGCCCGTTTCACCTTGAATTAAAGGTCAAAGGTCAAATCCAAGGGCATATTTGACATCTCCACATATGACTTTCAGGGGAAGTGTTATAAACCAAATTGTTGAGTCTTGTAAACTTGTTATGGGATCGTATACCTTTGAGCATTTTCTTCTGTGACAAGCTTGTGATAGACTTATTACAGATCCATATACCGGTGAAGCTAAACACATAGTTTAACGTGTAACACTGCCAAACGTGTCTAGCATTTTCTTCTGTGACATATGCCTGCAAAGCTATACGTGTCATGGATAAAGACATTGTTAGCTTTATACGTGTTTCTGTGGTAAATTTGTGTTTCCAACTGTGTACTGACAGCATTCCTTTACTTGAGCAGTATTTTTTGACTGTTTTTTTTCGCCCTCTCGCACCGATATCGGTGTCCCCAGAGGATGTCATCCATAACAATAAAAAAGTGTGGCCTAACCAGTAGCATACCACAGAATATTTTTTGAAAAGAAAACATAAATTGCATTTGTTGGCAAGATTTTACTCTTATTTTCTAGGTTTAGATACGCAACGTGTTTTAAACTTACGAAACCAAAAAATTAATATGAGGAAAAGAAACAATGTGCGTGGGTAAATATGCTGATACTCTCAGTGTTTCATCGCTGCATGTAATTTAAAATTTGCAAAGTCATATGTTATCTGAGTAAACAATGAAACAAATACTTGGATGCAGAGAAAACTGAAAATAAACATAATTAAATCAGCGATGCATAATTGCTACAGGGTATTTATTGTCATATTTTCAACAATTTAAAGTATCACGAAATAATGTTACAGATAGTTATGTGTGTCCAAGAATATTAAATAAAAATAGTTTCAGTACATACAATATATCATTCTTCCAGTGCTTGGTATCCCCACTACCAAGATGAGAGTATAAAGTTACACGATAGGCACTTGTCACGATGTAGTGTATTAGTCTATGTATTGTTTATGCGTCACGCCAGGTGTCGCATGACACCTGTTACCATGTGACTTGACGCGGGAATCTTGAATGTAATAAAGCAGAACTCACAACAATGGCGACAAGGATGATCACATTTTATGACGTTGAATGAGGGGGGGGGGGGGAAGGAGTGAAGTGCCAGGTGCAGGTACAACCGGCCGGATAGCTCAGGCGGTAGAGCACTCGCCCTGTTAGCGAGAGGTCCCGGGTTCCAGTCCTGGTCTGGCAGGTGATTTTTCTGCACTCACCCTAAATCGCTACATGATGCAGATGTACAGAGTTGTAGATACCCTTATGAAATGTTTCGGAAAAACCGAAATTTCATCAGTGGCGCGAACAGAACTGGCCGCAATAAAACAAAAAGAAAACGAAAGCTATGAATAATTTGGCTCACGTGTGAGAATTTTAGCGTTGTCTGCCTAGCCTACTAGCCTATTTAATCAAATGGCCACTGAATCGTTTTTACGTGGGTGTTCAGACAAAGATTTAGTGGAAAAAGTGATGTGCATGAGACCTAGAACATTAGAAGAGGCGGTCGAAAATACCCATACGTGTGGCGCAAATATGCAAATTCTGGGGTTACGCAATGAAAATTGTAGTAAACAACTGCGTAAAGTTACTTTTAAGGAACCCCAGTCTCCATGATATTGAGCGTCAAAATCCACCTTATGTGTGTCGCGTTCAGTTTTCACCTCGTAGCTCGAGTCCTAATAGGAACAAATCATTTCAGTCAAATGATGCAGAGCAGAGGTTGCAAAACATTGAATCCTCATTGCTAGAATTGATTCAGTTATTCCGTTAGTCCGTGAACCAAACACAAAAAGGCAATGACACTCAGTTCAGAAATAAACTGGGGTTTCGCAAGGTGCTAAAATTGCCATGAAAGAAGTGACCATAGTTAGTAACAAGTTATTATCACAAATTACTGGAGAAATTACTTACGGCGGGTACCATGACATAAAAGGTATAACGCAGATTATCTTACGAGCAAGAAAAATAAAAGGTCTAAAATTAGCAATTGGTTCAGTAGTGTATGAATGGACAGCACTTGCAGCTCCTATCCCAGACAATGTTTTATTGGGTTTAGATTTCTTGAAAATGTTTGAGTGTTACATCTGTCTAGAAAACAATTTCATATCGTTGACCAGACCAGATACTTCAGATAGAAGACGGAATAAAGTTCATGCCTCTATTAGAAAAGGTAGTGACAATTATTTAGTGGCGAATCGTGTCATTTTATCAAAGAAAGTTGCTGTTCCACCGCATTCTGAGAAGTTTGTTCAAGTTCCCTTTGTGGCGGAAAGGGACAAAACATTTTTACTCAACGCCCCTAAATATGATCAGAAGGGTCTTTCGGTGCCCCATGGGTACCCTGAGTGTCAGAGCAACGTAAAAGCTATATGCCTTGTGGTGGAGTCGCTTTTACTAACTCTGAAGACCAGCGGCCATGTAAGCTTCCCATCAATCAAATAGAACTGCTCCGCAGTGAAAATGCAGTTGAATGTCATCAGACCAAAATAAAACGTAAAACAAATTTAATTCTGCTTTATTTAATTTTATTTGCTGTATTTAAGATGTAAAGTGAACAAATAAATAATATTCTTCGGAAAGAAAATATATATCCAATGTTTTTGTATTTTTTGCTTATCAAAGAACATTTAGTCCTGAGATATACACGTGCACAATATATGTGCTTGCCGTGTGCCAAATTTGACAGCTACACTGTATGCCCGATACCACTATAAGGGCTGCGCAATGGCTACACGAAAAATAAGTTTTTACAGCAGAATGTTGCTTGTATTGTGGCACTGACCTTCGGCTGCAAGATATTTTCATTTCAAACTTCTAACTCCGCGTCAGGTACTTTAATTGCTTCTTGTCTTGCCTGCACGAGACTTCAGCGCAAGGCGGGGAAGGCAGCTCCAGGCGGCTAAACCTGTGACGTACGAGACTTATGACTTCCAAATATGGATCCAGGCGGACACAGCTGTGACGTGTGACTTCCAAATATGGAAGCGCCCCAGGCAGAATTTTGAAGAAGAACGCCCCCGAGTTGCCACTGTTCGCTAAAGCCTGGTATTGCTCCTATGGGTTATATATGAAATCAAGATCGAGCTGGCAATACCGGAATCTAGAGCCTAGGGTACCTATGGGTTGATAAGCACCGAATATACGGATGATTGCCTCAGTTGTTCACTCACTCTAAGGAATGAGACTGATAAGTCAATTACCTTAAAAGCAGGTCATGTGACGGGTGATTTGGAAGAGATTGAGAGTGTACTGGGATATCCTGAGAGTTTGGATGGTTCAAATGTGCACCAGTCTTTCTCGGTGTTGAAAGTTGATGTGAACTCTAACGATGTGGAGAATAATATTCCTGAATACGTGCGTGATTTGTGGAAACGATCTAGTGAGGATTTGTATGATGAGCAGTCTCTCAAATAAGGCAATCTTTTGACAAAATATGCCGATGTTTTTTCCAAATCTGAATTTGATATAGGTCATTTTACAAAGATTCTACATAGAATAGATACCAACGAAGCAAAACCTATTAAACAAAGACTGAGAGGCACACCTCTGGGTTTCGAGCAAGAGGAAAAGGCAACATTAGATAAATTGTTAGCCGCTGACATTGTGCAACCCTCTTGTTCCGAATGGGCATCCCCTCCTGTTTTAGTAAGAAAGAAGGACGCCACTTTGAGATATTGCATAGATTTTCGTGCTTTAAATAAAGTGACCGTTAAGGATGTGTATCCACTACCACAGATAGACGAATGCTTAGATGTTTTAGCGGGCACTCGGTATTTTAAGCACTCTTGATATGAACTGTGCTTATTATCAGGTTGAAGTTGAGGAAAGCTCCCGGCCTAAAACCGCTTTTATGACCAAGTACGGTTTGTTTGAATTTAAACGACTACGTTCGGTTTGACTAACAGCCCTGCTAATTTCATGCGAGCAGTCAGTTCCGTTCTGCATGGTTTAACGTGGAGACAAGTACTCGCTTACTTGAATGATGTTGTTGCGCTTGGGAACAGTTTGATGATTCTTTAGCCAATATTCAGGCCTAACCAACTACCAGACTCGGCACCTAAGGATCCTGAATTAACCGGTATATCGGACCACACTACCCGTTTTCAAGGTGTGTGTCAGATCGCATTTCGGAGTATCAGTCAGAACACCGACAGGATGAGCTCACGCTCGGCTGTCACCTTGATTGGATAGTAAACGATTGTCGTATTTAATCGCTATATGATTTTAAAACCGGGTGCATAAATTTGAAAGCCACCTAGATGAACCTTAGACTGCCACATTCATCTAATACAATGCAAAAAAAAGCCCTATCAAAAGTGGTTAAAACATTCAAACCGAATGTCGTAAAGTCCCCATATACCCCCATAGAGACGATGAAATAGAGTACTCTAAAGTAAGAGTACTGTTTAAGGTTGATCAGCCGAGCGTGGATGAGCTCGCAGTCGTCCTACAAAATTTGTTCTGGGGTATGATACTCCGAAATGCTATCTGACACACACCTTGAAAACGGGTAGTGTGGTCCGATATACCGGTTAATTCAGGATCCTTAGGTGCCGAGTCTGGTAGTTGGTTAGGCCTGATATTGCACTGGTGTTGGATAGATTCAAAGAAAATGGATTGACATGAAAACCATCCAAGTGTTCATTACTCAAAAGCAGTGTTCTCTATTTGGGTAAATTGGTAGATGAGAATGGCATTGCTCCAAATCCTGACAGTAAAAAAAGCAGTTCAAGTTGGCCACGTCCAAAATGTAAGAAAGACGTGGAAAGATTTCTTGGTCTACTTAATTACCATAGAAGGCACATAAAATGTTTTGCTGCTACGTCTGGTATACTGTATGATTTGACCAAAAACAAAATTGTTTTTAATTGGACTAATGAACACGAAGTTGCATTCAATGACTTGAAACAGGCTTTGGTCCATAGTCCCTTGCTGAGCTTTCCAGACAGTGATGGTTTATTTATTTTAGACACGGACGCCAGTGATACTTGTTTTGGAGCTGAGCTCATACAGGTGCAAAATGACGCTGAAAAGGTCATTAGTTATGGCAGTTTTGCTCTCATTCCTAGTCAACGTCGTTATTGCACGACTAAAAAGGAGCTTTTAGCAGTAGTCCGATTTACTCGGCAGTACAGGCACGATCTACTTGGTAGAAAGTTTGTAATACGGACAGATCATTGCAGTTTGACTTGGATCATGTGTTTTAACTTGCTCAATGGTGTTTTAGCAAGATGGATGGAAGAATTGGCCCAGTATGATTTTGAAATTCAGCACCGATCGGGTAAAAACCACAGCAATGCTGATTCGTTGTCACGCATTCCTCTTCAGCACAAGGACTGTAATTACTATGAAGCTGGTTGTGATGTGACAGAGTTACCTTGTGGAGGCTGTCATCACTGTACCAGGCTTCATGAAGGGTGGGACAGATTTAACAAAGATGTCGATTACATACCCAGTGGGCAAATTATGTTGTTTTAACGTTGAAACAACGTTGAACCATAACGTTGAGGAGACATTTGATCAACATTGGATTTGAAAGTTGTGTCAACCTCAGATAACAACGTTGTATCAACGTCAGAAAACAATGTTATATCAACCCCACCCAGCGGGAAATTCCAACGTACACAATTATAACGTACACTGTAAAAACATCCAAGTGCCTGCTTTGTCTGCTTTTTTCAACGATTTAGCTCCTAAGCATGTTTTTCTCCAAAGCATGGTACACCCTTTTAGACTGGATGTGTTTAGCAGTAGGACATGTTTGATGGCTAAATATATGTAGGGTATAAATGTATGGCCTTTAAGTTAAAATTTCCAAGGTTTAGGTTAATATATAGTTATTTTCTTATATCTATATCTATATCTATATATATATATATATATAATTAAAATTAATAAATAAATAAATAAACAAAAGACATGCAATAACCCCGACTCCGAGTTTCACGGGCATAACCAGAAGGTATGCCCGATCGTCAGGAGGTTTATTTGAAAATGGTTTTATTAGCCGTTTTACATACACAGCGTGACGACACTTACGTCGCACGCCGTGTTAGTTACGTCACTCTATGCCGACACATGGTAATTATTTCAGTTCTTTTATTCAGAGTATCTGGTGTTATCATTATCAACAGTTTTTCGTCTAAGCAAAGATTGCATAGGTGCTGATTTCTCCTTTGCGGCGTTGATTTCTTAATGATGTCCCATCTAATGTCATACTGGGTTTTATTTTCTGTTAATTTCCAAATGTATTTGGATAACTCAGTATCTGCAGCATATTTCTTGTCTCTAAATGACTTGGTGTGAATATTGTATCTCAACTTAAATTGGCCACCACAAAGCCCTATATATTTCATGCATTTGTCCTTAGTAGTGACTGATGCTTGGTACACAATGTTGCTAGACAAGCATTCCCCTCTCAAAGGACACTTACTAGGAGCTCTACAATTACATTTCTTATCACAGCACAAAAAGTCAATTTTCAGCTCTTCTACTCTTCAGGAAATGGGTCTGAATATTCTCTTTACAAGCCTTTTCAACGGTGTAAAGCTCTACCGGAATGGTCAGGGTCTACGGGTTTACTACCCTTTTATGCCTAAGCTTAAAATTGTAGTTGTACTATTACTACGTCTTTCCGATCAAGTATAGGCGTCTAAAAACAACCTCTTTACAACTCCTTTCCGATCAAATATAGGCGATTTTTGACACGTCTTTATAACCCTTTTCCGATGAAGTAAATGCGATATGAGGTTCGTCATTATAACCCTTTTTCGATCAAATAAAGTAAGTCTTTACTACCCTTATCTAATCAAATATGGACGATTATAGTTATCTCAATTACTTATAGCACTGATAATGTTTCAAATTCATGTAGCATTTCATCTAATGCGAGGAAGGCTTGTGAATTTTCAATTATAGTAATTTATTGCAAAAAACATCAATAACCATTACAATGCAGTGGGAATTATGTTTATAAAGCGCAATACAGCTACTATATCTCACAAGTGGAAAGTAATCTTACACTAATGTATTATTTTGTACACTCACTATACGCACACCCTAAACAATAGCGAATACCATTAAAAAATTTACCTGGTAAAATAATTACGCAAATAAATACGAACCACATTAAAATACGACTTTCCAGAACAAAATCTAAGCAAAAGTACAATTATAGGAACGTCACAGATTCATAAGTAGTCAGGCTTTTTCCATTATTTATCTGACATCTGGTAAACATATGATGAAAACGAAAACGACTACTACTTATCCATCGACTTAATGTATTTGCAGAGAGTGGCCGCTCGTTAAATAACATGCCAATTATGTGTGCCCTAATTGCCCGACACCGTTTTAAAAATTACACTCATTAGGTATTTTTGTCCACTGAGTAAGGCAATGAAGCCTAGCTTCCAAGGAAAGACGAAATATTGTCACCAAAACCCCTACAAAATGCGTAGGCTGTAGAAATAAAATAACATTAAAAATATGGGAAAATTAAAAACAAGAGAAACGCAACACATTATGTACCTGAAATATCCGACTAACTTAAAGTATTTAATCAAAGTCAAATAAATGCTGCTCAAATTCTAAGAGAAAAAATGTACTTTCAGAATAAATCTGTAGAAAATACAGCTATTTATTTCTTGAGGTGTGTGAAACGTTCATCTTATTAAGCGTGGTTCGTGAAGCACCCCATTCACGCGACTTGTGAATGCAATTGTTTATTCCCCGCCCATCGTGAAACGAAGACATTATACCCGGTGATACGTGATTTTCAGGATATTTTTAAAATGCCTACTATCAGTGAGATAATAATACACTGTAATTTGTGTATTGATGATTTAGCTTCCCGCGTACTATGGTCATTCCCCTCCCCAAATGGNGAAATAACATTAAAAATATGGGAAAATTAAAAACAAGAGAAACGCAACACAACATGTACCTGAAATATCCGACTAACTTAATTAAAGTATTTAATCAAAATCAAATAAATGCTGCTCAAATTCTAAGAGAAAATTGTACTTTCAGAATAAATCTGTAGAAAATACAGCTATTTATTTCTTGAGGTGTGTGAAACGTTCATCTTATTTAGCGTGATTCGTGAAGCACCCCATTCACGCGACTTGTGAATGCAATTGTTTATTCTCCGCCCTTCGTGAAACGAAGACATTATACCCGGTGGTACAACATGTACGTGATTTTCAGGATATTTTTAAAATGTCTACTATCAGTGAGACAATAATACACTGTAATTTGTGTATTGATGATTTAGCTTCCCGCGTACTGTGGTCATTCCCCTCCCCAATTGGACTTTCAAGACTGGGCCTGAATTAAAACATATCAGTTTACTTGGGATCACAGCAAAATAATATACAAATATATGTTCAAATATAAGAAGTACTGATCTCATTGTAATAACAATATATATAAAAACAGTAAGTAAAAATCAATCACCGTAAAGGAGATATATTAACATTTTTCATGTAGAATACCGTGATATTATCTCATCTACAACTGTGGACTCAAATCGACCTTGCGTGTAAATTATTTTCCACACATCAATTTGAGCACTTCTTTAGCCTGGCAGACCCCCGCGTCAGATATTTCTGCCGTTGCCCCTTTCAACACCTTCCCCTTGTCAGTGCTGCNTATGTTCAAATATAAGAAGTACTGATCTCATTGTAATAACAATATATATAAAAACAGTAAGTAAAAATCAATCACCGTAAAGGAGATATATTAACATTTTTCATGTAGAATACCGTGATATTATCTAATCTACAACTGTGGACTCAAATCGTCCTTGCGTGTAAATTATTTTCCACACATCAATTTGAGCACTTCTTTAGCCTGGCAGACCCCCGCGTCAGATATTTCTGCCGTTGCCCCTTTCAACACCTTCCCCTTGTTCAGTGCTGCTATCGCCCTTTCCTTTTTTTCCAGAGCGGTGTCCTTCTTAACGGTTTCTGTGAAGATATAACGAAATGATATCAAAATATAATGTGTAATAACGTATTAAACATAACTGGGTAAAGGGAACAGCATGTCTGACTAAAAAAAATTCAGAGAAAGTATCAGGATTGAGAATTACAAGAATGCATGTACCACTACAACAGACATGGAGAATGTAATAAAATCAAAGACTTGGTAATTTATCGACACACATTGATAATCAATTATTAAAAATGAAAATAAATGAATATTATGAAAATAACAAAAGGAATAAAACCACTTACTGTCTTCATCCTCTCGTTTTTCCTGTACATTTACTTTGTACTCTGTCTCTGTGGCTATCTTCACACCACACCACATCCTCCCCTCATGAGCCGACCACACCCAAACAACGAATATTAAATCGCAACTACAAAGGGGAGGATGTCATAGTTAAACTAACTCTTATCAAAATAACACGATCCAGGACTGGGCCCCTGGGGACGTGTGTTTTGACAGCGCCCCTGGTTTAAAGCTTTGAGATTGCTTTTGGGACGTCAGAGTTCAGATTGAAGTATAAAAGACCCTCAGATGCGTTATGACATGTTTGTGAAGAGATGACAACGGTGATAGAACTTGACCGTTTTATAATTCTGATTCGAATTATGTTAGATAACTATTTATTGCCGTATTCAATATTATCGGCTGTTGTTTCACTTCGGTATGATGTGAGAGAGGTTTCTCGCCTCTGTATGAGTTTGACCTGAAGGGCCGACTGTACGAGATACGCACAGTGCGGCGGGGGAAACGAAAGAAGAGGGGGGTGTCGGACTGGTTGCAGAAAGCGCATTTCGGTCAACAAGTGACCTTCATCAGCTGAAGAGTCCTGAAAAAAAAGGGGGGGGGGTACTGTGCTTAAACAAAGAAGTGAGAAACCAAAACACTTGGTTTAAGCCTTAATCACCGCGGTTGGAGAGAGGTTACATAAAAGGTTAAATAGCTTATTGGCCACCATGTTGCTTGTTATACTGACCTCAGCTCATGAGTCATCTCTCGACCAGCGTGTTTCAATGGTACTTCATGTGAAAACTGTGTTAATTACTGGTAGCAATCCCCATACAAATACAACCGAATCCGGCTGTCATCTAAAGCAGGCCTGTCCTTCTCTGTCAAAGCCCAGAACTTATAAACAAAATAGCCGTTTTTGACTTGCAGCGATTTACTAATTTTCATGTGAAAAATGAATTTCTATGAAGAGATCAGTATATTGCGATATGATTCATTTTCATTAGCAGAAACCGTGTAAAAGTGACAGACGATGCACGTTTAATGTGCAGTGATTCTTCACTTACGTGGTTTAACCACCCCCTTCTCTTCGTCACCCACTGTGAGCAAGATATCATCATCAATAGAAAAGTACTCCTGTTATATACGTATTACGTACGGCACATCATACTGATGATGTTTGCTATATAGCAACATATTTATCGCTGCTTAACCTTGCAAAATAACAATGGTCTAATAGTTATTAAGTTTTTCAAGCAAGGTTTTTTATGACAGCTAGTTTAGAACTAAAGCCCCCTTTACACTGGACGGCGTCCCTTCTGCGTCCAGCAGTACGGCCCCATTTGAGAGTTAAAAATTATAATACTTTACATGCCGACAACTGGCCGATCATTGAGCATTCATTCTGATACAAAATCAATGCTCGTGCCTCCATATTTGGACCACAGCGATGCCAAATTTCATGGTCGCAGATAGGACGAAGAAAGGACGCAGTCCAGTGTAAAGGGGGTATAATGGTTTACTAATGGTTCTAGACATGGTCTATCGAGCGAAATCTTATCGCGGGATGTACATGTACTACAATCAGTTGTGGGGCAAAACTTATTCATCAAATAAAAAAATGTTCTAATGCATCTCCAGTCAACATTGGTATTAAAGTATTTTTGTTTTCGTCTTTTAGCTGGATGAAATATTGAAGGTGACCGTGACGTGCATTGTTGTTCGTCGGGCTTTGTTAAAATTTCCCCGGCCACAAGCGCATAGAGTGACACATCTTTATCCTTTTTTGTTTGTTCTCCGCTCAGTGTTGATTAAATATTAGAACGTTTAACGGTCACCCGCTGGTTCTTCCAACTCCATTATTAATTAAAGATTGGTTGCACCACTGCACACGCTGATTCAATGCATAAGCACTACATCTTGTCCATCAGTGTAATAAGCTTAAGATCTATTTAAACTGCCGCAGTCTAAATTGCGATCGTCAAAGGAATCTTTATTAATACACCTTATTAATTGAAAATATAAAAAATAAAAATACACTGACTGTGTATCATGATTTCAGTGATATTTTTTACTCCGGAGACACCTTAAAACGTATCCTATAAAATCCAGATTGTAAGCGCAAGTGTAATTAACAATTTCTATAGTACAAGCGACAAGTTAAATGCTAGCCAGTTATGTGTCCGCTAATTGACTTGCATTGCTGCAACCAGAGTTGCATTATTCAAGGCCGCGGCCAAACTTTTAATAATCAAACAGCATGGCCTTTGACCAAGTCTTATGCATTATAATCCATTGCAATTTTATGGAAATAATGATCATGCTTTAAATATAGACTTTGATATCGCTTCCAAGCAATCTGTACTAATTTGAAATGGTTTTTGAGACGACTGTGATTTGGACTGGATTTGATAGATCAAATACAAATTTTAGAGATAAATCAGCAAAGAGAAATGATGAAAAACAAAATATGATAAGCCCTCGAGGGAAGCTTCCTCAGGAGAGATGTTCTTATGATTGGGATGATCACGCCTTTCGACAGTATATACATGTAAGATAATCAAATGAAATTTTCAAAGGAATTAACAATATAAATCTTTTAGTTCCATTGAAATCTCATGTTCCTAAATGTCAGTCACAATCCAATAACGACCGTCACATAATACCAAGGCAGGACCCCTGCGGAAAAACGTGGTTCAGTCGCGAAGAAAGACGAATGATTACTCCTGTTGAAAGGCCGTGTAAAAGAGAAAGGGGTATAGTACTCCTGCGCGGAAAAACGTCATTCAGTCGCGCGTTGTAAAGGCCAGCTTGCACTGTTCCGACGTCATTCCGCGGAGGCTGAAAAATCGGAAAGATTTGTTTTTGTGCTGTGCGACCCTATTGTCTCATGAAGTGCATTCCTAAATACATGTACTATGTCTTAAATGACAACCGAAAGAGAAAACTGTATAATAAAGTGTGTCAGAGCCATAATAAGAGAGCAACATATTTCGATATCCGCATGAGAAAACTGATAAAAAGTATCTTTGCTCTTGGGCCACACATTAAATGGTGTAAATGACAATACGAACTATATCCAAGATACAATTGCATTTTCTTAAAAAGTTTTTGTTCTTTATCTTCCTTCAGGTTATATTTTTTTGTTTCTTGTCGAATGTGTTTTTAATTTTATGTGTAAGTTAATTATATAGAATTACTTTTCTTAGTTTTATTTTTGCATGACTTTGTGGTAGAAATGGAGTATTTAAGGAAGATAATCATTATTTTCTTTCATTATTATTTTATTTCATTTTGCAGAATCTTACAAACTTGCGTATGCCATTTAAATTGATGACGGGAAAAAAATGAAAAAAGGAGCGTATGTTGTAAAGTTTTAGAATTCGAGGACGAATTCTTTTGAAGAAGGGGTGTATGTTGTAAAGCAAATTACTTACACTTTCACTAATTGCAGATAACAATTAAAACGGAATCAAACGAGTAAAAGGATAGGGAGTTATTGAATGTAAGTTAAGTTTAACAAGAGTCAACAAGTGTAGAACATGTTTTTAGTATCAGAAAAAATTATTTCAGTGCGGCACGTTAAATTCTCCCGGCGGATACATGCGCCTTCTGGTGACGACTGTAGACGATACACAGCTTAAAATGTGGAACAAACCGTCGAAAAGCTCGCAAGAGAACATAGGAGATCGTCGTGATTTTCCCTGAACACTCTTTTGCTTTATTTTATTCTAATTAAAATTTAAAAAGGGGTTATTAAAATGTTATTTGAACCTGATAACTAATTAACAACCTTTTATCCACTGCCAGCCCAGTTAAACGATAGCGAGGTACATGTAACCAATGGCAATGCAAAATATTATTGATACAGCACTTATCCAAGGTCAATCTCACGACTAAATATGCTAGCATTAACATCGAAAAAGCTGGTCAAAAGTGAAAGTACGCATGGTGTACGGTATTGCACATTTTGTACGTTTTAAAAAACAGTTTTGAACTATAAAGTTTTGAACTGATTTTATAGGGCAAAGATGATTTTGCGCTATAAAGTTTTACGGATATTTAGTTAAAAGGCATTCAGAGCTGTATCTGTAGAAAACAGCCATTTTGAAATGACGAAGTTCGACCTTCTTGTCTACAAAGATGGGCTGTAATGACAGATACCCGAAACATTATTATTGAATCGTATATTACAAGTCAATAACTCGATGAATATGTTGCATATCTCATAGCCTGTGAAAGGAGGACTTTTTCTGACCAAAAAGGCAGATCATTGATCGAGGCGTTGCTAAGAAACCTCAAATGTCTTAAATAGCAACATGCCGCTTTGTGTTCAGGATATATAAACGCTCACTGTATGATAGCGTACCTGTAACAAATGACCCGATCAAAAAATAATGTGCACTTTACAGCTGGCAAAAAATATCGTCTCCGGAAATAAAAACAATTACACAATATCACTGGGTTCGTACGAATATTAACAGTTAATTAATACCAAAAATCCATTTAAATAGTTTTACAATTAAAGTTAACCTACCTGACCAGTAGATAGCTGTGTAAGTTTCCAAAGAGTATTTGGAATAATTCTTGGTAGGTACAGGTGAATGGACGTCTCCGAGATCGGTGGTTGTGAAATAACTGCCAGTGGTAGTTTCACTATTCGACCATGTTGACAACGTCGTAATGTTGCCTACTCGGGTCCCGTTTGTCTCGTTTGTTGTTGAATTCGCCATGATGCAGTGTCGGTATATCAGAACGCAGACGCCCGGTTTTGGGACCAAGATAACGGAAAGGTAGACGCAGATCCTCCGCTTTACAGGGTTTACTAACTTCGTGTTGCCAAGGTGACGCACCTCTGCAGTTGAGTTTAGATTGTCAAAATTAATAGCGTCTCGACTGCAGCTATCGAGGATGAACAAATTGCGTTGACTATTTTGTGTAGGTAAAGTCAACCTATACTTGTATCTAGTCCCCTTTACTGCCTTGATTAACGTGTTTTGTTGAGTCACAGTTATCTCGCCGAATAATCACGTTTTTAGTTTCGTAAAATGCCGCAAGTAAATAGTCTCTTCTTCCAATTGGATTTGTGTTCAGTGTTTTGGCAAACCTAAAAACTTTGACTGGTCATATCCTTTCCGAAGAATATTTGTGATATGCCCTCTTTCTTCTCAGTCATTTTAAATACCTTGGTCTCTATAGTTACAGTTTATGTTTATACCTGACTACACAAACAAAGTAGAGCAATGGCTGTCAACGCATTATTGATCTTTCCAAGAATATAACAGTTGACAACTAAACATGGTTAAAGTAGAAGAGGACGCAAATGCTAAAAATGACATTCGACAAAACCGGGAATGGAGATATCAATTGCTGCTACAAGTACAATTAGATGCATGCATTGCAAAATCTAGTGCGTAAAATAAAGAGCATATCAACAAAATATATGTATATGTATTACATGTACATCTGTGATTTAAATAAGTTGAAACTATGAGAAAATAAATCAGTCAACCTGCTTATTAGTGCTTTGCTATACTTTCTTGTTTTAACAAAAGACTTCAACATTTGTGAAACTTTTTCTATTTGGATTACTTCTGGTGAGTTTGTAAATGTACCTCTGGCTAAGATCTACCCACTCCCTTACAGTAGCCTGTCTCAGATCCTCTACATCTTCTGTAGTCACCTCTCTCCTCTCTCCTCCTTACTATCCTGTCTAGAGCATCCCCAAACTGTTCTACGGACTTATACCAGGAGAATAAACTGCTCAGTCCAGCTGCTCAACTTCCTATTCTCTGAGGAATTGTTGCATGGTGTGCATGGGCATTGCACGTATGAGGTTAACGTTTGACACTGTCAAGTGAAGTTAACATACAACACCATTTATGTACACAGGACCTTCCTACATGTACAAACGTCAGCATTTACCTTTTCCTTCGGGATTACCAGATTGCTTCAACCCCAACGTGAAAGTCAATCCGACCACGGCGTCACACACCGCAGTGAACAACCTTTTCCACCACACAGTCTTCAGCAAATATCCCACGAACTTAGCGAACACAATCTACCATCAACACGATGATGAAGATACAAGACATTCCTCCAAATGACACGTTTGGCCAAAAGGCAAATCTAAGGATTTCTCCTTGACTTTAGGTCATAATTCAGAAGTATGACTGTTCCTCCGGAAGCCAGGATTTTGATGACTTGTTGCCGTCTGTCCGTCAGGAAAGATGTTGTCAAGGTTCTCTTTTAAAAGAACTAGTTAGAGTACACGATCCTCAAAGGCGGTTATCTTTGTTACCTGGTGACTTAGGGACCTATACCTTATCGTACTAATCGTGGATTCTCGCTAAACTGCTATCAACTTAAGCAGCTTAGATGTCGGTCATACCTACTGAAGCTGCTAGGGGGTAATTAATTATCGTTTAACAGCTTCAGTAGGCGTGCCAGACATCTAAGCCGCTTAAGCTGAAGGCAATTTAGCGAGAAACCCCTTGGAGATGAATCTATTCTGTTAGATCGATCTAGGTATGGGAACCCAATCGAAGGCGAACGTAAATCCACACCACACCCACACAACTCATCGCCCTTAAAAATTGCTGGACGAAATGCTAAGGCTACTAGGGCATTAATCTACGCGTTGCCTTTCGTTCTGCCTATATTTGTAACATGGGATATACAATTCTAACCATCTATTGCGTATTGCCTAAGGCATTTGTTACACTTCTGTAACTTGGAAATGGTTTACTTGTCATTGCTACGACCAGCTATATCAAAGGTTTTGTAACAATTCAGTACAAAAATTTGATTGGAACTCTCATTTACGAAATATGCCACCATACATGTATTGGCAAGTGTATAATACCCAAACTGAAAACAAAGTGCTGAAGCTGTCGTAGTGCATATTTCCATCACTTTGATGGACTACAAATGTATGAAAGCCATGTTTTATGGAAGACACAATATGAAAAACTTTCACCATAAAAATGAAAAATATGGCGATACCCCTTTTTTATTTTGTCGGTAGCCTCTCGAATGCAAACATCATGACCTTGTTAAGAGGACACACTCAATGGGTGAAAGATAACGCATGTATTTATAAGGTATGAAGAGGTTTACGAAGCTGACTGAATAAACAAACAAGTATTGAACATTGTGCTCAATCTACCTGAAGCCAACTGTTAGTCTTTTCTATCTGAAAATAAGGTTAGTTGAGTTTACGAAGTGAATATACCAAATGTTTTAGGGTTCATTTTATTATTTTCCGTGCATAAGCTTTTGCGTTTAACCATGTTATTTATCTTACGCGTTTCCTCTCCAAAAGCATGAAAATAAATGTGTAATGTTAGTCCATACATATACGTGCAAATGGTAATCTTGAACTAAGTGGCTATGTGCTTATCACCGGTGAAATGTTAACTAAAATCCTTTTGCGTCGTCATAATTCAAAGCTTAATGTTGCTTTCCAGGAAGGGTCTTTGTTTGAGCAAGTAGCGAAACAACACATAATTCTATATCCCCTTTACTTTCTCATGGTCCTTCTGAGCCGACAGTAAAACCGAGATTAACCAATGTAGTCCCCATGCAGCGTTAACACTCTGTATGATTTTTACAGGTATTATCAAGTCCCAGGGATATCGCCGGAAATGCAGAAAAATGCAAATATTCCACTGTCTTTCCCGGCATTTGAGCATAGTGTCCTGTCCCCGAGTGTGCTAGTGGTACCCAGTAATGTGTCATCACTACCCGTAACACTTATGCAATGTAAACATATGGATATGGGTCGTGAAAGTAAATATTTTGTTACATCTGTTATTGACAACGAGTATCTAAAAATAGGCACGTCACTCATGAGCGGCTGGGGGAGTTTAACGGTTCGAACTGACAGCCCGGGAGCCAGCGGTCTGCCGCTAGGTGGCTTTTAACCAAACCCGAAGTTGTAGAATTTGAATTGCGTACATTTTTTTGAGATTTATAGGGTGTCAGAAACGGTGGAATATCTCGACTACTAAGGGTATGACAGTTTTGTTATGTATACGGTCATTTTTAGAAATAAATTTCAAATGATGTGAGATGCTCCTCGAGTTGATCTAAACCCTATTTTGTGTACAAAAGTGAATTTGAAATCGAAATTTTACTAAAGCTATAACGGGAGTTCAACTTTAACTCTAATGCTTGCATTCTTAGAGAACGGGTTCCAATTTTGAATTATCAGAAAGTTTTGGCAAATTTATTCAGCTTTCTGTCAATATAAGCATGTAAGGAACTTTACCGTTATCCAGGAATGGCACAAATCAATTCACACCTGTGTATGCCAAAAAAAACGTACTTGCAACAACCGTAACCCAGCCTCGTTTTGACTTAGTACATTCTAGTTGTAATCTAACCTCGTTTTGAATCCCCAACCCCGCACAATATTGTCTATATGCAGAGAACAGAAGCTTGCACAGGATGAATGGAGGAAATGAAAATATAAACATTTCATTTTTTTCTTTGTAAATAAGCATTTATGTATTACATGAGGCCACCCGCTGACAGTTTCTTTTTATGCAAAGACAAATAAAAACAAAAATAAGACATTTTTTCTCAACAGAATTTGCTTTATTTTTACATATGAACAACTGTATAACATCTAAAACATAACATCATCAACAAAAAATATCAATATTGTGAGAGCCAACAGGGATTAAAGCTATGCAAATATACATGTATATTTGTGGCAAAATTATTTTTTATTTTAGTAACACATTGATATGGCAATTATTTTACGCTTCTTGATCATAACATACAGTTATAGCCACAGGACACACTACTCCTTTTAAAAACAGGATCAATATTAACAAATAATATAATTTTATAACTGAACCTTGGATTATCAATTTTTTTCACTGACACCCAGTTAGTCCTGTATCAGTCTATATTTTCATTTGAATTTATTTTTATAAGTATCATAGTGGTGATTTCACAGCCAAACTTCATTTAAAAACTTCCACATTTAATGATATTACACGAATCTGTTAATGTATTTTATTCATTAGAAAGAACTGTAACCAAGTTTTAAAAGAATGTTTTCAGTTTTAAAAGGATTAAATAACTTTATTTATGGCTTCATGATAGGTGCTTCTGTCATAATAACTGCAGGCCAAGGAATGGCAAAATGATTAATTCTAGTCCCTACATGTTCTTCAAGCCTAGAAAAACATTAGATTAAAACATTAAAAAGTTTTAAAAAGTAACATTCAAAAACACTTTTCCCACTGCATATTTCTTTCCACACACACACACACATACACACACACACACACACACAACAACAACAACAACTAAAATCAGTATAAATAATAAACCATGCAATCTTGATGATAGGGAAGCTGGTAACAATCGAATTTTTTTTTTTTTTAATTATTATTTCAAAACAAAAAATACAAAACACTCTCACATCCATATACACATACAAGCTCTAATGGTACTTAACTGTTAAATTTCCTATCCACAAAATCACTTCCTAATTTTTTCCATTTTTTAATAAAACCATCATTATCCATATTTTTGCTATAAGTAAAGTAGTCACTTTCCATATATTGATTAATATAACTTTTTACTTTCAAGAAATCTGGGACACTTTTGGTCATTTTCTGGCAATATATAAATTTCTTAACCAGACAAATAATTAAATTTACCAAACTTTGTTTTTTTCCAAATATAATGTCAATTAAGTTTAATCTTTCTTTTATATTTAAATCATTTTCTAACCATTCTCTTACTTGTTCCCAGATTTCTGAAATTCTACCGCATTCCCAAAACAAATGAACAAAAGTTTCCTCCTCTTTTATACAAAATACACATAAATTTGATTCTACTACATTTATCCGAAATAAAAAAGAATTTGTTCCTAAGATTCTATGGACCAGTCGATATTGAAACCATCTAAGGCTCATATCATCCAACTTCTTAATCGAGTTATTCTTTTCCATCCACCATTTTTCATCGTGGTACACATTCAACTCACTTTCCCATTTTATTTCACTTTTTGGTCTAAAATACAA
>NW_019775635.1:1739166-1768338 GCF_001039355.2 Lingula anatina | reverse complement strand
TTATATTACTATGACCTGCTGGTGAGCTTGTAACAGACCCGTGATTACCTAGAGGACAGGGAAATATCACACTAATATAACTATTTTAGGCTTATCTTATGCTCTAAGGCTTCTACAGAGCAAAATTAAGATACGCCTCGAGTATTTGGAAATACATAAACTGACAAAGCAACTCATGCACATTACTGATCAAAGTTTCAGTTATTCTCCTGTACACAATCAAACCCTCTAATCCCCAATACTTACATCTGTGAGATCCCTGATATTAAAAGTATAATGTGACTTGGCCGGAGTGGGCAGCATATTCATACACATCTTGTAGTACATCGCTATACTAGCTGACACCAGAGAGAACAGGGACTCTTTCACCTCCGGCATGAAGTCGCCATCTTGGAAGTACCTGCCCAGCTGGACCTGGTAGATATGCTGAAGAGACCGGGTGGAGGGCTGGGGCACTGCTAGCATACTGTAATGATAAATGAATAAATTAATCAACCAATTAATTAAATCTTTCTGAGGGCATTTCAATCATGCACCTCGGGTTTGTCAAGACAAAAACATGTATGGTAAAAGAAAAAACTACTCTAACCAGACTTAACATGTTTTTGTTTGTAAAGCATGATGTTAAGTCTCTTTAGACTTTTTTCTACAATATTAACACAAGAGACACTGAAAAATCTTTTTCACTTGATTTTTATGTAAATCAGATGTACGGCTTTGCAAAACAAAAACTGAAAACTGAAGCTGTGATATTTCCCTACCAGAAGTGTTTGAGAAGTCTAGGGCTGACAGGGTTTCTGCCTCCACCCACGGGTCCACACGCCCCCACTAGGGTCACATCCATGATGTCCTGAAATATATCTTCATTTTAATATTTTATCACACACACCCCAATCAAGACACCTGCTATATTGCCACAGATACTTATCTTTAACCATGATGTTATAACAAATAAGTCAAAAGGTAGTTAATGAAAAATATTAATAAAAAATTGCTGATTTTTGTGTGGGTATAATTACAGTTGTCTGAAATCAAACCATTTTTTACATGTAATTGTTAATATAATGCAAACAAAACAGGCACCTGAAATAAACAGGCACCTGGCATTTTCTTTAATATCTTTATGAATTATATCTGACATCAGTGACATGTTTAGTAATTCTAATTAAATTAATCTAATTAAACTTTTTTTTACCTCTCAATAGGAACCTTTTTATGAGATTCAAATCATTATACATGGATAAAGTCATACCTTCCACAACATTCTCCTAGTGTCAAAGAAGCCGCCCAGATCCAGAAACTGCCTGAGAAGTTCCAGTGGGGGCTGAGCTCCATATTCCTCAGGGGCTGGCATGTTGAAGTCATCAACAAACACCAATACCTGGAATGTAGGATGAAAATTAACAGCATTACAAAAGAATATCTATCTATCCTGAATTGCAGTTCCAATGCCTACCAACTTCTTGATTTTCAAATCACTACACCATGGTGCTTGCTCAACATCTGATTCAAATTTACCACTTCAATAACAATTTTGATTAGCATATGTTTGCCATTACCAAATACTAGTTGTGCCTCCATAAAAGAGCATGTTACATAGTTTATAGTGTCAGCGCTACATTGTCATAAGTGTAGTTACAGTGACTACCTACATGTGAATTAATTGAATTTAGTGAATTATACTCTTTTTTCCATATACTTCAGTAAATTATACTCTTTTTTTCATATAAAAAAAATAATCACACCATCCATTTTCCAATCTATCAGACCATGAGAAACTCTCCCAAACCTTTTTCCCCTTGGGTCCTCCCAGTGTATCTTTGCCCTTCTTGATCAGCCTGTGTATAATGGAGAGCTGGGTCCGAGCAGAGGTCGTCTGCGCGCTGAACTGTAGCAGACTGGTGGAGATTCCAGTGTTCTGCTTGGGTTTGTTGGTTCCCATCAGGAGATCTAGATTCTTCTCTGTGTCTATGTCTGAAATAATTTTATAAAATTATAATAAGTTTATTTAAATGATTTTAACTAAAATATTGAAGTTTTACATATAATTGAGTTCAAATAGAAATTATAAAATAAAAAAAATTACATTAAGATTTAATTTAGTTCAAAATAAACACAAACATCTATAAGTTAGTTAAAGAAAATGGAATTAAAGTGTTATGAAAGAACATGTCAGAACCCATTACTAATCAGTACACATGTATGAAATTGCATCAATATATCCTCTGTAAAAACCTAGATATTTCTGATATGAAAAAACAATGCACAAAAGTCCCCTGTATGAAATAGAGTCTACAGAAACTTTCAAAGTGCCTTACCTTCTTCCATGGCAAACTTTGTCAAGCTGCTGATGTTTTCTAACAGTGACTGGTTTTTGTCAGAGAAATTTAGCACATTTCCCAAAATAGTTCCATTTTTGGTAGTTGTCCCATTGTCCTTGGACATTTCCTTCAACATGTGTTTTATGATGGCAGACTTGCCTACACCAGATTCACCTGTAATAATTATGATGAAAAACATTATTTGTCATGATGGTACTTAACTTCAAACAGCAAGTTATATTTTTAAAACATTTGTTGTATTCAAAGTCTGCCTGGCTTGAGAATAATTAGTAAAATGGTTTTCCCTTTATTAATTTATTTAATATTGTTCATGTGCCTAAATAATTTCTTACCTGTGAGCAGTACTGGGTGGCCATTCAACAACAACAGTCCTGTCAGGAAGGAATACCTCACAGTGTCCACTGTGGTGACAATCTCGTTCTCCAGACGGCCCTCTCCTGGTTTGGCGTGCCCCGTGGACAAACCCATGGTGTCCCCTATTGTAATCACAGCGCCCTTCTCAATCAGCGAGTTTGTCTTTGGTACGAGCACATCCCAGGGTACGAAGTTTCCAGACTCCATGTCCAGAAAGTAACTGAACATGGTCTTGTGGCCAGATGGGAGGCGTACACCTGGGAAAGATATACAGTTGAGGTACATATTGCCAAGTACAAAATATCTGAATTAATACTTAAGTGTGTTAGAATCAGATTATTTTCATAAATTAGTCAATTTATTGTATTTTTGTCAAATACTCTTCAGATTCTGCACTTTTCGAATTATTATTCAAAAATGAACCTTTATACTACAGTACTATCTAAACTGAGAAAAAACAACAACACAAGTGAAATATTCAAAATTCTTTCTCGTTAAAAAAGTTTGTTCACTTTCATCATTTATAACATCATACATTCAGAAGTTTCAAATGGCACCATGTTTTAACATTAACATTAAAATATCAACACTTACCTAGAGGTGGCTCGACCTCCAAAAGATCCCTGACAAACCCATCAAATTCATAACAAATGTTGATATCAGGCTTGTCCTTGTCTCCTTCCTTCTTAGTCACAGCGATGTCATCATCCATCTCATCAAACCTCTGCAGGCTGCCACCAAATGCCCAGGTGAAGGCAAAGGCAAACAGTTTGCCAAGGAAGATTGTGAATTTGCCTGGATTTTTCTGCATGTAATATTGTTTTTGATCCCTAAATGATGAAATTAAACTGGCTGTTTATTAAGAAATGGAAATTAAATTAAGAATGGATGCAAAGACAAAATTGTGTGTAAATTAAATCAGATAAAGAGTCAAAAGTCCCAAATAATGGTTTGAACATATTTCTATTTGTAAAACAATGCACTTCAATCAATTAAATTTATTTACTTGTGAGGTTGGTCCTTTTTGGCAGATGCTCTGTCTTCAATTTTCTGCAATTCCTCTTTAATCTTAGCTTGTCGTCTGCTTCTCTTTTTCATCTTCTTGGTTCCGCTGACATCGGTTCTAGAAGAACTTCGTGATTGGCTGGAAGTATGGCTGTCTGCACTGGAGGGACGCCCTACTTCTTTATCTACACAGAGAAAAAAATTGTTAAGTATTTTAAACCAAGGTCTTTTAAAAATATTGAAGGGTGTTAAAATGTCATAAATAAATCTGATTCTTTGCAGACTACAAATCTATTTATATCTTATAAATTTTTCAATCAACATAACATATCCATTAGATACACATAATTAATGAATAAACATACAACAAAATGAAATAAGATTAATAAGACATTTTGCATTATACTGAAATCATTTCTTATCATAAATAACATTTTCCTTTGTTTAAGTCATGGCTTAACACACCTGGATCTCCAAAACCTCCATTTTTGCTCATAAAATCAAAGAAGGACATGAGAATACTACACAGACAGTTCACCATGGACATAGCGGGGACAGGGACGGACTGGAACTTCTGATGCTGGAGCATGAACTCCAGTCCCTTCTCCACCGTGTGGTCAAACAGAGCCTGGAGATGGTGTTTGCCGCTCTCAGGGATCTCCTTAGGTAGCCTCTGCAGCCACGTCTTCACGTACGGCTTCCATCCAAGGTCAACTGGGTCCTAGAATACAACAAAATACAGACATAGGATTTTATCTTTTTTTATTTTTTCTATTCATTTTCTTTCTTTCTTGCTTGCTTCCTTTATTTATTTGTTTGTTTTTTTTAACAGGGGAGGCCGCTGACAGTGACAGAGAAAAACATCAATTGTTTACTGTACAAAGTAAACATAAAATTAATTAGAATAAATGCGTACCATATGAATTATTACACATACACTGATGATGGCAGGATCATGCAAAACAACTTTACTAAATATATAACAAATATATATTACTTTGTCTCACTACTTACCATATAGACCATGGCACAAATATTGATGGTGGCAAGGGGGTAATAACTGACTCTACAATTATAACTGTATAATGCCTAAATATTGTCTCTGTCAGTACTTACTTTTCATACTCACTGATGATGGCAGGACCAAAACAATATTACTAATTTATATAGTAAATACCTTGTCTCAGTACTTTCACATAGAGCGCCGAAGCATGGAGGTCAAAACTGACTATACAATTACAACTATAAAATGCCTAAATATTGTCTCAGTACTTACCATATAGACCATAGCACATCTACTGATGGTGGCTGGACTGGCCTGTGACAAGTTATCCACCTCAAACATGAGTCTCATGCCAAAGCCAAGGCTAATCCTCTCCCCATTGGCCAGACAGAGAATCTTACTGTCATCTAGCACTGTGTTCAGATTTTCTACCCAGATGGTATCCACTGGACCGTCTAGAACCTACGGTGGGCATGGAAATATAACAGATTATTATTATTATTAATTGAAAAGATATTTACAGCTGTAAAAAAAGAGAAGGGAATATCACTTACTTTTTTTTAATAATTTTTTTTTTCAGATTTAAAAAATTTACTTTTCAGAAAATATTGGTGTGCAGCATGATATTGCACCACATCCATGATTCCGTCTACTGAACTTCTATCCAATAACATATTTGATATCCTTGAGAGAGAGAGAGAGAGAGAGAGAGAGAGAGTGGAAGAGAGAGAGAGGGAGAGAGAGAGGGAGAGAAAGAGCAAGTGAGAGAGAGAGAAAAAGGGAGGGGAAGAGGGGGAGAGAAAGAGCAAGCTATATCTTACCAGCCACTTCCAGTCCACAGGTATCATCTCCCCCTCATGCATGGTCTCATGGTCAGGGGGGTGGTCAGCTGCATCCCCTGCCACCGTCTGGCCATCTGTCTCCCCTACTTCACTGATAGGACCGGGACTGGAGGGGTTGGTACTGGCAGTCTGGAAGATAGAAAGATACTTAATGACCTTTCTTTAAATAATATAGGATATCATTTTTTTAATAATAATAAATGATTCCTTGGACTCAAGTGGAGAGGGAAGGGGGTACAGGAAGGGTCAAGATGTCACTGGCTTGAAACAGAGAAGGGAGGAGGAAGAGGAGGTGGGCAAGATGTCACTGACATTGGTTTTGTGGCACCCACCTTCCTACCTATCAGTACTCATTTTGCCAGTCTGACATATATATCCACATGTGCATACGGCCATGCACACACACACCCACTTGCATACACACATAAGCTTGCATATACATAAATACACATATACACACACACGTGCATTTATGCACATACATGCAAATACACATGCATTCATCAAGGTGACCTATTGTTTAGCTGGTGATTGTTTGTTCACTAAAACAATGAATAATAATATCAGTATAGACATGACTTGGACAGGTTTTATCTATGGTTGTCTATGTGATCACACTTTATCTGAGTGAAGAGAGGATGACACCTGATACCACTATGATGTAAATATTAACATCTACTCTTGGATGAGCATTATCACTAAATAAACCTTACAAAATTGGAGATGCCATGTTTGCCTCCACTAGCCACAGCCATGATATACATGTATAACAGTAACAAATCCCTCCCCCCCCCCCCAACAAAACTTTATTCATCTCAACACCTCACAAGATACCAACAGAAAATAGTTCTACATAAAACATGGTTCAAGTAAAATTGGTTGCTTTGTGTACCAGATGTTTACATACATATGATCAAAACATTTTTTATATTATATATTTTAGCTTTGCATGTAATTGTATGCATTGACACAATTGTTAAATATATAGTACTTATGAGAAAAATGTAGCCTTAAATTTTGTAAAAAAAAGAAAATATCCATAAATTCCAGGGAAGTATAATAAATATCTAGATAATTTAGGTAATCAATTATTAAAGACAATCAAAGTACATACAACGAGTTTGTGCATACAATGTGTAGAACCGTGTATGACTTTGAACCTTGGTGGGTCCACAGGACCATATACAGCATGACAGATAAAGGTGCTATAATAAAACCATCAAAGTCAGGTGATTGGCAGATACAGCAGGGGTTATGGTTGCGTGGTTGATAAGTGGCTGATAAGAACTTTGTGCAAGTAACCCATCTACACACTGTAAACTTTACCAAAAAAAATCAGGAAATTTTACTTTGTCACCAGACAATTTTACATAGACAATATCTGTCTTCAAGTTTATTGAGTTAAAACTCACCAAGTGAGAGGATGTGAAATAACTTCTGTGCAATTATTATTTGTCACAGCTCAATTCATATTATCTGTATTAAATCATTTAACTGACACATTATGCTTAATACTTAGCATTTTCACTTGGATACAGCATAAAGTGACTGGGACAATGTGATCTTTAAAGGATATGAAGACAAAAAAATTGACTTCTTAATCACTTATCTTTAAAAAAGTGATATGTACAACAACGGTTTAAATGTCCACTTCATGATAGCCATCTTCCTAAGCTCTTGTAAGGAGTTATTTTATTTTATTTTAGCAATAACAGTTCTTTAACTGCCAAGGTTTGCACCTATTTAAAAGCTATACTGTCATTAGTCTTATAACTATTTTCTGGCCCTTATAGATAAGATTACCCCATTTAATGACCAACCACATCAGTCTGGGTGATGTTTGTCCTGATAGAAGTTTTACTCAGGTGACAGGTATAGGGTCTCAAAATATATTGCTTCCACATAATATCAAGTCTAAAATTGTGATTTAGAAAACAAAATCAAAGCAAAATGACATTTCTTTTAAATGTTATTTCTTGTATGAACTGAGATTTGAAAAGTGATTTCATTCTTTGCAAAACCTAACTTGTATCAATAAGTGTAATAACAAAATATTGTGAGAACCGTGTATGACCTTGAACTTTTGGTGGGTCCACAGTTCCATGTACAGTATGACAGATAAAGCTGCTATAATAAAACTATCAAAGTCAGGAGATCAGCAGATACAGCAGGGATAATGGCTGCGTGCGTACCTCAATCAAGAGAGGATGGCACAGCAGACCTTCGCAATTGCCCAAAATGTAAAAAACGTATGACTGCACCAAGACTTCTTCTGAGCTGTTGGCATATTTTGTGTGAAAACTGTCTTGCCGATGCCATAAAGGGGAAGAAGTCTAGAGAAACCTTCCAGTGCTTTGTGTGCAGTAAAGATGTCCCTGTGCCTTGGGAGGGCGTGGCTGAATTTCCAGTACCTTTGTTCCTACAGTGTGAGCCCGTACCCTCCACCACAGATGTCCCATGTAGTCAGCATTATGAAGAGAAGGTGACCATGTACTGTAAGAAGTGTGACACAGCAATATGTCATGTGTGTGTGGTGACAGAGGACTGTCACAAAGACCACCCCTGTGTCAGTGTTAGGACATCGTTTGATGACTTAGACAGTAAGAAGAGACATCTCGGTAATCAAGTTCAGAAACTGAGAGTAAAAATCAAAGAGAAAAATGATACCATTACTGAGCTTGACCGCCAGGAGAAAGAACTTACAGAAGAAGAGGATGAGGCAGAAAGACAAATTGAGATTCATTCCCAGCAACTTATTGATTTCATTAAACGAGAGAAGGAAAAAATGAAGCATCAACTTCGTGCCAAAGTTACAGTAGAACAGCACTTTCTTAAAAAGAAACGCCGTGATGTGATCAACTCAAGAAATGGAATGGAAATGATAGCAGAACTGGCTGTTCACTTGATGGAAAATGCAACACCCAAGGAAATGATGATGCACCAGAAGTCTCTCTCTTCTACTATGGCTAAACATGAAGCAGAGACAAAGGATACCATTTCCAAGAAAGATAAAGTTGAATATGTCCCTCACAGTGATTCAAAGGTCAAGAACACAATTGGAAAAATGTCTGGGGGAACATTGAGTTTAGATGGACTGAAACTAGTAGCAGAGTTTAGTGCCAAAGCTGCAGTAGATAAGTACACTCCAGACATAGTGGCTCTGGCAGTTGACAATGCCATGAATATAGTTGTACCAGATAGGAACAACAATAACCTGAAACTATTTGACAGAAGTGGTAGATTGGTGTCAGTGTGGTCAGGTGATGGTGAACATCAGTTAAGTAGTCCTACAGGTGTGTGTTGTACCAGTGATGGAAATATAGCAATATGTAGCTGGGGCTATTGGAAAATATTGTTCTTAGATTCCCAGCAGAAGTTTAAGATAACTAGAGTCATCTCAGGTTTTAGCTGTACAGGTGCTGTCTTTTCAAACGACCATCTTGTGTGTGCAGCAGGTGATGGTAGTTCAGCTTGTGTGGTGATATTTAACACACATGATGGTAGTGTAGTGAGACAGATAAGGAAAGACAAAGATGGCAGAGAGCTTTTTAGGCATCCTTCTGGGATAGCCTTGACCAAGCAGGGTAATCTGGTGGTGACAGATATTGGAAAGAACTGTGTCTATGTACTGACCATGGAAGGGGAAGTATTACACAGGTATGGTAGGAAAGGGTCAGCTTCAGAGGGGGATGACTGTTTAGATCACCCATATGGTGTGTGTGTTGACCAGTTTGGTCATATACTGGTCACTGACAGTGGCAATGACCGTATCCACATGCTGTCCCCAAAGGCTGAGTTTATATGTCATTTGGTCACTGAGGGGGATGGTCTGGTAAGACCCCAGGGTATTGCTTTAGACCAGGATGGACATCTTATTGTGTCAGAGGAAGTGACTGGGAAAATTAAAGTTTTTGATTACCTAATTTAAGACAGGTTATGAATAGACATGAGGTTCTCTTTGTGTGGTACAGTATTCTGTATGGCATCAATCTGTCTGGTCCTTAAGTGTAATAATGACATGGAGTAGTTGGAGGTTAACACCCTTTCATAATAATAAATAGTAATAATAATAATAATAATAATAATATACATGTGTGTGTGTGTGTGTGTAAATGCATGTTTTGACCTCAGAATTTAAAGCTTGGCTGTATTCAGACTACAGATAGCAATAGCATAAAGTGTATAGATATCCAATAACTAATCAACCACAGCCTTATGGGTGCTTTCATCTACAATACAGCTTGCAAAGCTACTTTTGTGTATAGTTAGAGCCTCTATGTTGACTACTGACTGCAAACTTGATTATAAAATCCAAATTTTCAATTGTACATATCTTAATACATTCAATTTTTAAATTATGTCATTTCCTTCATATTTGCTTCTTGTCAGTTATGTTATTTGTTTAGTCTATAACATACAGCAAATTACTGATTTTTAATAACAAAATACTGATTGTAATTTTTGCTAAGATACCTAATTTCTGGATTGTAAATTCCTGTCAAAGATATATCACAATAATAAGAAAAAAATATTTTTTGTTGTTCTTGATTCCTTTCTTTTAAAGTATAAGTGAACCACAATTATCTTTAAAGAGATAATCTTTAAACAAAACAATTAAAAAAGTGTCATTTGCATGTTAAAAAAACAATGAACTGTTGTGCAGGGTTACTCTTTTTCATATTTTTTCCAACTAATTTTTCTGAATTGCATTAAGTAACACAGATAACTATTATTTATTTTCATTTATATATAAGCTAAACAAAGCACCTTCGACATTTTAATAATAATAATAATAATAATAATAATAATAATAATAATAATAATAATAATAAAGAGCAGTGCCGGGGGGGGGGGGAAGAGAGAGAGGGAGGTGAGGGGACAAAACAGACTGGTAGCAAGGCTTGGATGTAAGGTCATGTTTTCAGAAAGGAATAAGTCAATTATTAACCAAAGAATAAGCATGGAAAATTCCAGTCTCCTTATCTGTACCTGACATAAAAGTAATATGATCCTCATGACTATGACTATGACATTTTCTTTAATCATACAAATCACATGGTTTGTGCTGAATTCAACTAACAAAGAGAAGGGGGAATCCCCTCACCTGCCTGGGTTACCACATACAACAATTTAAATGACTGACCTGGGTATTTACTTACTTACAAAACAAATTATATAAATTTGGTTTGAGGTTAAATGTAAAGGTTGCATTTTAAAAAGAAAACAGATGATGTGTCTAAATATTCAATTTCATGTTTTATACATGTACACTTTGTGTTTAAGTACAGGTTCATTCCCACTCCCAGTGAAATCCCCTTGGATGTCTTGTGATACTTAGTCATTAACTACATCACATGGGGTAAGTCACGTGAAATAAGAGATATGAAATTTTATGTACAGAGAAGAGACTGAATTTAATATGAATTGATGACAGGGAAAGGTATGTCACAATATCTACTTCTGTGTGTTTGTATTTGTTTGCTTATATGTAATAATACAAGAAAGAAAAACACCATGGTCTTAAGAATAGTTTAATTAGGAGATCACACCTACAAATATTACATTTTAGCATAAATTTTTGTAGTGGTTAAGGTTATAAAAATCAATTACTGTCACTGCTATTGCTGGAGTTTGTTCATTACACAAACAATAATGCTTTTTTCACTGAGAAGTAAAGATTAATATAACATGGCAAGAATATTGCCACACTGAACTAACTAATCATATTTATGTTGTTCCCGTATGTTGACTTTTACCCCTCTCCCCATTTTCTCTCTCCAATGTATCAATTCTGGGGCCTTCATAGTATTTATAAAAAGTCCATATCAAACCACTAACCCACTCAGTTTGTATTCTTCTGTAACATAATTTACTCTGTAATGTGTGTAACTTTTACAAACTTTCTGAGAACAAGTTGTTCCATTTTTCCATAAGACAATGCCTTTACCACATGATCAGATGAAAAGGAAGAAAAAAAGAAAAATCAAAATTGATAAAGAACAAAAAAAATCAATTAAAATCATTACCCATCATTTCAGGGTATGGAACCAATGATCTATGCTTGCAGATCTAGAGCAGCATCTGTGACATCAAAAGCAAAATCTAACGACAGTTTAGCCTCTCTACCCACTAGCAAAGAATCAAAAGAAGGATTTCTTCAGAGCTTAATTTCAAAAGTCACTTCCAAGAAGGACAAGTTGCCAGACAGTCTCCATGATGCAATTCAAGAAGGCAGGATCCAAGATGTCTGCAAATTGCTTCAAAACTTTAATCCCAAATACATATTTGAGAAAACAAACTCAAACAGTGATCCTCCTCTCATCGCCGCGACACAGTGCGGACACAAAGATATAGTGGAGCTTCTCCTGAGGTATGGAGATAACGTCAATCGCCAAAATGCAAGTGGCGCCACACCTCTCATGATAGCCAGCAGAGTTGGAAACCTCTCTATCATGCAGACATTACTGAGAAATCCAGGCATAGCTGTGAACCACACAGACTTTCACCACAAAACAGCTCTTCTGTGGTGCATGCAGGCGTCTGATGAACACTACACCTTAGAGGCTGTCAAAATTTTACTTGACAATGGTGTGAATCCAAGTTTGGAGGACAAAAGTGGGAACACTGCATTAACGTTGGCTAAAAAGAAAGGATTTTTTGCCATAGTTGATGTACTCTGCAAGCATATGAATGAACACAAAGTCAACAATACCAAAGACCACCTTACATCTTCAGGGGAATTTGAAAATTCTCTAAGCTCTATAACAACCATTTCCTCACATTCCTTTGGAGCTTCTTCCTTTGCCTCTTCTCACATTGACACAGGAGAGGATAATACGCTGGCAAAAACCATCCAAGTTGTGGCTAAGCGGATAGGGACAGACTGGAAAATGTTGTTCAGAGACCTCTATTTACAGCCAGGACAACAAGCGAGGAGCGTCTCTGTGAAGCACATTGAACACAAGGCCCAGGGACTATATGACATGGCGTATGAAGCGCTGATGGAATGGAGGCAGAGTCAGGGCGATGGCGCCACTGTACAAGTACTGAGGAACGCACTCTTAGAATGTGGCAGGAAAGATATTGCTGATATGATCAGAGACCAAGAGACCTGATATGATTTAACAGCATACAGACTGTCACTGCATATATTCGATTCATTTCTAACTTACCCCAGAACTGCACAAATGTGTCTCTAGTAAATATTGTTGTTTTATTTTTTATGTTTTTTTTAATGGTTTGTGTAAGTTATGATTGCAAACAATGATTTAGGATAAAAAAACTATAAGTTGCCTGTGCTCATACAATGGGCCCAGGGGAGGTCTCCAGGTCAACACTATATAGCCCCTATGGGATGAAGAGACCGTGGGGTGTGATATAATTCAAAAAACCATTACAATCTCATGGATCATGAAATATTGATCTCCTTGTAGCTAAACAAACATAAATGATGGAAATTTATACAAATGGAAAGATTTTCATAATAATAATGACTAAAATATCAAGATTTTTAACACCTCAGAGTGTGATGTCATATATGCATATCTTTCTTGCTGCTATTATAAAACAATTATAACTATTCCAGTGGTGTAGTATGGGGTTTGCCACCAGAGGTGATGTAGTTTAAAATAACATCAGCATCATACAGTACAGGTGACCCCCTGGCATCGTGTAGTCCAGGACATTGTTCGCAATACACAAACACACACACACACACACGCACACACACAGTGGCTCTCAGTTAAATATATATATACATATGTATACAATGTATTTTTCAGGTGAATAAATAAACAACACACACAATGTGCTCACAGTTAAATGATAGTGCTAACAATAAAACCACTATTTAAAAACATTTCATTCACACTCCAACTCACCACATCTGTGGCCCCAGTAAGTCCAGTGGCACTGGTCAAAGCGGTGGCCGCCGTGGACGGACGGTCCTCCGTGGGAGTACTGGCGACCTCTCGGGCAAACCTCCTCACAGCGTGAGCTATCAGGCCATCAGTCCACTCGAATGTGTTGGGGTCAGTCTCACCGTACAGCTCTCCCAGCTTCACACACTTTGGGTTGATGGTGAAGATTTCCACACGGCCTTTCTTAGACCGATTGTGCTGTTTGATAAGAATACATTAGTTAAGTTCTCTTGACTTAAAGCATCAATCCAATGACTTAATGCTTAGAATGTATAGTCAATTTTAATTTAATTTAATCTAATTTTAATTTGAAAATAGTGTACAATTTAAAAATATCATCTAAGTTTAATTGCATTGATAAAAGTAGCTATAACCAGCTAATATCAGTCAACCTTTACACTGTTCTTGTAATTTACCTTGTTAGGAAATCTCAAATTACTCAGAAAATTTCTAAACCTCAAAATTGTCAACCTTATTCTACATACCACAAACATCCCAGGTTTCCTGAGAGGTGAGTCCATCAACCCATCCTCTGCAGCCACATCAGTAGAGATAGAGGGTAGCAGGACCAGAGCCCTGTGTAAGATACTCCTGGCGGTAGACTTCCCACCCCCCGTGGGGCCCACTAACATGACCCCGTGGCGCACCAAGATCTGGCTGTAGAGCTGCTTCACTTTCTCTATCTGACTAAACCAGTGTTGGAGACCCTGGTCTCTGATAGACATGGAGATGGCTTTCTAGAAGGTACACCAAACAGGAGATATACAAAAGATATATAACATGGGATATGTAATATGGAACAGGAGATCTATAATAGATAGTAGATGTTAAGAACCAGTGTTGTAGACCTTGATCCCCAATGGACATGGAGATGGCTTTCTGGAACATACACAGATCAGGAGATATATAATAGATAGTAAATGGAAAGACTGATACTTGTAACACAGTCTGTCTCTCTTGACTTGTAGTGGTGAAGTTAGCAGATTGTCTCTCTATTTTTTCTGTAAAACTTTCTATTGAGCAACTGAATGTTGAAAATAGCATCATTTAGTCGTATTTACAGAGCTGATTCTGAATCAGAAATAACAAAAAAAAAATTCACATTATTTTGTCTCCTAATATTGGAGTTACCACACCTGGGAATAGGGGCACATACTAAAACAATGATTATGGAAGACAGTGTACTGTCCTGAATAAAAAACAAATACAGAAAGAGAATATTTTTACCTCTAAGATCCCCTGGTCCTGCTCAGGAGGTATAATTCCTGGGAACAAGTCTGCCAGGATGCTCTCAAACAATGGCACATCTTCTGCCAGGAACTTAGGCAGGTTGGCGTCTCTCAAGGAGTGGATCAAGATGTAGGACTCTTCTTTCTCCGTCATACTCTTCACTCTACCATCAGAGCTGGAACACAATCAAACAATCTTTTATTACATATAATAGATAATAATTAATTTCATGATAATTTCTGTCTTAGATTTAGAGAAAATGATAATTTATTAAGAAATACACATCTATGTCTAGTTTTGATCAATATTTTTAACAAATATATTTTAATACTTTTGTTAAAAATAATCAATAACCAACTTGCCCCACTACCTGAGTTGTGCCTGTCTCTTCCTCTGTCCAGACATCACCAGCACTGACTTGATGGCTCTCATACCAAAATCATAATGGTCCTGGAATAAGAAATATATGGAATAATTTACCTAGATCCCTCAATGGCCTACACACAGTTTAAACATTTTTCAATCCCTTTGAAGATTGGCCCATAAGCATTTATATTGTCAAGAAATTGCTAAATCCCATCTAAGCTACTAAAATATCATGTTTTCTGAAGGATTTTATAATTCACTTTTAACAGTAACATAAGGGAAAAGTCCAATCTCAAACTGTGTTTTATTAATATTCTTTTCCTGTAGTAGCAAAACAAAACAACATCAACAAAAATAATTTAGATATGAAAGTTAGTCTCTTTACAGCAAAAAAAAGAAAAAACTTTAGACATTAAAGTTAGTCTCTACAACCAGTCCTGTACCTGCTGCGAGAGCTGTTTGCTGGCCAGCTGATACAGATTCACAATCTTCCCTGACAGTGACTTGGCAGCCGTGAACCCCTCTGAGAACAACATGATCTCCGCAATCTGGGTGTAGTCTGGCACCATCATGGCGACAGAGCGGAACAGGTACTTCAGGTTGTCTGGGAGCTCCACTCGCCCTGCGTAACTAGAGAAATGTAAAATGGAAATTATAAAATTGGAATATTGGGAGAAAATTCAAACATTTTTTCAAGTTGAGCCTGCACCTCTTGTTAATCAAATAAAGTTCAAAGATTTCAATCTTAATTGTCATATAAAGGGTGAAATAGACTGAGTGAGAGTTAATAAAATTCTCACATGTCCTATAAATATTAACCAAAGGACACAACCTAAACTATATACGTATGTGACACATAATTACAAATCAAAAACAATGAAAAAAATTTAAAATAGCAAATATGAAGAGAGTCTTCAGGTACACACATACCTAGGATTCATAGTGATAAAGATTCCACATGTCATGTTTAGTTTTATGTCTCTGCCTTCAAATACAAACCTGCAATAAAACAAATTACAATATGAGTGCAAACTTCAGTACACAAATATTGATATGTGGGGGACATAGAGGCATAACTTATATATAAGAAGGGAAAAATCACAAAAATACATAATTATGAATTAAAATAATAACATCAAAATTATAGCCTTCAAAGAAATTTCTAAGGCAGATATGGTTTTATATTAAGATATCGAAATATTTAAAAAACATCAAATATGGTTGCGACCCATTTAACCAAACCTACTTGGGTGCCCCAGTGTCTTTGGCCGCCTTGATGGTGAGCAGTTGCTGTGCAACCACTGACAGCACTTCTACGTCTATCCTGTTAAACTCATCAAAACACGACCAGCTGCCAGACTGAGAACTGCCAGAGAAGAACTTCCCCAGCATTTTGAAGTCAAGGCCTTCTGAACAGTTGAACACTACACACTGCTTGCCCATGGCCTGATGATGATAAAAATATTGAAGTTTAAAAATTTCATTTTTCTACAGTTGACTATGCATTATAAGTACTAAATTCATAAAATTAACTTCTCTCAGAAGAGATTTTCAAGGCTTTTAATGGATTTCAGAGGTAAAGGAAGCTTTTTCCTGTATAAAATCCATAAATGTTACAGCTGAAAATTTTATTGAAGCAAATAGCTTAAATACAGTTCTCGACCTACCTTAGCCAAATCTTTAACAGTCTCCGTCTTCCCTGTTCCTGCTGGCCCAGCAGGGGAGCCTCCCAGGTGCAGATGGAGCGCGCCTGTCAGTGTGAGGTAGCACCTATCTGTCAGAGGGGTGATGACCAACCTGGGAGAACAGCCCAGATACTCGTAGCCATAGATGAAGGAAGCGTTAGACTGTAGGACATGACAGTTATTAGTCTGTTCATCCCACTGATAACGCAGTTGTCTGAAAAGAAAAAAAATTGCTTCATTTTATGTAATATGTGCAAGAAAATTAGGTCCCATGTTGGTCACTATAACATCTGTCTTCACAAATTGTTTTGTTCTATTATTTTTTAAAAAAAAATCTTCATAATTCTTTTTACCAGTCTTTGCAATGAATTTTAAAACAAACAAACAAACATACACAAGTACACCCTTTTAAAGTTATGTTATAGTGAATACAATTCATTCTTAACACTAAAGATACTCAATTATTTGATCCACTTTTCTTCTGCCATCAATAAGTAAACCTGTTACAGTAACAATACATCACTACCACTCACTTCATCCACTCAAAGTCGTCTTTCTTGGTGACTTTATTATCAATCATGTCCGCCACGATGTCTCTGTTGTGTACAGTGATGATGAGCAGAGCCTCTATGCTGAGTCTCTTATGTGACGCCAGATTGGTGGACACCAGTCCGGCCAGGACGTTCAGCGTCTCCACCAGATTGTCCTGTATAGACATCATGGCCTTCCTCGGCTCGTAGGTGGCAAAACAGTTCAGGACATCTTTGTTGAACATGATCTGTGCCTGGAGGAGATATGTGGTTAATACAAATTGTTATTACATGCAGTTTCACTAGTAACATGTATGTATGAAGTATCAATATCCTGTTTTTATATTTGTTGCAAAGGCAGATTTGTAAGCTGAATGTATAAGTATACTGTACTGTACTACAAAGCTAAAATATGAAACCATTTATATTTTAATAATTTTTTTCTTAAAATATATAAATGACATCAAGCTTATCACAGTATGAATCTAAACTTTAACCATTATCATTGTCCAAGAGTTTAATATACAAATAGTGCTCAAGTATTAAAATCTAAGATCAAAAATGAGTAAAGATTCCCGTACCACTGTGAGGACCACCTGTCCCGGGTGTTTCAGCACCCAGTCCTGTAGCTTGATCCCCACCCAGTCTGACAGCCCCATCTTCAGGTGTCTGAAAGGCACAATATTTAACATATTTTATAAGCACATAAAAAAGATCCACATCAGAATTCACAATAATCAATTTATTGACTTTGATTTTTTGACTCTGAAGTTTAACTTTTAATCAAAAATTTTACCATACTACCACCATGAATCTGAAATCTTCTTCAGTTTAATGTCTTGAAACCGTATAACACTCTGGGGAAATAACATGCAACAGAAACAACCCACTTCTTATCATATCAAAATTTTTCTTCTAAAAATGATATAAATGTTATCCTAAAAGAGTTACAAATAAAATATTGCAGCTGGATAAAAGATGCTCACTTTTTGACAGTGTCAAACATGCCCATCTCCACTCCTCCCAGCCATGTTTCCACGGGACCACGCGCCCTCACGTTCCTGGTAAATAACATCAGACATTCTCAGATTTCATCATATAATGTTGCATCAAAGTTTTCAGAATTTTCACATTCTACTTCAAAACCTTTAAAAATTCAATTCGTCTAGTAGGTAGTGGGACGATATAAAATTAAATTTGAATCTGAAAATCCATTTCATTACTGTAATAAATAAATGCAATCAGAATCACAGTGAAAAAAAAAAGAAAAAAGTTACAATTACTTTGGCATCTGCACTATCTCTCCTTCTGCTGAAATCATACACTTCACTGTGGGTGGTTGCCGTGGCAACGTCTTGATCTCCAGAGCTTTGATGTTACCAAAACATTTCCCAAGGTGGGGCTGAAAAGAGGCATAGTTAAATACAGTTCTTACTGGGCTAAAAATTTATACATGATAAAAGTTAATAATCAATACATCATCTACTATTAAACAACATATTTTACATCCATCCATTTTCCCATTTATTCATCTATCAATTCTGCCTTGCAATTCTACTTCCTTCCATTTCTCTTTCCTTTTATTGATCTTGTTTTTCTATTTGCCCTCACTGACCTGTACAGCATCTGGGTTCCTGGACTGAGCCAATATGTCCAACAGATCATCGTTACTGAGGAAGTAGAATCTTGGAAACACGAGTCTCTTTGTCTCCAAATAATCCTGAATTAACAAGAAAAAAATTAGTCACCAAAATCACCAAAAACAGCTTCTTCCACAAAAAATTTACCTGCTAAGGACAAAGAAGCAATGTTTCTCTTTTTCAACTTTGTCATATTGTTATATATAGTAAAAGATTACAATGTTACATCTGATAAAGTAAAGAGACTTTACAGCTGTCATTGCATCTGAACAAGCAAATCCAAGATAGCAACCATACAAATACATGGATTTCAACTACTGCCAATGCACATTACATCCAAAATACCAGGTTTGACAAAATGACTAAAATGTGAACAATTTCAGGTGTCTCTAGAGTCTGATCAGTAAAATTACCTCCAAACATTTGTGTATCTTCTCCAGGTTGGCGTTGGCAGACTGTAGCGCCTCCAAGGTTCCTGTGGCAGTGGCAGCCTTCAGTGCATTAGGTCTGTCCTCCGTACGCCTCATGATGTCCTTCCATGTCTTGTCAACCTGGCTGAATAACTTGGCCTCATTAGGTAATTGTCTGGAATAGAGGTACATATCATTAATTTCCTTACAACACACTGTGTCGCCATAGGTGTGTGTGTGTGTTTCTTTGTTGTTGTTTTAACTTTTTTTTTTTTTTTGCATTAGGTGATCCTCCATCCACTTCAAATAGAACAAAATTTATTTAATTTATTTGAGTTAAATGATTTATGGTAAAATATAAAAGCCAGTTTTGTGAAATGGTGACAATAACTGAACACGGTAAATGCAACTACGGCACAGCTACATCTTAGCATAATGCACTGTTTAACACATGCTTCATATGTCTGCCAAGAAGGAATTAGTGAAGTTGAGCAATATAAAAGAAACAATAACAAATAATAAAAATTGCCAAGCTATTTGAACAAACTGCAGTAACTTCTATTGGTATCTAATGCCCAGTGTACAAATTATGTGAACAGTATCACCTTGACATAGGAAAAATCAACATGTAATACGGAAGAAGAAGACTAAGGTTTTACTCACCAAATTGCTTAAAAGAAAGGTAAAACAGGTTGTTAGGTGAAGTTGATTTCAAGAGAACTTGAAGGCACAGAGACAGGACAAGAGATGACATACAGGTAGGTGTAAGTACTTAAAGAAAATACCTGATCAGACCTACTTGAAGATATTAAGGAACATGTGAATACTTTTCAAAGTTATACATACAGCAATATAGCAGCCAGTGTATTTATACATATTTTTTTTTACAATCTAAAAGCAGAGAATATCTTACCTGTGTATGTCAGGTGTAGAGAATATCTTACCTCTGTATGTCAGGTGTAGAGAATATCTTACCTCTGTATGTCAGGTGTAGAGANGCAACTTGAAAATTGGGTTAGAAATAACAATATGAAATTAAATGTAAAGAAGACAAAATGTATGGATTTTAACTTTACCAAATGTATAGATATCATTCCAACACTATTGGTAGATGGAGAAATTGTAGAAAAAGTGAGTAAATTTAAGCTACTAGGAGTAACTCTGACCCCTGATCTCAAGTGGACAGAACATGTGCAGTTAATTTATTCAAAGTCTTGTGCCAAGCTTTTTTATCTAAGGCAGTTGAAAAGGGCAAATCTGGCCACTGAGGATCTAATAGTTATATATCAATCAATAATTAGATCAGTCCTAGAATATGCATGCCCTGTGTGGGGGCCTGGTCTTACAGCTGAACAATGTGAATGCTTAGAATCTGTTCAAAGGAGAGCTCTTAGAATTATTTACCCATTTTATACTTACAAGGATGCCCTACAGGCTAGCAATCTCACCTCTCTGAGGGAGAGAAGAGTCGTTTTACTTAAGAACTTTTTTACAAAAATCAAGAATTTTAATAAGCTACACCATCTGTTTAAACAAAAGAACCCAAGAAATCTCAGGGTCAGCAACAAATTTTTAATACCAAAAGTAAAAACGGAGCGTTTTAAATCATCTTTTATAATACACAGTCTTTTAAATTTTATGTAAATTACTGCTTCAAACTGTCTTATAAGTCTTTGGTCCTTTTAGTTTAGTTTATAATTCTTAGTTAATTTTAAAATACCTTATGATTTTATTATTTAAGACGCATTGTAAAACTTCAACCTATTAGGTTGCGATTTTAGTAAATAAATTATTATTATTATTTTTTTTCTGTCAGAAGATGGTCACTTATAGAGACTGGATCAACAAAGATAATTTGGAAGACTGTCAGAAAAATATCTCTGGATCTGCCCCTGTATTCACCATGGCTTATTACCTTGTTCAGCATAATCTCCAGGGTGTGTTCATTACTGGCCGTGGTCGAGATGTCCTGAATCTTGTCCTTGTGCTTGAATATCTACAAAACAAGAAAAAATATTCTGCATTAAACAAACAAAAAAACATAAAAACCTGAAATTTATCAGGATTTGAACTGAAACATGCTACAAGGTGAACAACAACTGTACAAAAGATACATGAAAAATATTCCACAAAATAGTCACAAAGTATCAAAGCACAAATACAGAGATCTATCATTTTTTACCAAAGAGTTCAAAAAATATCATCAGCATTAGATAAAACAACAAATGTAACCATCATACATTCATATCCAGAAGGTTTCCCAGAGTGAAGTTCTTTTCTTTCATGATCGTCTTCCCAATGAGGCCCTCGATGACTGACCAGTGACGCGCGCGGAGAGCAGGGTTACGGAGACTCGTGATGACTGGCATACCTTGCTTAAAGTCTAACACACGCTCCTTAAGCTTAGGCAAGACCTCATTATGAGGAAGACCTGAAATATTAGAAAATTAAACTTAGGTAAAGTGAGTGTATTCAATATATCAAATCATGGACCTTTTACCATAAAATCTTCATGTATCTAGATCAAATTTTAACAAAAGAGGACCCTTTCCCAGCAAAAAGGGAAGTTCTTTTGAATCCCCTGAACCCCATCTGGCTACAGGCCTGTTTTCTATTTTGATGAAAAATAAAAAAGACAAACTACATCATTTCTGTACCTTTCTCTAGCATAAACACCGTCTGTGTAAACCTATTGGTGTGTTTCTGCAGGCTCTCCACATTCAGTTTATCAAAGGGAGTGGACGTCCACTCCTCCATTAGTCTGGTCAGCTCCTCACTGGACTCCCAGAGCAGCCGTCGCAGAGTTAAGTCACGCTCTATCTCAGACAGTTCATGCTGCACTGCCTGAGCCTTGGCAGCATCATCTCTTCTGTCCATTAGAAGATACTCCCTAAAATAGCAAACAAATTATATTCATCTAATATTATGAACAAGGCAAGCTTAATGTACATTAAAGAAATATGGAACTTATTGTTTAGTTGTCCTTTATGTGTTAACAAAAAATATATAGCATTTGATGGTACAGAAAGAATCTCTTTGTGTTCTGAAGCAATGGACAAGATATTGTGATATTAATCTTTATTTTTATCACACCAGCCCTTCTTGTAGCAGAGATAATTAAACAGGCCAATTCTTACAATACAACTGAATATCTCTGAAATAAGGCACAAATTCTGAGATTTTCATTCTTTAACAAATAAAACGTTGCAATAAAAATCATCTTTACAGAATATAACTAAACTAGCCATACATAGCTTAACTAATAAATACTTTTTTTTTCAAAATAAAACACACTTACTCAGAAAACTTCTTGGACTGTGACAGAGAACTTCCAAATCTATCCTGGTAGCTGCCGTAGCTGCGTGCCTTGGAGGCCAGTGTCTGCACCTGGTCCTGGAGGTACTTAATGTTCTCCAGGGCTGCCAGGGGGATGGTGTCTGCGTGGAGGAGCGCCGGATCTCGCACCTTGTTCTTGATCTCCATGATGGTGAAGCGTATGTCGTTAACCAGGCTGTCCAAGTCTGTGCTGAACTTGCGGATGTTTTCTTCCTTCTTGGCTTCACAGAATAGGACAGTGGACTGGAAAACAAAATGGAAGTTTTGGAAATACTGGATTATTGAAAAACTGAAGGAAGACATCAACCATCTATACATCTATGTTTAGTCTTCAGTAGTACTTAATAAAAATATCATCACTGTGATCATTCTATGGTTAAACTGAGGCTATTAAAGGCATCATTTAAACTGATATACAACTATTTAGTCATATTTGCTTTAGATTTAATACATCATTTTTTCACTATGACACATATAATAAAATCATTATATTTCTTAGTATCTACTGATTTCACTTCTATGGTAAATCTCAGGGGCGGATTGAGGCCGTCTTCTGGGTCTCCCAGATGACGGTCAGATTTTCAAGTTTACATTGATGAGTATCTAATTTTTATTCTGTCAGAAGACGGTCAAAAATGGAGAATGGATCAACAAAGATCATTCAGAAGACTGTCAGAAAATATCTCTGGATCCGCCCCTGAAACTAAATGGAGAAGTAGAAGTAGTGCCCATCCCATGCTGTACTCACCTTCAGATGCTGAAAGCTCGGAGCCAGGGTCTGATACAACGCAAACTCCTCAGCTGGGATAGCCACGTCAAAGTCCTTGGCTATAGAGAACATCTTGGTGACAATGGCAAACTCTTTGTCCAGGACAGGTAACTCTGAGGACATGCGACCCAGGAATGACAGGTGCTCCACAAACTCCTCCACTGAGGATGGGAAGTGGTCCAGTTTCTTCAGGGCTCCCTAGAGATAAAGAGGGGGATGTGAAATTTTGGTTATAGCTTATGGTAAAATATTGAAAATTTCGTCACTTATTAATTAAACAATATTTTAAAATGTGTGAATCCGATATGACCATATTAGGTGACAAAATTATTAACAGGCCCATTACCAAGTTTGACAAAATTTTCAAAGTTAAAAAAAATTACGTCTGCGGAGAATCGTTTTCCGTAAAAATTTCAAGACCAATTTAATTTTTAAGTTTTTACCATAATTTCTCAGTTTGCACAAGTCATAATCATATATAGTACCTATAATTATATTGAAACTGATGAAAATGATTGTGTTACTGCAATCTTTAAAACTGGGGACTTAACAAAATAAAACTAATATGACTTACCTTGATAATATTAATAAGGTCCTCATTCCTCTTGTTGGCCACCACAGGCAGTTTCTTGTGGATTATATTCAGGACATTGGTGGGATAGGGCATACAAGCCTCGCTAAACTTCTCTGCCATCAGCAGGATCATGCCCAGTCTCTTACTGAGGACCATGTTCTTCATCTCACGTACCTGGTTTGAAATAAGAAATAATATCATCACAGTCTGCAGTTCTCCACCACCAAACTAACCTGCTCATTAAATAATCATATTATTGAGTATTACTGAATGCTATTTACAAAATGACTTTATTCATCTACCTTCAAACTGAGACCAAGTAATTAACTAACATGATGTTTTTGATCTTATTTTTTCTCCAACGAGTTCTAGTCAATGTGCAGGAGAACAGATTGGTCCTCAGACAAATGTTGATATTCCCATGCAGAATTATTTGCAAGGTTAAAGTTAAGGATAATTTACAGAGGGAGCAAATTGTTAATTGATCTAAGCCTCGTTATCACTCATTAGTATGGTAAGCTCACCTGGTCAGTATGTATGGAGAGAACATGTTGGAATTCATCTGTTGACCACTGTTTCTTGGCCATGGACCCCTCCACATCCATCCTTCTGGCCTGCTCCACCATCAGGCAGTACTTGTCATAGTTCTGTGGACAGGGAAGGGGAAATATAAACATTAAATAAGTACAGGGCGTGCCATTAACACTGACCCCAGGGCAAATACCACTAAAACTACTGAAGATGAGCCTTTGTATACACTCATTTACGAGCCACTGTTTCTGATTTAGACCAACAGATTCAGGTCAGCAGGCTAAAAAAATTTTTAACAGTCTGATAAGTATAAAATATAATCCAGGCTCTTCGAACTTCTTGTCTGATCTGCTGTCTTACAATACAGAGATAATTTATAAAAGCAGAAGAGCAGAGGCATGAGTTCATGCAGAATATCTTATAACTCTTCTGAAGAATTTCCCATAAATTGACTACTAGGTTTAACAAAAAAATACCCATACCTTATTGAGGCAATATGTGGACAAAATGCACTCAGTAGAAATATCCAATAAAAATTCTACTCTATCATTATCTATACAAAACAATACCAACGACGGAAATATTGAACTTAATAGTAAAAGACCACTTGTCACACACCATTTTCACCAATAATTACCTCAGAGAAATCTGCCACCTGCTCCGCCGCCTGTGTTACATAATTCATGAGTTCGTCTATCAGCCCCATATACTCTGGGTCCTCACCAAATATGAAGGCAGTGTCTGGCCAGGGTTTCTGTTTCTCTCTGTCCTCTTCTTCCCTCTCCTCATCATAGTTCAGTTTCAGATCGTGTTTAGGAGGAGAGTAGAACACGGCCAGTCTGGGTTCCCGCAGCATGGAGCCAACTTGAGCTGGAACAGGATTTAGTCGGTAAATATTTAATTATCATTTATGTTTAAAACCACAATTCATGGACACAAACACACATGCACACACACACACATTTTGACCTACACATGTATGGACACACACACACACACACATGCATAAAGACACACACACACATACACATGCATAAAGACACACACACACACATACACACACATACACACACACACACACGCACACACACATTATGCAAATGGCCTACACATGCATGGAAACACACACACACACGCATGCACACATACACACTGATTCACACTTGTCTGATAAAACCCTGAAACTTGATATTAAATATATTTGGCTAATTTTGGTCTTCAAATGCTTATTTTTAACAATTGTAAACAGAGTGTACACATAACACTAGTTAAAGCTATCAAATAAACAAGAAAGTAAACCAAATAATTTAAAAAATAACAGTTAGGCAATAGAAACTGAAATAAAATCAAATCATGTAGGAAAAGTCAAGATACTAATAGTAACAAAAATGTGTGTACTAACCAACTGTGTATTCAAACCCAGTAATAATCCCCCTCATGGCTCTCTTGATCTCATACTCATTAGGAGAAAGGGTGCAGTGAGCTCTGTTCTTAGGGACTTCCTTGGTCTGGTTGTCTACCAATGCCGCCTCTGCACCAGCACTGAAAGTAATAATACTTATGTAAATCTTCATATTATACAATATATTTCATTTTCTCTTATATTTCTCTATTTTTTCTCTTTGGTCTGGTTGTCTACCAATGCTGCCTCTGCTCCAGCCTTGGAGTATCGTTAAAGTTAAATAAATCTTATTTATACATTATATTATAATACATTATAGTAAATTACTTAGAATCTACTGCTCACCCTAATCCATCCTCCTCGTCTAAGGGGTAGGCAAACTTGAACCTGTTAAACTCCGAGTCCTCCTCCGCCTCTTCTTCTTCCTCATCACTATAGCCAGACTCACTCCCTGAAATATCATTCAATATGTACTGCATGAAAAAGTGTTTTCTTCAAGTGACACATATCAATTTCTTTCAGGCTATGTGTGTGTGTGTGTGTGTGTGTGCGTGTGTGTGTGTGCGTGCGTGCGTGTGTGTCTATTTTTATGATAAATGTTATGGTACCTTCATCAATGAATTCTGAATTATTTCTCAAAAATGTATCTTAAATCACTGTCCACCGATGGTTAACACGTCGAAAATTAAAACAAAGAGTGATAGTAAAAGAGAGTAAAAGACTTTTAATAAGAAAATAATTAAGCTCAAGATATAAAATCTGCTTCCTTGAACTAAGTGCCAAAATATAAAAGCTAAAATTTTCATGAAGATATACCTATGGATTTCTAATAAATAAATTCAGAAAAAAAACGACCCCAAAGAATTGCAGAAGTTACAAATTATAACTTTTCATAGATGTCAAAATGATATTAAACTAACAACTTAGTTGATGCTGACCCAGTTTAAAATATATATTATGTCTTACCTGAGAAATCAGGTTCATCAGGAAAGGTAACAATCTTCTTCCCAGTTTCTGATGTAAAGGGCCTGTTATCTCTCCCACTCCGCTTGCCTTCCCTGGACTTAGGCTGGGACTTGGGGAGGTTGTCTGGCACATTAAGTACCAGCTGGACCGATATCACTGGGTCTGGAACTTCCTCGTCTACTTCCTGGTTCTTCTTTATCTCCTCCATCACCTTGGATATGAATTATTTATAATAAATTGATGCTAAATACACTAGGCTACATAAAAATACAGTGAAATCTGTACACACTACAATCATAATGGCAAATACAAATTAAGGCACCTTTTTCCATTGTAACTAATTGATGTAGAGGTTTGATTCTTTGTATGTTGCCATCATTGATATTTTAAGCAATAAAATAATAGTAATTTTCCAATGCTATCAATAGTTTTCTGAAACACTGAACCTGGTAATAAGTAAAAACCTTGGATTCAAAATACATATAAGTAAATAAATTGCACATATTTCCCCTTTTCAACAGCTTACATCATCAGCATTCAGTGTTTTGGTTTCTTCTGGCTGCTTGTCAAAGTCAAACTTGGGAATATCATAGGTCGTCTCCATTATCCCCTGACGCTCCTTCCCTCTGTGTTTCATACTGGCAGGGGTGCCAGTTCTTTGGGAATCTGGAGTGTCCTGTCTCAAATTGAACCCTCTCCTTTAAATGGAAGCAGACTCTGTTAACTTGGGGATATCAGAAAGGGCAGAACAAATTTTGGAGGAAGTTTGACAATTTGACAAGTGTTTAGTGAGAGAATAAATAAATAAATAAATAAATAAATAAATAAATAAATAAATAAATAAATAAATACATGTTACTATATTAATCTGCGTCTCTGTAAGCCATAGTAAGTGTGTAATGTGTGAACATTAATGAATTACTCCATTCTAATTTGTTGGGATCAGAACAACTTTAAAAGAAGACCACCATTTTTCGAGCTTTCACCTTACCTGAAACCTCCCCCAGTTTTCCTTGGAGGCAGGGGAGAGCCTTCTGTGGAGGAATTGTCTTCATCTTCATCATCATCATCTTCTTCATCTTCCTCCTGTAACGAATATGTGTTTAGAATAACACACAGAAATGAGGTTTCATTAACACAATTTAATAATATAATACAGATATACCAAATGTTTTTCCTCAATGAATATCTGTTTGAAATAACAAATAGTAATGGGATGGTAATCGTGGTTTAAATAAAAAAACCAAAGATGCTTGTTTTCCATAAGTTTTATGTCAGTTCATACCTCCACTCCTACATTAAAAGAAGCTATCAGGAAGTTGAGGAGTTCTTTCACGGCAGTTTTGACAAGTCTTCTTAGCAACTCCAGTAACAGATAGTCAACACTTTTCAGGAACTCTGACAGCCGAGCAAGAATCTTTCTCCACTCTGCAATCTGTGCATAACTTGGACGGTCTTCTGAAATAATAGCATACAAATGTGATGTCAAGCTTTGAGTCCACAAAACCCACGAAAATTATGAAGCTGTGTTTTGTAAGTCTAGCACACACAATGTATTTTCTAATACTTGGGTGCCACGGATATCATAACAAGATATCCTTCCCAAAAAAGCAACTTGTAATTTACTTGAGGTACATATATTCTGAAACAATATGTAATCACTGCAGGCTATTTTGAACGTTATACAAACTGCAGATATAAACAGAGGAAGATGGCCACTAACAGCCATTGTAAGAATGTAAATTTGGCAACTATATCTGTAGATGTATGTGCATTTGATTTCTTTACTGTATGATCAAAAGATAGTCCAACTAGAATATCAGAGAGGCGATACCGCCTCCGAATATTGTACCACCAGCTGGAGCAAACGCATTCGTATAGACCCCCACATATACAAAATAAGGAACACAGCCACCAGTCTTGTGCTTGACAAGCTGTAAAAATGCAATCAACAAGAATTTTCAAAATATGCAAAAGATATATATATTACTAAAAATGGTACGATCAAAGTTAAGTTCATCGTAAGGTAGGTCAAAGGTCAATTCCAAGGTCACAGTAAATTGCCAGTATATGACTTCCTATTCAACTTCAATAGTAACTATGGGCCTATCTCTGCCAGGTTTGGAGTTAAAAGAGAAAGAAATTAGCAGAGTTCAGTTCATGATAATAAGTAGGTCAAAGGTCAATTTCAAGGTCACACTTAGATTGCCAGTATATGACTTCCTATTCAAGTTCAATAGTAACTATGGACCTATCTCTGCCAGTTTT
>NW_019775635.1:1638359-1736676 GCF_001039355.2 Lingula anatina | reverse complement strand
TTTTTTTTTTTTTTTTTGTAAACAACTTAAAACTTTTAATGAATAAAAAGGTTCAGCACGGGTAATGTCTTGCTAACTAGGTACTGTGCGTATTATAGGTATATATTATTTGCCCTACCTTCATTGCTGTTGTTTTTCACATTATTAAGACCTCTAGCTAGAATAGCACAATTGTGGTTTACTCCATATACTAGTATGTAATTCTGTAATCGTCAAATGTAATACATTAATCTAATTCCAACATGTGATATTATAAAAGTAGTTTATACCATTTCATCACAGTCAACTAGGGAATTATATTTTATCTCTATTAGGCATGGTGTTAATACTCTTATCATTTGTATTGATTTGTGACCATTTGTAATTGTAATTGTGATTGAAGAGTAATATGCAGTATCAGAGTATTTTGTTATCAAAATAGCATTAATCATATATTGTCAATCACTGAACACTCATTGTCAACCACTGCATCTAATCAGTACCTTTGTATTTTATATAAATAAATCACATCCATATGTGCAATAACAGAATATTTTATGTAAAAGTATTGTCCAAAACTGTGCTGTCAAGTCACACTAAAATGAGTCATGTGCAGATGTTAAGATAGTAGAATTTTGTGGTAGAAACCATATACTTATATACCATGTACATGTACTTAAATGATATTATAATAGCTGTCATATACTGAGAATATGTATGAGTGGTTGACAGATTTCTGGCATATCTGAGGTCTTTTCCAGAACTGTTATTGCATATGTCAGTGCATGAATTCCTTCATATTGTCTTGTTCACTCTCTAGTCCTAGCCTGTCAGTGTATGCATAAGTTAATTATTCATTATTACTTATTAATTGACCTCAAACAGTGTCACGCTATCTGTAGTAATCATAAACTCAGTGCACAAGTCCCTGAATATTCTTAAAAATGGACAGCTAAACTTATCAGCTTCTGAGTGTCAGTCAAGTTGTACATCCAGGTCATATATTTATCTTTCCCTTATGTCCTTAGCTAACCAAGGACTTCTGTTGAATAGAAGTGGTTGAGATAACATGTCAGTTTATTTCTTGTTTCTAAGTGCCCTCTCCCCTTACCCAGCATTAGCTCTGATAGCTGGTGCTGTCCTCGTGTGTTATTTTTAGAACTCTTCCTGTCAAACCATTTTATCATGATTCACACATCTCGTGATCATCATATTATTCACAATGCAACCACATGTCTCTCCTCACATTGAGTTTCCACCCTCCATAACAGTATTGTGGTAATTGCACTTTTCAGTAAGTACTAGCACCATTTTGATTTAAGAATTTACTAGTATTAATTTCACAAAAATTGAATTTTGATTTTTATATGAAAATTTATGAAATTGTTGCAAAATTCTCTTGGCCCCTTAGATAATTATATGATGCATGAAAGTGTTGTGCATCTCCTTCTCATTTCTAATAATATCAAAATTGACATTAGCTTTTCCATTTGGGTGGTTTTTGGTATTATATCCAGATACCAGTAGCAAATTTATCTGCATATCTAAAAAGAACCAGTATAATATTTTGTCAACATTTCACGTAAAAAAAATGGATTTTTGACTTTTTGTTCTAGTTTGAGAGAGAAAAGAGCTATACAACTAAAATGGCTAACTGTGGGTGTTTATGGAGCATATTATGGTTTTTTATCCTTATCATCATCGGTTGGCCGATCGGAGCATTTTGTGCTGGCTGGTATCTTCTGTTCAGTCCTTTCTCCGCCTGCTGCAGTGCATTGGATGGTTTAATAAACCTTCTAGAGAAAGGCCTCAAACTGCCATTAACTTGTGCACAGAATATGGTGCACCAGAAATCACTGTGTTAGGAACATCAAGGACGTGACTGATTAACTTGTTGACGACAGAAAAAGGTGAAGGACTAACTCGTCAGGGAATCCCTAATGTCATGCTATTACAGTGTGACTGGTTCAGTGATGAATGATGTTTGTATAATATTGCAGTAACTTGCAAAGCTAGGCCCAACTTAAAGGACCATTTCCAGACCCTATTGTATTAACTGTGGATCGATCTTTTCCCCGAGGGGATTCTCACTAAATTGCAATCAACTAAAGTGACTTAGATGTCACCATGCCTACTGAAGCTGTTATGGGGTAATCAACTATTGTTTACTAGTAGCAGCTTCATAAGGCATGCCAGACATCAAAGCTGCTTAATCTGAATGCAATTTAGCAAGAATACCCACGGAGAAGGGGCGCTCCTGCTATATCAATCTAGTTATGGGAATGGGGTCTAAGTCTTATTGTGAAACATACCCCTTGTCACACTCCTGGGTATATTAACCTTAATTATTACTTAACAATGACAGGTGCCATTTCTTATCACTGTGGCATATAAAAATAAATATAAACATAAGTATGAAAATACTATAGTTAAGGAAGGTGAAGCAGAATTCTTATATTTAATATGATTCAAATGTATGTTAGTGTTTAACAGTATGTTTGGCACAAAGACTGACTTATTTTATGTTTTTGTATAGTGACTCCACAGGAAACATTTTTAGGGAAGTTCTTTGTCAAGAAAGAATGATAATTGTAATGTTTCCAGAGAAAGGCATGAGGACAATCAATGAAGCTTTATATAAATTTTGAATTAAAGTAGAAACATGTCTGCAATAACTTACATAATCAGTGTTATGTGCTCTTATTTCAGATTCTTAAGAAAATTGACACTGTATATTTGCTTTTCTGTTAACAGGGAATTCACATCATCAGCATCACAATGGCCAATTGTTCCTGGTTGTGGAGTATATTATGGCTTCTGATCCTGTTCATCATCGGCTGGCCCATAGGAGCTTTCTGTGCCGGCTGGTACCTTCTTCTCAGTCCCTTCTCAGCCTGCTGCAATGCGCTGGACGAACTGATAAACTTGCTTGAACGAGGTGTCAAATTACCATTGACCTGTGCTCAAAATATGGTCCACCAGAAGGCTTTGTGTTAGACAGAGGCCTGGGGAGATTGTGATTATGTGAAGCCTGGAGAGATTGGCCGATGGCTTATGCAAGAAAGTCTTTTTAACTCAAGCAATAGGGATGTTGCAGTGTGGTGAGACCAGTATAGAAATCACAGTTAATCCCAAGATGACGAACTGGTCAGAATTCCTTGAACAAGTTAACCAGAAAAATTGGATCACTTAAAGAGACATTTCTTTAATACCAGATGCCACCTGATATTAGTGTATATAGTCCGTCTTTTTAAAAAAACTTTTCTTTGATACAAAACATCCAGAAAAAAATTGCTCAAATTTTGATTATTTAATGAAAGTTGAAATATCTTGTTATTTGTTAATTAAAATTTTCTTTGTGATAAAATGAAAAAGGTTTGGGTGAAATGGTGCCTGGAAAAATCACTATCTTGTCAGCAAATAGGTCACGTATTGGTAATCGGGCCACGTGGAGTAGTGAGAAGAGATAGGGAAAACAGAACACAGATACCTGTAAAGCAAACACTCTACCAGCATAGCTGATATGTATGTACTGTGTGCACCAGTATCAAGTACTACCTATAAAACAAGTGACAGTTCACCGTCATCACACAACACTCATCATCTGATAAAGTAGATGAAAGCAAACAGGATGCCAGAAAAAATACTTTATAGATTCTTTGGGAAAAAAATCCATTCCACTTTGTCATTTTCAGGGCCAAGTTCTGCTTTATTACCAGGTTCAAAGAAGATAGTTGGCAATGTAATTTTGTTAAATTGGTATCAGGTTCTCTTACTATACAATTGTAGATTATATCAGTACCTCCTTCCCCAAATAGAAGGATGACATGTTATTATTATTATTTACCCATAATCTGTCCAACTCACCTTATGGTAATGTGTCAGTCTAATCAGTCTTAATCATGACCAAATGTCACAAATTACTTGAAGGCATTTTAAAAAAAAGTATATTATATGAGAAGACATTAAGACAATAATTTTGATTTACAACAGTGTTAAAATGTTTATCAATATTCAGTGCATTGGCATTTTTTCATTGACAATATTGTTTAATGTCAATACTTCATATACTCCGATCATGTTGATCTAGAATGTAAATTGATTTTTTTATACATCAACCATATTGTGCCATTTATTATACAAATTACTTGTAAAAAAAAGAAACTAGAAAGTTTTTTGTTTTTCATGTTTTACTTGAGCCCTTACCAACTGTTTCAAAGACAGTGTTTTATATGCACATTCCATATTACATGAAACCCATTTTGGAAGATTAAATCCAAAACATTACAACAGTAGTGAAATACTAAATGTACGTTGGTACACAGACTCTAAAAGCTTAAATCATTTCTACATAATTAAGTATAATTTGTTTTTTGTATAAAAAATGAATTAAAATACAACTTCAAAGAAATTCCTAATCCATGACATTCAAACAAGTCAAATACAATCAACTTCACATGTACTCTTTTAACTACAAATACATTACCAGTTAACATCCTTATTTACAATAAAAAATAAGAAATCTTGGGCATTCATCTGTACGCTATAAGCTGCCTTATGTACACCGCTAATTCTAGGGTCACTACAATTTCGGTGCTGTAAACATGTACCAAGAATATAAAAACCAACAGATCTAACACCACAAAATGATGTGACGTCATTCCTCCAGCATACCACTTTAAAAAAATTAGTCAGTTACTATGGCATAATGACATGGAGCTGGTGGAAATGTTGAAAGTTTTTCCCCCCATTTTCTCATTAAAAGTCACTCAGGCATTGGCTATTTTTCTTCTCTTCAGCTGCATGTCGTATTTCTTGTTTGCCCGGTGAAGAGAAGCGGCTGCTCGTCTGTCCTCCCTGTGAGAAAAAAAATAATCTGCATTTTATAAACAGACACCTGTTATATGGGGTTGCCAGATATGGAAACACCCTCTTCTGTAATAAAGTTCTCAAGCCCATAGTCCATTTGAGATACCTGTTAAAGTCAAATCTCGCCATACTTTAAGATGGCAGACTAACAACACAATGCAGAAGAACATGACCAATGAATCCAAATTTTGGACAAAAAGAAAAACCGAATGTATTGCTCGCCTGTCATGAACTTGCTTTCTGTTCAATTAAAAATAGTAACATCTACAAAACATTTTAAAAAGTGCTCATTTTCTTCAGTCAAAATGAAAAACTGAAAGAAAAACTAGAAAGGAAAAACCGTTACTTTCAAATGACCCAAAAGGACACCACGTAATATTAAGCAGATTTTTTTTTTCTCATATGAGAATCCATATGTTATCTTCTATAAGAAAAGGGCAAAATCAATTTTCAAAAACTTACCGTGTTTGCAATTTTGGGCCCTTGTTAGCCAGCTGCTGATGTCCCTCTGTCTTAAAGTTAATGGGCTTCAATTTGCCAGTGTAGGGCTTCCAGGTGATGGGTTTAGCCAAGCTGGCCTTCAGGTCAAATACTGGCTTTTTATTGGTCGCGGGTTGACTGGTGTCCAGGGCGGTGTTTCCCAGTGTGGTGTTCGCACCGAGGGTTGTGTTGCCAAACTTGAAGGGTGTTGCTAAAAAGGAGAAGAATTAAACAGCTGAATAATGGTTACGAACTTGATGTGAAAATCAATTTGTATTTCAATTTTTTAACCTTTCTGCACTTATTTTTTACTTAAGTTGGTTTTGTCTGAAATACACAAGACATTAAAACAGGGCTTGACATTAAGGGTGGCCCACTGGCCCTGGGCCACTGAAAACCAACCTAGGGCCATTGAATTGATGGGGTCACTGGCCCGAAGACCAAGTAAAATGTCATGTGTCAAATCATCCTTGCAATATTTACCCATATCGCGGGCCAGTATCGAAAAAAGTTAGTGTCAAGCCCTGTAAAAGTGCCTCAACCATTTTCTTTGAAAATGTGAGGTTTGAAAAGTTGTTCAAAGAAGCTAATAAACAGCCACCACAGATGTGATAAATCTATCAGTGAGTTTTTAAAAAAAATTTACTCCTCAAATGTCCAAATGAAAATTACACTCACTTCCAATTGACTTCCTGCTGTCTCCAATGGACTTCCTTCCAGCTTCAATTGACTTCCTGCTGTCTCCAATGGACTTCCTTCCAGCTCCAATGGACTTCCTGCTGTCTCCAACGGACTTCCTCTTGACCATGGACTTCCTCTTCTCCTTATTCTCCTTGGTGTTGTCTCCGGATTTGTCCGCAGCCTTAGCGGGAGACTTGACCGTCACGGCCTTTGTCTTGGCGATGCCATCCCCAGGCGTAGGCCCTGTTTTGGCAATGGGTGTTTTGAGGATGCCGTTGAAGTTGAGGTTCATCTTTGAGGTGGACGTGACGGACGGCACAAATGGCACGCCAGAGTGAGGAGACTTGAACAGGGATGCTTTCACTGGTTTAGCAAACTTTGGACCCTGGAAGTAAAAATTTATAACTGAGGCTAGGTTTTAGGTTGCATGCTGAAATATATAACAAAAGAAGCAAATGATGCAAGTTTTTTGTGTGTTTCACACTTCTATATCACATTTTATTTACAATCAAATATATGTAAAAAAAACGTCCCTTTAAAATATTAATATATATTTCTATGACAGATGAATGACAATGAAATTTGTCAGCAACAAATAGCTGTAAGCAGTTGTTTGTATGTATGTAGAACGAGAGTATCAAGACCTCTAAAATAAACATCTAAATTTTCTACCTTGTTTGTTGGTGTCCTGTGGTTCTTCAGTTTCTGCACTGAAGCTTTTGCTTGCTCTGTGAGCATACGGGCTTTCTTCACAGAAGCTGTAATGCTCTTTGTTCTCTCCCTCTTCTTCTCCAAGTACACATCAATGGAGTCCATTTTGTCAAAGTTCTTTTGGTGAATCTTAGCCCAGTCTTTATTGCCTACAGATATGTGTGTACATAAAATTTAGTGGAATTTTGCATTCAAACACCAAACAACTCGTTTTTTTCTCAATATTAAATTTTGAACAGCTTTTTTTAAATTCACAATACATTCCAATACCTAAAAATTTAAAATGCCATTTTCCTTATTCTTTTCTCATTTCTTTTTAACATAAATTGCTGCCTGTAAATTTAAAAATATTGACAGAAGCGTTCCTCGCAAATAAAAAATTGTAAATCTTTGATATTTATAACATTCAGTCAATAAAACACTGTTAGCAAACCCTATCTATTGAACTCCACACATACAGCCAGTAAAAGTAAGATAATACTCAGGAAGTGACATGACTAGAGTATTGATCTTGATGATACATACCAACAGGTTGCTGTACAAAACAACTACAAGATCATGCTTTTATGCTAATCAATAACCCTTTTCTTCAAGGAAGCGCTATTATGTAAAAATCAAAATGTAGAGTTGGCCAATCATTAGAGTGTCCACACACAACCAATAGAACATGTCTACCAGGAAAAGTTCTGTGTCATGACCATTACCTGGTGTTACTGGTTTCTTCTCTGCCTTCTTCTTGGCAGCAAATGCAGCAAACCTTGGAATGTTGGTCTGGGTTTTTGGTTTTGTTCCTGAAATTCACCAGAAATCATCACCTACGGATGTGTCTTCAAGAATTAATTAGATAACCAGTAAAAAAAAAATTACAAAGATCAATTAGTTCAATTATGCATGGCACTGTAGAAAGTTTTTACAACTCACATACTCATATAAAATATGGGTACAGGACACGACAAAACCAGATGCTGCTGCTATTAAATAAATAAACATGAATACCTTCTGTTGTTTTGTTTGCTGCTTCTTTCTTTTCAGTCAAACTAGCACTTTCCTTCCCTCCACTCAGAGCTGCAAATAACAAAGGAAGAGGACACACATTTAGATTATACTTATTTACACATATAAAATAAGAATGAAAAAATTAGCAAAAAATCACAGCAATTAACCATGAAAAATGTCTTTCATTAACAATTTGTTATAAAACACCCATTTAACAAACAAACAAACAAACAAACAAACAAAAAAGTGATAGTAAAACCTATTAGTACACAGTCAGTCAGGCAGCGTTGTTCTTTGAAGTTCATGCTTTATTCTAATTGTAGTAAGTCCTTAATGTCAAATTCATATCAAAGGAAGACAGCAAAATAATAATAATACTAATAATAAGATTTGAGAAGTTTCAAAAATCAAATGTTCAATCTGACAATAAGAGCCTACCTGGGCTTGAGTTTTTACTGGATTGACTGCTGGCAATGATAATGCTGTCCTCCTTGTCGTATGTCCCCGTCCTGACCCTCTTTGCTCTCCCTGTAGAGACACGGCTTTCTGATTGCTGCTCTTGTGGAGTGGCAGTTTTCTGGGGGAGGGAGGAAAAAAGGAAATTGTATTCAACTAATTTCAACGTGGAAGTTCAACAGATGAAGCTGCTTTCTTTTAAAGTAAATTTTTGTGATCATTTCCATTACCAGTATATTTCAGAGAGTAACAGATAACATGTAGTAACCTCCACAGTCCATCAGACATTTTTATAAAGTACTTATGTTTGAAGAAAAACTGCACTTTCTAAGCATTGAAATAGGAAATGATTCAAACTACCTGAAAACTGTCTTCATTTTGTCTCTTTCTCTTCAATCCCTGAGCTGAAGAAGGGGTTCCCTTGCTCTTCCTGGCTTCACCATCTTGTAGGTTGCTCTTGCTGCCCATAGAGGGCGCCCCATTAGATGCCTTGGGTGACGATCTAGTTTCTTCTGCTTTGATAACTGACAGTCTCTTAGGTTTAGGGGTCATGACCTTGGGGGACTTTGCTGGTGTCTTGATTCTCTCCTTCTCTTGTTTGTCAGTCTCAGTTGGACTTTCGTCAGCCTGCAAAAGAACAAAAAATGAAGTTAAACATGGCTAAGGTTGATAATGATTAAAAAATAAAGAGTACTTTCCATAATTCTATATAATATATATAGAAATCAATTTACCATTTTCATCTTTACTCACCTTTATTTGCTTCTTCCTTTTGTTTCCTTTCTTTCCCTTTGCTATCTTCCTGGCAGGTTTTTCCTTTGGAGATTTAGCATCAGACTCCTAGAGGAAAATATAACACATGACTTCAAATATTTTCTCACATAAACAATGCTCAAAATTTAGACCACCTAAGATGCCAGAGAACTGGACTACCAATTATTTTTCAGATTGGGTTTGTGTTGTGGTTTCATGTGGAAATTATGTGCATGCAAAAGAAATAAAAAATGTTAAAGTAGTAGGATCTATTTACATTGTATATGTCTTGCTAACAAAGGTGACAACATCACCATAATTATTGCAGTTATATTACATTACCTCACTGCTTCCATCTTTTCCTGCCAAATTATCATAATGTTTGGCAAGATCTCTGACCAATTTCTCAGCCTGAAATAAGGTAAAATAAAAAATCTAAAAACCTAGATCTATATCAACACAGAATCAATAGAGCTCACAATTTCTTGCAGTCACATTTAAAATGATATTATATAACCAAAACCACCCAGTATCTAGTAAAGTTATTGGTGGGTAGGATAGAGTGGTGAGTAAAGTAAACAGACTCACAGTAAGAGTCAGTCTTTAACACTACAGAGAACCTAGATTGTAGATTTCTTGGATAGAAGGTGTACAAACAAAACTGGGTGTATTTTATTAATATTTTTGCATGATTTTGCAATATTTGCCACTGATCTCTCTGTAAATATATAAAACATATATATCCAATCCAAGTTGTCAATTAATTCACTTATCAGTATCGTGTTGATATCAAACATTTCACAAAATGATACTTACCTTGACATTAGCTTTAATCCCGGCTTCTTTAGCAAGCTCCTGGAGCTTTGCATACTTAAGTCCTTCTAGTTCATCCAAGGTATACATGGCGTCCTTAAAAGAAGCTATCACCACAAGAAATGCAGATCTATAACTTGACCATTTGTTTACAACTGTAGGTAGTGTACTTTCAAATTTGTCCTCGCGGAGTAATTTAACAAGGCAGCAAAGCTGTCAAATGTACAGACAAAAAGCAGGAAATAACTATGCACAAAATAGGCTACTGTCAATTCAGATGCAAAAGTACATTATGTTAAACTGTAAATTCAACATCAAATTTTAATTATGCTCAACAGGTAANACGGCACCAACGCTTTTGATTGGTCAATATGGAAATTCCTTTCCAAGAAAGGCACCATCAGAATATTTTCACGTAACAATGAACATTTGTAAGCGATTATTCAAAACCATTATACCAGGATAAATATAAATGAAATATCAATTAATATGCAAAGAAAGACAATCTTGCAATTAAAACAATATTGTAAACAAAATGGCTTGTCTTGACCAATCTTGTCACAGACAGACAGACAGCAGTGTCGTGCCGTTTGAGTGCTGATTTGTTGGGTCACCTTTGACGTCCGCGTTACAAGGTTGCCTCTGCAGTTGACCCACTTCACCGGAGAGTGAAATAACTTGTGTCCAATCTAGCGTCCCAGGCCAGGCTTGGTAATCAAAGTTACTAACTTCTTATTCAATCTCAAAAGACGCATTTTCCCGATTCTTCTCATTCGATCTCAAAAGACGCATTTTAGATCATTTTCCCGATTATCCGTATTTTTAGAAATGTTTAGAAAAACATTTCAAATCCCTCCATTAATGTGCTGTGCTGGGAAACGACGCGTCCAGACACGAATTCTAAGAATAGTTGCAAACTTTTTGATTTTTAAGTTTTCTATTGATTGACTTGCGAGTGTTTGGGAGAACTCAAAAAGCCATCCGTCTAACTAGAGTAGGCATATTTGGCACGGCGTTTTCCCCTTCGTATGTTCCTTGAGAAAGTTGACTCCAGTTGGCGGTGAATACTAAGTCCAAATGAAGGCACATTAATTTTATTCTGATGGCCTCCCATCAGGACATATCAGCCAAAAATAAAAAATACACGAATTTCTATCATTATATCATTACCTCCCCCCCCCCCTTCGATTTCTGAAAAAAAATCACACCAATGGTCCCCTCTTGAAATTGGAATTTTGACTAGCTGAATCATAGTTCTTAATCGTACCAAATGGCACCGTTCGCCCTCAAAAATACCAAAATGTTTGGGGGGGGGGGAGGCTTTTCATCCACGGACCCCCCCCCCTTTCAAACAATCGTGGATCCGCCCCTGTTATTACATGTAAAATATTAAGTGATTTTAAAATTAGTAAGTTGCTTTGCTGGGGCGACGTTTATTTTCAGTGGGGCTGCATTTATTTTTCAGTGGAGACGACAGTGGAAGGGCACGTAGCATATTTTGTGGTAAATGAATGTAAATGAATGTAGACAAGTTTCGTAAATTAGCGAAGGATATTAATAGACGCTAAAAGAGTACTCTGTAAAGTAACGTGTCTGGCGTCATTATTCAGCTGACAGTTCTGGTCGGCTCTTTAGCAGAACTTTTTTTTCGACTAAGAAAGGAAACCTTTGTTTCGCTTTGCTGCGTGGATAGCATCGCTTATTTCCATGCCATGCGACGTGGATATCACTAATGTTGAAAAAAAAAACACTTTGCAATCTCACTGTGACCGCATAAGGTATCACTTCTTGCGTTATTTCACCAGCTGTATGTACAGTAAAAAAAATAATAAATGCCATTTTGGTAAAGCCATGGCAGTTCATGCAATTACCAGTGTTTGGGCCTAATAGGTTTAACTGATTCAGAGATTTTAGAAGGGGCAGAGACTGATCCTCCGTCCGCATTTGTAAAAAATTTTCTTTTCGTCGTTTCCATGAGTATACCAAACACGTGTGATTTGAATTTTAATAAAAGTTGTTTGAAACTATGAGTCGCATGTTATGTAGTCAATCCAGTTTTTGTGTTATGGCACTGTCAGTATATTTCAGACATAAATGAAAAATCTTGCTTTTTCAAATGATTCCAGTAATTTAATCTGATTTTTCTTTATTTTTTCCACAGTAATTTAACGTGTTGCTTTGCCATACCGACAATATACAACTTGTAACTATTTGTGAAAGTCTTTTTACCTAAAAATACAACATTGAAAAATCCATTCCTTTTTTCTCTTAAAGAGAACGATTAACAACAGGTCTAATGTATATTTTTCACCCATTCTTTTGCCCCTTTCTTTGATGAGAAAGAACACGCTATTGCGCAAAACTTACGTTCCAATTTGTCATGATCTTATTCATCACGTGCAACTCGTTTTGTGAGGTAATAAAAGGCAGCAGCACATCTTCCAGATCATACAGAGCGAGAGAGAGAGACTTTCCCTGTGAGAGGAGGCCGGCCATATGGAGCGTCTGTTGGGGCTCTCCCTGCTCCTGTGTCTCCCGGGGACCCTGGGGCAGATCTCCCAGTGTGATTCCAGTAAAGGCTCTATCCACCAATTCACTGACAATGCTTTGGCGGACAACAGGACAGTTGGTCTCGGTGAATACTTTGGAAAAGCTGTCATGGTCACCAACGTGGCAACTTTCTGAGGTAAATCGATTTTTTATTTCAAAAATGAAAAAAAAATCAATGTCGGGTGTCGCTGTATATCCTGAGTAGTAAGTTCATTTATGAATTTGTTAGGTATGTAGAATGTTTATTCAAAGGTAAACGAACTTACAGCAACAATGTTGGTTTTAAAACCAATTAAGGAAACTTGTGCGCAATTTTTGCAACCATTTAGCCGATACATTGGCTTGAATACAGCCTATTATCTGTAATACAGGGACGTCGAACACGGCAAAGTAGTGGTGTCACGTTGATATATTGTTGTCCATATAGCTTTAGAATATTTAACCTGCTTCGTGTTCATTTTGAAACGCGCATTGAAAACTGTTTAACATCGGGCTATAATTTGATAGACAACGAAGCTAAATCAGATATGTTTATGGAGCTTTAAAAGATTAAAATATCTTCATAATTACAGGTAGAACACCACAGTATTTTGGTTTGAATGCACTTGTTCAAGAACATGGGAGATACTTTGACATAATAGGGTATCCCTGCAATCAGTTTGGTCTCCAAGAACCGGGCGAAAACGCCACCGAAATCTTCGCTGGGCTCAAGTTTGTGCGCCCTGGAAAAGGGTTCCAGCCAAACTTCATACTCATGGCTAAAACTGAAGTCAACGGACCAAATGAGAACCCCGTTTACACATTTCTAAAGGTAATGCGAATTGTTTACTTGTAAATTAGTTCATTCATATCCAATTTTTTTCTCGATTAATTACGTGGAAGAAAGGTGGATGAATTCTTTAGTGGCGACACCTACCGGATTACATGTATAATGTTTTGTCGTTTCTAACATGCATTTCCACGTCGACATCCAATTGTATAGATTGTCGCTGCTTATTGACTTGCTCACATGAACTTGTTAGATTAATTATATTTATCTATTTTCAAATGGCTCAGGTACCCCGAACTGCCATAGGCATTTAGATAATAGCTTGTGCCGATATATGTTGCTTGTATAACTGGTCGTCTGGTTATACATACATCCATAGGAAAAATTACGAATTTCGTAATTCTGTCCATGATAAATCTTGAAATAGTGTTCACTATCATCCATATTGCAATATTATCATTTGTAGCGAGTTTTAAGCCCCATAAATTCGAAAAGACACGAAATTAAAATCTCCCTAGCATAATATGGACACCAGTATATACCGGATATCATATTTAATTAGAAATCAGCCCATTGAAAATGCAAGTGTTTAAATTATTTGCAGTCCGCCTGTCCACCCGCCACGGAAACCATTGGCGATCCCAAGAGGCTGTTCTGGACGCCAATTAAGGTGAACGACATTACTTGGAATTTCGAGAAATTTCTGCTGGACCATTTTGGTCGCCCGCGTTACAGGGTTGCCTCTGCAGTTAACCCACTTGACCCGAGAGTGAAAGAACTTGTGTCCAATCTGGTGTCCCAGGCAAGGCTTGGTAATCAAAGTTATTAACTCCTTATTTGTTGACATTTTGCATATTTTTTAATCTTCTGTGTATTTCTCCTCCAATATGATGGCCAGGCTGACAACTGGTATACAGACAGTCTGACTTGAGGCGTCTCACAGCAGACAGAGGTCTTCTAAGTGCATTCAGCCACTGTCTGCTAACGTGACGATGGATATGAGATCTACACGTAACCTGAATAAAGAGATACATATTCACAAAATGCCGTTTTTTATTAAAATTTCCTTGGGATTATGTAAGCTGCAATAACAGATCTGAGATAATAGAGTTCGTGGTCACACTGCTCTGTAAACAAACGGGCTAGTCTTGTTAACATGTATTTTATTGCCAGTCGATGAACTATCCATTATCCATTATCCATTATATGCATATGCAAAAAATATGGTAGAAATTTTAGAAACTAACGAGACAAGTTTCTTTTGATTTTGATATACATGCTTTGTGTTCCATTCCTTTACTTATTTATTTATTTATTTATTTATTTAGACCTGTCTTTGTTTGTTTGTTTATTTATTTATTTAGACCTATTTATTTATTTAATTTTCTTATAATGTTAGATTTTCTTTGAGTCAACCTATTTATTTATTTAATTTTCTTATAATGTTAGATTTTCTTTGAGTCAACCGGTTTCTAGGTCATAATGAGATGTCCTGTCACACATCCTTACCCTAACAGTAAATTAATTTGCGTCCAACACGGAGGAGTGAGCTGGAACCGGTGTACTGTTAAACAATATCCTACCTGAGCTGCTTCACTGGCATTAAGATATATCTTAGGGACCATTCAGAATAGAAGATCCGAGTATCAACTGGTCCAGGGCTCAAATATGGCGGACCCTACATGAAAGGAAAATCGCTTAATCCTGTAATGGTCTGTCCGCCTCTTACACGCCTCCCCACGTGTCCGGTCGAATGGAGCCGAGGTTTAATTACTGTGCTACTGCAGGGACGACGAGTGGGGAGGCGTGTAAGAGGCAGAGACCATTACAGGATTGCGCGGTCTTTCTTTCATGTAGGGTCCGCCATACTTGAGCCTTGGTCGAGTTGATACTCGGATCTTCTCTTCTGAATGGCCCCTTACTGATGACAGTTTTCACTATCCTTTATACGTCAGCGATTACCGTTAGATTTTCTGTTAAAGTAATGGCAAATATTTCGCACCATGCAGTAAACACAATACCACAAGGAAAGGACACAAGTTACGGCTTCCCTCAAATATTTCGTGGTTAACCCATGTGAACGAGTTGCCAATAAAAGACAGTGAAAAAATAGTTTCATTTTTTTTCGTAAATAAGCATGAAAGGACAACACTAATTATTCATAACTGACAGGTGTGTAACCATTAAACCGATGCACGAGCCCCCCCCCCCCCCAAACAAAAAAAAAAAAAAAAAAATGAGTGGGCTAAGAAATAAAAGGACAATCGCGAAATAGCGTGCCCGGCCCCATGTTCTACAGAGAGAGCAGGTCAGAAATAAAGTAGCACTCCTTATTTGCCGACTAAGAATAATGACCATTGTTTTACCAGGTTCGTGAATATACTGAGCGTGGACAAGTTATTGTGATATTTAAGTATCTGTTTAACTGAACTGCCGACATTTTACTTTCACTGTTTTGGTTTGTTTCAGTATGGGTTTGTACTATTTCGCTTCCCTCATGAACATTCCCTTGACTTCCCTTCAAATTTTGGTAAAGATGAAGCCGTTCATGCAATCCAAGAAGTTATAAAGATAACTAGAATGCAAATTAAGAATGTATGACATTTAAGATACCCCAAACTCAAAAAATATTCACAACAACAGTCATTTATCTAAATAATAATAATAATAATAATAATAATAATAATAATAATAATAATAAAGAACTTCAACAGTTTAACTGTATATCCAATATTCTAATTTAGTCCTCACGATGAAAACAAACACAACCACGTAAACTATCAATCTAATTTCCCGTGGCCTAAGTGCAAGCACTGCTATAGATCCTATTCATCATCTCAACCTATCGACGCAGTGGGAGATATCTTGTCACACCAGAGCAGCGTTTGCTCGACATTCTCTGTGAGAGGAGGCCAGCCATATGGAGCGTCTGGTGGGCCTCTCCCTGCTCTTGTGTCTCCCGGGGACCCTGGGGCAGATCTCCCAGTGTGACCCCAGGAAAGGCTCTATTCACCAATTCACTGACACTGCTTTGGCGGACGGGCAGGCGGTAAACCTCCAGGAATATTATGGTAAAGCCGTGATGGTCACCAATGTGGCTTCTTTCTGAGGTAGGTCATTTTGTTAGTGCCAATATGATTGACTATGGTGCATATTGTTGCAGTTTTAATCCCTGGCATTAGTTCCTTGATATTTTATGAGTGATAACCTGTTTAACGTGTTCAGTACATTTATACAAGGATGTAAATGCTGGCAATAATGCGGGTTGCTTTGTTATCTTTATTTATTATAATTTTTTTTTAGAAAATGAAAGTTTTGAACGCAATCCATTTTTTTTTCATATAATTGTTTGACTCATCATTCGTCTGTTCAGTTTAATATTTATAAATAAAAGTGTAAGTTTAGGGACTCTGGATAAATAAGAATTCAGTAAGTTTGCTATAGTCGCTGCAGGTGATACGGGAGGTTACCACAAACAAGTTGTCGCGTCCGTGTGAACAAAAATGGTTTTGTACCTTACAGAATTATAAACAAACTTTTAACCAGAGTATACGAGTTAAACCCTATATCCATATTTATCCATATTTGTGTTGGTATTCGTGTACTTTCTGTTCTGTGAAACAGCGAATTAATCAGAAAAAATAACCGCACAGTCTATTGATTTGACGCGCTGCCACGTCCATGGATTGTTGTTAATATAGCATTAGTCTACATGGACGCATCCTCTATTAAGCAGTGAGACGCAGCCTTCATGGTGCGTTTGCTGGGAAACTCGTTGGAAAAATGAGCCATTATCTCAGTTTTAGAATTAGATAACTACCGTTAGCTCGTATATGGATGGCGTCATCGACACATCCATACAAATTAGGAAGCTGGTACTTTGAGTGCTGTTGACAACAGACATTTCCCAGTTCTGTTAATCTAACAGAGAAATATTCCTGACTGCGAACCTTCACATTATGATGATAAATAAGCATTCAGATTTTATACGTGAAGCTTCAATGTATAACTTAGGTACAATAAAGGCAGGAAAATTCAGATTTTGTACCACACTGTTTCCCCTGCATCTGAGTGTAGTATTTAGGAAAGATTGTAGCGTTGCAACATGAATGGTTTTAAATATTTAAAAAATAGGATTTCTAATATACAAAATGTTATGCTTTTTGGTCTATTTAGTACGATATACTACAGTCGTGTAGAACTGATGGATTACACGTACTCGCTCCATCATGTTTGTAGTTTGTACTGACCTGTCGAATCATATAGGCACACCCTTATTTGTACAGTCGTAAGCCTGAGTAAATAAATTAATTTCATTTCCTTCGTGTTTTGTACAACAAATGTGTTTTCCACTGTATTTATTTCTCTCTCCTGTAATTGAGGTGACGCTTGCCACAGTACCTCCCTGAACCAGGCGAAAACCTTCAAGTGTAAGACATTCTTTAATCTCGGCAAATGACATACGTAGACGTAATAGTTCTGAAAGCAATCTGTCAGAGTAACTTTCTGTAACACGGTGGTTGTATTTGCGTGCTAAGTTTGCGTGGCACGTGGCATAGAGAGATAGAGATTAATTATTTTTATTGTCCGGTTGAAGCGCCCTAATTTGGACACAAACACGAACTTAGGACGACCGTCATTATGCTGGCAGACTGGAGAAAAACAAAGTGCTTACGGCTCCTCTTTTGATGAATCCAGTGTGTGTGACAAATTTGGAAATGGATGCTGAAAAATTTAACAAAAAGCAAATTACAACAGCGAGAGAAAGAGGGCTCATTCTTTCTTCTATATACACACGTTCTGTGCGTGCCTGCCGTTCCAATGGCTTTACACGAACACAGACTGAGAGTGAAACCAATGTGCTCATTGGTGAAACCGAGTTAGGAACATCTGAACTTTAAAAAACCGTTAAAAAGTAACATCACTTTTATATGCTACACCATATGCTGTATACAGCGTACACTTGTTGGATTTACAAACGGGATATCCTGTTCGTAATGCGGTGTCACTGTATATTGAATTGTTAACTAACGGATGAAAAAAGGTCATGCCTTTGGGCTTTGAACAATAAACCCATTCTACACTCTGGTCAGTATGTAAAAATATCGAAACGGAACCTGTTAATATATACATCTGGGTTGAAAAGTGAGAGGATTGCCTGGGCATTGCCTGAGGTAGGCAATGGAAAGAATCCGCAGATTACATGACATAATAATAATAATAATAATAATAATAATAATAATAATAGCTACCATGTATGAACTACATGCAATTAAATAGCTTTATTTCCTGTCATTCTTAGGAAGCACACCCCAGTATTTTGGTTTGAATGCACTTGTTGAAGAACACTTGGGATACTTTGACGTCATAGGGTATCCCAGCAATCAGTTCGGCCTCCAGGAACCGGGCGCCAACGCCTCGGAGATCTATAACAGTCTGAAGTTTGTGCGCCCTGGGAAAGGTTTTGAGCCAAACTTCAGACTCATGGCTAAAACAGACGTCAACGGGCCTGATGAAAACCCATTGTTCACATTTCTAAAGGTACTAAAACATTTCTTTTCTATGTTGTACTGAATTCTTTTAAAATCCACGTTTTAAGTGGGAAGAAAGTGGAAAGACCCTATACTTGTAACGAGAATCGTACAAAAAACGAAACTTAAAGTGATCTACTGAATTTTATATTTTAATTATATCTTAAAAGATGCATTTGAAAGATAACATTTGTATTTGATAACCGTTGAGTTTTGACCATTTCCAGTCCGCCTGTCCACCCGTATCGGAAACCATTGGCGACCCAAAGAAGCTGTTCTGGACGCCAATCAAGGTGAACGACATAACTTGGAATTTTGAGAAATTTCTGCTGGACCACCGGGGACGCCCGCGTTACAGGCTTGCTCCCAGAGTGAATCCACTGGACCCAAGAGTGAAACAAATTGTTAACGATCTCGTTTGGAAGGCGAGACTTAATTATTAGAATTGATAAAATTGTTAAACTGTTGTATATTTTCAGTGTTCTGTGTATTTCTCCTCCAATATGATGGCCAGGCTGACAACTGGTATACAGACAGTCTGACTTGAGACGTCTCACAGCAGACAGAGGTCTTCTAAGTGCATTCAGCCACTGTCTGCTACCGTGACGATGGATATGAGATCTACACGTAACCTGAATAAAGAGATACATTTTCACAAAATGCCGTTTTCTTCTTTCTTTTCCTGAGTTTAAATGGAAACAATACCGTTTTGTTTGAAGACACTTGATTATCAAATTGCGCAACCTAGATCAAGTATTTGATTCAGAGTAGATCTTTTCCTAGCCAAACGGGCAGATTCTTCATATATTAGCCCCCCCCCCCCCACCTGTTAACATAGACTACATGGTCATAATACAGCTCAACTGATGTAAAAACCACAAGTGAAGTCAGTTTTAAGTTTTAAAATGTACAAACTTTATTTACCATAAAGTACTGTGTATGCTTGTGTGTATTCAAGTTTCACAAACAGTATATTGATGTGGCTAAATCAGATGAAGCACAGTGGAGATACCTTTCATCAATATATTCTGCCACTTTTTCAGATCCCACAAAAATCTTGTAATTTTACTCTAGGTTACAAAGCAGGATCCTTTTTTTTAGTGGATGCCAGTCCTGCTCATCTTTGGCAAAATTTCCAATCTAAGACAATACAGTTAATGTCTTTAAACGTACAAATATAAATTTTTATCCTGGCTTTCAAAATCACTAGTAATGTCCATGGATTTCTCTCAAGTAACATGCTGCAGAGAATATACATTACTTGACACTTTGGTACCAATATACTTAACATTCTATACAAATATACAATGTAAATCTTGATAAGACTACTGAAAGATTAAGTGACAGACATCTGGATTTATGCAAAAATAAGTTGTAGAAAAGACAATTAGTGAAACAATTATATATAGAAACAAAAAAAGATATGTTTTATCACCAAAACAACCTTTAGATTCAGGCAGTGTTGCAAAAATCTGTGAAGAACAGTGAAAGCACTGTGGAAACAATGAAGATTCCCTCAGGTACAGGCAATTCCAAAATCAGGTTTTGACCTTGACCTTGTCATCACTCCTGTTACTGTTAACCTTTAACCTTAAAGTGTATTTTCAGTGTACTCAAAAATGATTTTGAAATATGACACATTTCATTTCAAAAATAGAAAACATTAGTAATCTTCATTCTTTGCCCTTAGTCAAAACACAAGGACCAATGCAATGGGAAGTAGCTAATGGACGGATTAGTATCTTACATCTACAGACCCATGCACATTTCCACTGTAACAACCTGAAATAAACTTGTTTATAATGAAATTTCATCCTACACAAAGGCTCCATCACCCAAATTTCTGAGCACAGACAGCAACTTTCCTCTAAACCAGTGTCACTATCAGCATTTGAAGTTCAGGGTAAGTTCAAGAGTGGTATAGACATGAAGGATATTAGGATAATCCTGCAGGATATTAGGATAACCGAGTAGGATATTAAGGATAACCGTGTAGGATTTCAGGATAACTATGTAGGATATTAGGATAACTGAGTAGGATAGTAGGGTAACTGTGTAGGATTTTAGGATAACCGTGTAGGATATTAGGATAATCACATAGGATATAAAATGTGACAGATGTGAGATTTGGTTGGAACAATTTCCCTGAACATACATTACTAGCAAGAAGAGGGACTTGTAGAGGGGTTGTTTTAGTGAACACATTTCAAAAACTTTGGATGGCACTGGGTATGGCTATATCACAGTCTTATTGTTCTCAATTCATCAGAGTTCAATTCTGTCACATGCTTTCGTGGAGAATATTTTTCAAGTGGTGATGAAATTCAGGCACACACTGCAACTAACATAATAATTTTTATCATAAAGGTTCAACTCTCAAAGTTACTCAAAGCTGCTGAAAATGTCTCAACCGAGTAAATTTCTCCTGCCACTATACTTAATCAAGGTTTTAACAAAGGCTGAAAACAACCCAGATATTTGAACCTGTTCCTCCTCATATATAACACCTGTCTTGTCACGCTGCCAAAGAGACACTAATGTAACCATGTCAGATACAGCATTAAACCCAGGGCTCTGTAACTTTAAAGCATCACAAATTGCAACTCTATTCCATAACTTGGGGATTTACTCGCCCCATATAATAGCCTCGAAATAAGAGGTGATATCGCTATTTGCAATTTGCGATGCTATCGAGTTACTGAGCCCTGGACTTGTCTGTCTAACACCTGCACAGGTAAACACTGGTATACTTAGGAAGGCAAGCACAGAAATTCACTCCAAGAAAATATCTAATGGAAGGATTTTACATTTTCTTGTGTTAAAAAAAGTGTTTCAGCACAAGGCATGAGACTTGTAAGATATGCACAAGGGGCAAAATACTGAATTTACACATTAACGTGCTTATTTCAATAAAATGATTTTGATTTTTTTTTTTTTTTTTTTTTTGAGAATTTGTAGTGGTACTTGCTGCCTGTCACCTGAACAAAATCACGTTTGGATTCTGCCAGAAACTTCCTGTGAGGTTTTCTATCTACAGGTTATATTTTACTAGTCCATTTCATTTTTCATTGTTCAATGTTCTTTTTCTGGAATTAATATAACAATGTACAACCCCACTGGCCTTTGAGTTGCCCTTAATATTATATTTAACTACTAACTCTCTTCTTGTTATGACATTTTGCAGCTGCCATCAAAAAAGTTCACTTCACAACTTTCAGTTGTATGCAAACTGCAAAATCCATACTTCAACAAATTTATAAATCTTAGTGTAGCAATACTACACTGCAATACTACACTGACATGCTGTCATGATTACTATATTTGTATTATTGTATACATTATAGCATACACAATATTTCTGTGCATATCTGCAGCAGAAGTTTTCTAGCAAAAATAAGCTTTGGTTTCCACACTGCAATCATGGAATGCAACTTCTGTTAAGAACACGACGAGGTCCTCAGGCTCCCTTCACCGCTGTGTAAGGATGACTGGCTTTCAGTACCCAGCATTCAATGCACGCCATCCTGCCATCTTCACTGCGACCAAACTTGTCCAGTGGTCAGGCAAACTTACTGTAGAATGTGGCGCCACCTATACTAGGTCATATGGTGCTGCTGGGATCATGTTTAGAAATAAGAGCGTCCAGGAGTTTCAGTCTGGCCTTGATTTGCTGGAAAGGACAACAAAACTTTGATTAAAACTGATGAAAATAAGCTCTCTAAACATCTCTGAAGGTGCCAATGAAGACTAAATATGCATATTCAGCTATACTGACACGTGGCTCCACATACTGGTTAGCAGCCAACAATTTCATAGTGAGGGTCTTTTTTCGAAAAAAGCTGACCTTTTACCACGAAGCCTTCATTATACCTAGATCAATATTTACCCAGAGTGGACCTTTTCCAGGCAAGAAAGGTAGTTTGTACGAATCCCCCCTCCCTGGCTACCAGATCCACATACTGCATTATAAACAGGATATCACTTTCATGGCACTGTTAGTGAACGCAATATCTGCCCTACATTAACAACAACCTTCCAAGGTTTTCCAGCAGAGTAAAGGCCAGTCACAACACTTACTTTATAGTCATTATACTCTGTGCTCATGGGTAGTCTGTCCTCCTTCTGCACTTTCCTGAAATGACAGACAATTAAATCCACTATATATGTGTTTCCTTTAACTCATCAAAAAAGCAGTATCTTCACTTTACTGATCTTAAGAATTCAGAAATATTTTCTGCCTTTGAAAATCAAATCAATTTTTCCAGAACGGCTGGTATGTTATAAGTCATCGATGAAGTAAACTTTATGAACAACTATAATCTTAAGAAAATGTGAAATCCTTATTTTAATTTAACCATTCAGAGTTGAAGTTATTTCAACATTCAAAGAAATCTTCATCATATACCATCAGTAAGTACAAATAATGCATTTTGCTTTCATTTCTTTTCATCAAACCTTCCTCAATGCTGATGTTTCAACAAACCTTCCATTTTCCTTCAGGAAATCATCTTCAAACTCTCGCAAAAATTTTCGTAATCTTTTCTTTTCAGTTCTTGTTTTTGATTGTTCTGCAAGTAGCTCTTCCCTGAATAAAAATATCATAAATACAACTTTTCACATAAAAATATCTTACCATATCTGCAACACATGAATTTCCCTTAATAAAATGACACCAACTTAAAAAGACAATCTCTGGGATTTTTCTGTTTGTGTCTCTAATGCACGTTATATTCTTTTAGGTAATTAACTTCATAAAATGACATCAACAATATCAACTTAAAGATATTATTTGTGGAATTTTTCATCTCAACCCTTCTTGTTTTTAATTTGTGTCTGTGTCCCATATACTTTTTTGAGGTTTATGAACATATAATCCTTGCTACAAACTTAGTTTTTATGTAAAGGATAATTAGGAATGTTTCCTTTAAAAAACTAAAGGAATTAAATCAGCACATCTCCTTGTAGTCAATCAATCTAAACAAAGCTGAAGAATTCTCATGGATTCTTACATGGACAGTTCATGCAAATTGGACTCCTTCACTTTGCCTTTCACCCCTAACATTGTGGTGTCCTGAAGCAAGGACATGTTTTTGGTGACAGAAAATTCCCCGCTACCAAATTCATCCTGGTCGTCCATTTCTGCTGCTGGGAGGTGAATGTGGACTGGCTCCTGGAGTATGGAAAAAAAATTATGAAGTTTGTTTACAATGAGATGATGTCAGTGAGGAGGTTGTAGAATACATCATTATTAAATCTTCAAATAATAACCCCTCCACCCAAAATAAATAAATAAATAAATAAATAAATAAATAAATAAATAAACACAATGTATGGACACTAAAGAAATATTAAGATTATTATGAAAAATTATTTAAGTTATCCAAGCCACACTTATTGAACTTTTACAGATGCCCCCCACACACTCAAAAATGTATGAAGACTAAAATTAGGATTATTCTGCAAAAAGCATTTAAGTTATCAAAGCCACAGCAAATGGTGTGATCAATTACAACTGTAAGATTGTGAAGTCTGGCTGAAATAAGTGTTGTAAACATAACCCCTGAGGCTTGTTGGGAGCCCAGCTTGGTGGCTGCTTACTTTAGGCAGTGGCTGAGAGACTGTCTTCTCTCCAGGTGAGAAGTCCATGGTGTGTCCCTCTGGCACGGAAGGTAAATCCTTCTCTGATGGCTGAAATTGTGCAGTGGTGGGCACAGTGAGAACATGGTGAGAGAAACAGCAGAATGATGGACACTACACGACTGGGTTAATGATAAAACACACATAAAACACAGCAAACTGGTCATGATAAGATAGACTGGCTGGTGTGTATTTGATGTGTTAGTTGTCACTGCACATCATTTCACTTCATTTTGTGCAGAATATATTATAGTGTACTTTGTTGTGTTCAAACTTGAGAGTAAATTAAAACAAGTTTTATATCATATATTCAGCTGTTTATGTGATGAGTGAATCTGTGCACCCCCCCCCCCCCAAGAAAAAAAAACAAAAAAAAAACTTGGTTAAATGAAATTGAACTTACCGAGATAGGCTTGGCAAGAGTCCTCTTAATATTCCTGTATCTATCATAGAGTGGCCTCATCAATTCTTTCTCTGGCTTGGTCACCTGGTATAATACATGGGAAATATAGCGTACACTTATAGGCCCTTTTCAAGCCCAGCAATAAACTTAAGCTATACAGCCTATACCGATACATTGAGAAAGATTGGAAGAGGAAGAGTTACATGAAACATGGCATTTGACTTATTATCCATTTAAGTAAAATTTGGGATACAGTATTGTTACTTACAGGTCTGCCATGGAAATTTTCAAATTGCAATAAAACTTTTTGGACGGCAAGTTTCTCATCCTGCACCTGCTCTCTGTTCATCATCTGGAAGCAAATGGGCCATAAATTAATAATCAAACAATATAATTTAACAAAATGATATTATTGAAAGCTAGTGAACTGTTTTTAGGCAGCAAACTTTTGTCATAAAATTATATTCCTCTAACATTACCAAAGTGATGAACCTATTCCAACATAGGCTGTCCCAATGTGGTGACATCTATATACATGGGACTGTTGAGCAATTTGTGCAAAGACCTTGAAACACACTTAAACTAACATCCCACATTACCAAATCAAACAATTTTCATTTTGACAAAGTTCACAAAAACTATTTAACTGAAAAACATCTGTGCTTTCACTAACATGTGATTATATGGCAGGCCCTTCCAGGAAAAAAAAAATTGTCGTCTTACCTCTAAAGCCTCGGGTCTGTTGGCATCTCTCCTCTTGTCCGACAGTTTCTTCATCAACATGTCCAGCGTCTGCTGCATGGTCGGTCCGTCCGCATCGTGTCCAGTGGGATGATGTCCGCTGTCTGGACGTCCACCGGGGTACGTCTCTGCCAGCTGGTCCATATGACTTTCTTCTTTAAGGCCTGTGGATAGTGAGAAGTTTTTTTTTTTTTTTTTTACTAATCTTTCAAGCAGTTTAAGAGAACAGAGCAATGTGTGAGTATGCTTACCATTATTATGTATCAGATATGTAACTATATGTTGGCAGTTTGATAAATATTAATTGAAAGCAATGAATGAATAAATATATAAAATAAATAAAGTTAAAAATGATAAAATTTCAATCTGTTGAATGAAGCAAAATTTCACTTATAATAACAATATCAGAATATCAACAATGGCTTTATTAATAAAGCCAACAATGACTTCTCGCAAAATGCCAGAAACCATCTGGCCTTCACATCTTTTATCTCTACTAAAACAAAGCAAAAGTTCCAAAAGGGAAAACATCCTAAAATGAGACAATAAAATTCATTCTTCACAGAGAGTGCACTCCCTAAGGAATAGGAGAAACGCAAACTTGATTAAGTCAGGCGAGTCATTAAGGATTTCTTGATAAAAATCAATACAAAATTAATTCAATCAAAATGACTATAAAGCACAGAGGCAACCCAATGACACGCCTGTAGTAGAAAGTACATACTGTAATATACACAAGTGAACAAAAAGGTGAAAGACGCTGGGGTATGATTATTATAAAATATGTGACTCTGTAACCAGATGACTGCCTCTGAAAGTGATAGTTAAAAACACAAGTAACAACAGAACACAGCATATCTTCAAGGATCTCTCCATGTTGAACTGAACACTTAACTGGATTGGTTCACTATGTCTGGTCCTGACATTTAATTACGATACCAGGTACTAACATCTAAGTATGCTACAGTTTTTTTTTATTTCCACAAAGTTATCAGTCTCTCATAGTGGACCCGTCCAGTTAATTGTGCCAGTGGCTGTGAAAGGTTCACAAACACAGAGAACATACTGACACTGCAAACTAGAGCTCTGAGTATCAGGAGAGGGAGTGACTGGGTCCAAATGGAAAGGAAAGGACAAAGGTACCATTCAGAATGAGTTGGGTTGCAACAGCTAGTGTGCACCGACTCCACACGAATTCTCTCTGTATTCAATCAGATTAACAGATTAGCACACCTCCTCTGGTTTCTAATGTACTCACATAATCACCAGCCTCTCCGTTTTCGGAAAGGACCATGTTAGTTTGTTAATCTGATTGCAATCTACGAGAGTCCTCATGGAGATAAGGGGCAGTGAGTACTGGAACCTTAATCATTCTGAACAGCCCTAAGTTCCACAGTTCAGTTAACTAGCATGTTGACTTATCACCAATATGTAGTTAACATCTTTGATGTGTAAGGTGGAAGAGATAAAGACCACATGTGTAAACTGCTTACTAGAATGCTGGTTGGTTTGGTCCTCACTGACTAGAACTGCAGAAAATAAAGCTGGTTAACATGCAGACAAGACAAAATATAAAACAACTGTGTCATGCAGTGTGGCCTTCCTATGAGCATTGTGGTGCACGTCTATGCTTTAAAAGGCTTCTATAAAACATGCCACAATCCTAACTCAGGTTAGCAGAGTTCCACTTTGGATATTTCTAAGTCTGCCTGGATTACACAAGCAATATTAAAATATTTTGGATCATAATAATAAAACAAACAGGAGTTTTTAAAAATACAAAACTAACACTACAGTGCCAGCTTCCTGTAGTATAAATTTAGTACAAGAAGATTTTTAATGCTGGTCTTACGTTTAAGCTCCTTCCGTGACTTGGCCAGGTCGTTCATGTATCTCTTGATCTCTGGCTTGGACGACTTGTCCTGCTGAGACGGCTGGAACAGAAGATAAACTGCTTTATACCCTTCAATATGCTACTTTTTAATGTGAGGATTTATTCCTTAAATACAAGGAATGTGACTGGCCAGGAAGACAGTGACAACAGTGTATTGCTCTCCGATACACTGTTCAAATGAACTTGTATATCTACCTTCAATTTGAATATAAACACCATATTAATACTATACACATAGACTGAAAATTTAGAACATGTTATGTGTCGCTTAAATATCAAGAACTTCCATTCCTTGGCCTTTTTACTTATTCTCTCTCTCTCTCTCTCTCTCTCTGTGTGCATGCACAGTTGAGCCTACCCTGTATCCATGCTCTGCTTCAAAGGTTTCCTCAAAATGTTTGATTTTCTTTTTCAATGCTGTAATGGCAAAAAAGGAAACAAAATAATAATAATAATAACAACAGCTGTATTATCAAAAATTTACGAAATAGTTTTAATTTAACGTACATAGTTCTAATTTCACAATCATTTGCAACAAATCAGACATCAAGCTATTTGAAAATTTCATAAAAAAGTAGATTTCTTATGTAACAACAGAAAGGAAATGAAACATTTAAAACAAAATTCATTCTTTTTCTTATTCAGTAACAATAAAAACTAACAAATACTACAACCTTTTTTTTAAGGAACCCCACATGATGGGTCTAGCCTATAGCCAGCAAAGTGGTCCTCATTACCCCCTTAGTTGGCTTATACTTACACTGAATATGTTTAGTGAGTTTCTTCACCGCCAGGGTGTGCTCATCATCTGACCTCATACTGCATCAAAAGATAAACACGTGTCAGAAGGCGTTATACAGGGTCCCAAACAAAATATTGAGTCATTAAAAAATACAAAATCTCATCAAATAATACCCGATACAGGATAGGATGAAGAAATGCATCTTGAAAATTCTCTTAGAAGATTTAAGATAATTATCAAGAAATAGAAAATACTTAAACCAAGCTCTGTTAACAATATATATCTTCAGTAAGGTGATTTATGCTGTGAAAAAAAAAAATTGAAATCAACATGAGCTAACATCAGTTTTATTGTATGGATGCAGACAGCAATCTCAAACCAAGAAACCCACTAGCTGACTTCTATAACTTCTACCACTATAATATACTATACAGGGCTGTTTGGATGGCATACAACTGAAAACTGGGCAACAAAAACTATTTATATTTATATAGACATGATGGGACTGTATGTGGATAGGGTAAAAACTTGAAAATTTTGTCACTTAAAATTAATATTTTAAAATGCATCAATCCGACACAGCAATATTAGGCGACAAACTTTTCAAAATTATTGAGAGGCCAAATTTCAAGTTTGACAAAATTTTCCAGTTGAAAAAATTATGTCGGTAGAGAATGGTCTTCCAACAAAATTTTCAAGACCGACTAAATTTTCAAGTTTTTACCATATATAACCAACCTTTTGAAGACATTGGTCTGAAGAACTGGAGGAGAAGGTGGCATATCCGTGTCAGTAGAGCCACTGCAAAACCACATTAATTATCAAATCACAGGCAAGGCTCAATGCCACAGACATGCTGAAACTGTTGGCTATGGCCCTGTAACTTAAAAGCAGTCTCAATTCCATAACCCCCCATGTGGATTGAGTATGGGCGATCGAGTTATGGAATCGAGACAGTTGTGCTCGGTCACAATGCGCGATGCTTTCAAGTTATGGGGCCCATGATGGACTTAATTTTCAAAGACTGGTAAAAATTTGTGTCGGCAACAATTTTAAGAGCGGCCATTTTGAATTTACAGGCAGTCTGGCAAAAAGTCTTTTATTTCAGCTAATTTGTCATAGCTGCTGGTCCGAATATCTGAAAATTTTTTCAGCATGTCTGATAAAAGCAAACAAAGAGGGTGCAGTCTTCTAAGAGTTTGTAGCAAGCAGAAAGTATTGCTCTTCATGGCCTCCATGTACCTATAGCTGTCCCAAAAGACAACTTTCATTAAATGCTGCTTCCAACTGAGACAAAAAAAAGTGAGTACACTCTGACTCACGACAAATGTGACATGTAGTCCACTTAAATAGCAAACATCTGCTGAAAACAACAGGAATTTCTTATGCATGGATGCAATACCTTCAGTGTCTAAGAAGACTGCAGTGATCATGGAAAAATCAATCAACTTCAATACTGAACACATGTTAGTAAGTTGTTATATGCAACAAAATATCTAAGCATTAAATGCAAAGCATGCATTTGTGTGGTATCTATTTGCATGAAAATTATGACTGTTATCAATTTCATTCCACTGCACTAATTTTTTCTCTGATCCTCTCATTGACGTAGTAAATACGTGTAAACAATACAAGTTGTGTGGACAAACATTTTGTTCCTGGTATATGTGTTAATATGGTGTCAGGTTGTGTATTATTTGAAGAAAACCTGTCATTATAGTGTATTGTTAAATAAGAAATGATGGATTATTGTCTGCCATGTTTTTAAAAANACAAAAAAAATTGTTGTTTTACCTCTAAAGCCTCGGGTCTGTTGGCATCCCTCCTCTTGTCAGACAGTTTCTTCATCAATATGTCCAGCGTCTGTTGCATGGTCGGTCCGTCCGCATCGTGTCCAGTGGGATGATGTCCGCTGTCTGGACGTCCACCGGGGTACGTCTCTGCCAGCTGGTCCATATGACTGTCTTCTTTAAGGCCTGTGGATAGTGAGAAGTTTTTTTTTTTTACTAATCTTTCAAGCAGTTTAAAAGAACAGAGCATAGAGACAATGTGTGAGTATGCTTACCATTATTATGTATCAGATATGTAACTATATGTTGGCAGTTTGAAAAATATTAATTGAAAGCAATGAATAAATATATAAAATAAATAAAGTCAAAAATGATAAAATATCAATCTGTTGAATGAAGCAAAATGTCACTTATAATAACAATATCAGAATATCAACAATGGCTTTATTAATAAAGCCAACAATGACTTCTCGCAACATGCCAGAAACCATCTGGCCTTCACATCTTTTATCTCTACTAAAACAAAGCAAAAGTTCCAAAAGGGAAAACATCCTAAAATGAGACAATAAAATTCATTCTTCACAGAGAGTGCACTCCCTAAGGAATAGGAGAAATGCAAACTTGATTAAGTCAGGCGAGCCATTAAGGATATCTTGTTAAAAATCAATACAAAATTAATTCAATCGAAATGACTATAAAGCACAGAGGCAACCCAATGACACACCTGTAGTAAAAGTACATACTGTAATATGCACAAGTGAACAAAAAGGTGAAAGACACTGGGGTACGATTATTATAAAATATAACAGTGACTCTGTAACCAGATGACTCCATCTGAAAGTGATAGTTAAGAACACAAGTAACAACAGACCACAGCATGTCTTCAAGGATCTCTCCACGTTGAGCTGAACACTTAACTGGACTGGTTCACCATGCCTGGTCCTGACGTTTAATTACAATGCCAGGTACTAACTTTTAAGTATGCTACAGTTTTTTTTTATTATCTCCATTCACAAGTCCACCAAGTTATCAGTCTTTCATAGTGGACCAGTCCAGTTTAAAATTGTGCCAGTGGCTGTGAAAGGTTCACAAACACAAAGAACATACTGACACTGCAAACTAGAGCTCTGAGTATCAGGAGAGGAGTGACTGGGTCCAAATGGAAAGGAAAGGACAAAGGTACTGTTCAGAATGAGTTAGGTTGCAGTAGCTAGTGTGAACCGACTCCACATGGATTCTCTCTGTATTCAATCAGATTAACAGATTAGCACACCTCCTCTGGTTTCCAATGTATTCGCATAATCACCAGCCTCTCCGTTTTCGGAAAGGACCATGTTAGTTTGTTAATCTGATTGTATTCTACACGAGTCCTCGTGGAGTTTGTGGGCAGTGAGTACTGGAACCTTAATCATTCTGAACAGCCCTAAGTTCCACAGTTCAGTTAACTAGCATGTTGACTTATCACCAATATGTAGTTAACATCTTTGATGTGTAAGGTGGAAGAGATAAAGACCACATGTGTAAACTGCTTACTAGAATGCTGGTTGGCTTGGTCCTCACTGACTAGAACTGCAGAAAATAAAGCTGGTTAACACGCAGACAGGACACAATATAAAACAACTGTGTCATGCAGCGTGGCCTTCCTATGAGCATTGTGGTGTCTATGCTTTAAATGGCTTCTATAAAACATGCCACAATCCTAACTCAGGTTAGCAGAGTTCCACTTTGGATATTTCAAAGTCTGCCTGGATTACACAAGCAATATTAAAATATTTTCGATCATGATAATAAAACAAACAGGAGTCTTTAAAAATACAAAACTAACACTACAGTGCCAGCTCCCTGTAGTATAAATTCAGTATAAGAAGTTTTTTAAATGCTTGTCTTACGTTTAAGCTCCTTCCGTGACTTGGCCAGGTCGTTCATGTATCTCTTGATCTCTGGCTTGGACGACTTGTCTTGCTGTGACGGCTGGAACAGAAGATAAACTGCTTTATACCCTTCAATATGCTACTTTTTTATGTGAAGATTTATTCTTTAAATACAAGAAATGTGACCGGAAAGAAATGTCATCATTATGCCAGGAGGACAGTGACACCAGTGTATTGCTCTCCGATACACTGTTCGAATGAACTTGTATTTCTACCTTCAATTTGAATGTAAACACCATATTAATACTATACACCTAGACTGAAAATTTAGAACATGTTATGTGTCGCTTAAATATCAAGAACTTCCATTCCTTGGCCTTTGTTTATTCTCTCTCTCTCTATGTGTGCGTCTGTGTACATGCGTGCACAGTTGAGCTTACCCTGTATCCATGCTCTGCTTCAAAGGTTTCCTCAAAATGTTTTATTTTCTTTTTCAATGCTGTAATGGCAAAAAAGGAAACAAAATAATAATAATAACAATAGCTGTATTATCAAAAATTTACAAAATAGTTTTAATTTAACATACATAGTTCTAATTTCACAATCATTTGCCACAAATCAGACATCAAGCTATTTGGAAATTTCATAAAAAAGTCAATTTCTTATGTAACAACAGAAAGGAAATGAAACATTTAAAACAAAATTCATTCTTTTTCTTATTCAGTAACAATAAAAACTAACAAATACTACAACCTTTTTTTACGGAACCCCACGATGGGTCTAGCCTATAGCCAGCAAAGTGGTCCTCATTACCCCCTTAGTTGGCTTACATGTTGTATACTTACACTGAATATGTTTAGTGAGTTTCTTCACCGCCAGGGTGTGCTCATCATCTGACCTCATACTGCATCAAAAGATAAACACATGTCAGAAGGCGTTATACAGCGTCCAAAACAAAATATTGAGTCATTAAAAAATACAAAATCTCATCAAAAAATACCTGATACAGGATAGGATGAAGAAATGCATCTTGGAAATTCTCTTAGAAGATTTAAGATAATTATCAAGAAATAGAAAATACTTAAACCAAGCTCTGTTAACAATATATATCTTCAGTAAGGTGCTTTATGCTGTGAAAAAAAAGTGAAATCAACATGAGCTAACATCAGTTTTATTGTATGGATGCAGACAGCAATCTCAAACCAAGAAACCCACTAGCTGACTTCTATAACTTCTACCACTATAATATACTATACAGGGCTGTTTGGATGGCATACAACTGAAAATTGGGCAACAAAAACTATTTATATTTATATAAACATAATGGGACTGTATGTGGATATGGTAAAAACTTGAAAGTTTCGTCACTTAAAAATTAATATTTTAAAATGCATCAATCTGATTGGCAATAGTGGGTGACAAACTTTTCAAAATTATTGAGAGGCCCATTTTCAAGTTTGACAAAATTTTCCAGTTGAAAAAATTATGTCGGTAGAGAATTGTCTTCCAACAAAATTTTCAAGATTGACTAAATTTTCAAGTTTTTATCATATAAAACCAACCTTTTGAAGACATTGGTCTGAAGAACTGGAGGAGAAGGTGGCATATCCGTGTCAGTAGAGCCACTGCAAAACCACATTAATTATCAAATCACAGGCAAGGCTCAATGCCACAGACATGCTGAAACTGTTGGCCATGGCCCTGTAACTCAAAAGCACTCTCAATTCCATACCCCCCCATATGGATTGAGTATGGGCGATTGAGTTATGGAATCGAGACGTTTGTGCTCGGTCACAATGCACGATGCTTTCAAGTTATGGGGCCCATGATGGACTTAATTTTCAAAGACTGGTAAAAAATTGTGTCAGCAACAATTTTAAGAGCGGCCATTTTGAATTTACAGTCAGTCTGGCAAAAAGTCCTTTATTATCAGCTAATTTATCATAGCTGCTGGTCCCAATATCTGAAAATTTTTTCAGCATGTCTGATAAAAGCAAACAAAGAAGGTGCAGTCTTCTAAGAGTTTGTAGCAAGCAGAAAGTATTGCTCTTCATGGCCTCCATGTACCTATAGCTGTCCCAAAAGACAACTTTCATTAAATGCTGCTTCCAGCTGAGACAAAAAAAAAAAAGTGAGTACACTCTGACTCACGACAAACGTGACATGTAGTCCACTTAAATAGCAAACATCTGCTGAAAACAACAGAAATTTCTTATGCATGGACGCAATACCTTCAGTGTCTAAGAAGACTGCAGTGATCATGGAAAAATCAATCAACTTCAATACTGAACACATGTTAGTAAGTTGTTATATGCAACAAAATATCTAAGCATTAAACGCAAAGCATGCATTTGTGTGGTATCTATTGCATGAGAATTAGGACTAATATCAATTTCTTTCCACTGCTAGACTTTTTTCTCTGATCCTCTCATTGATTTAGTTACGTGTAAACAATACAAGTTGTGTGGGCAAACATTTTGTTCCTGGTATATGTGGTAATATGGTGTCAGGTTGTGTATTATTTGAAGAGCACCCGTCATATAAAATGTATCTATAAATAAGAAATGATGGATTACTGTCTGCCATGTTTTTAATAACCTGTATCATATAATGAGGTATTTAATTTAGAAACTACTGATATGATTAACAATTTCTTTTTGTGATTTTAGATTACAAGGATTAAATTTAACATAACAATTTTTATGAAAGTATTAGATAATTGCATTAGAACTATGGTCACAGAGTTTTGATATTGAAAATAAAATGATTTAGAACTAGTAAGTAAAACAGAATAGAAATAAATAGAAATTTGTCAACATTTGTAAAATAAACCTTTCATAGTCATACTGCTTAATGTAAACATCATAAAGTTGTGTTATGCAAAATTTTTCAACAAAGTTTCAGCTTTAGAACAGTAAATGACAAGTTACCTTAGGTTGCTGAAGATTTTAAAGGCCGTAGACCTCATGAGTGAGTCAAGGAGGTGTTCAGAGCTTTGTCTCCTTGTTTACGGCAAGAATATTAGATAACGCCAGTCACACTCTTTAAATTTCTTAAAATTTTGGGAGAATTGTGCTTTAATTTCAACAAATGTTTCTAAGTCACATAAAACTACAAAGTTAATCATTTTTCAATATATTTCACTTTTTAGTTTTAAACAAGTTTGTTTTAAGAATGTTTCAATTGTTTTAGCTGTNACATGAGCTAACATCAGTTTTATTGTATGGATGCAGACAGCAATCTCAAACCAAGAAACCCACTAGCTGACTTCTATAACTTCTACCACTATAATATACTATACAGGGCTGTTTGGATGGCATACAACTGAAAATTGGGCAACAAAAACTATTTATATTTATATAAACATAATGGGACTGTATGTGGATATGGTAAAAACTTGAAAGTTTCGTCACTTAAAAATTAATATTTTAAAATGCATCAATCTGATTGGCAATAGTGGGTGACAAACTTTTCAAAATTATTGAGAGGCCCATTTTCAAGTTTGACAAAATTTTCCAGTTGAAAAAATTATGTCGGTAGAGAATTGTCTTCCAACAAAATTTTCAAGATTGACTAAATTTTCAAGTTTTTATCATATAAAACCAACCTTTTGAAGACATTGGTCTGAAGAACTGGAGGAGAAGGTGGCATATCCGTGTCAGTAGAGCCACTGCAAAACCACATTAATTATCAAATCACAGGCAAGGCTCAATGCCACAGACATGCTGAAACTGTTGGCCATGGCCCTGTAACTCAAAAGCACTCTCAATTCCATACCCCCCCATATGGATTGAGTATGGGCGATTGAGTTATGGAATCGAGACGTTTGTGCTCGGTCACAATGCACGATGCTTTCAAGTTATGGGGCCCATGATGGACTTAATTTTCAAAGACTGGTAAAAAATTGTGTCAGCAACAATTTTAAGAGCGGCCATTTTGAATTTACAGTCAGTCTGGCAAAAAGTCCTTTATTATCAGCTAATTTATCATAGCTGCTGGTCCCAATATCTGAAAATTTTTTCAGCATGTCTGATAAAAGCAAACAAAGAAGGTGCAGTCTTCTAAGAGTTTGTAGCAAGCAGAAAGTATTGCTCTTCATGGCCTCCATGTACCTATAGCTGTCCCAAAAGACAACTTTCATTAAATGCTGCTTCCAGCTGAGACAAAAAAAAAAAAGTGAGTACACTCTGACTCACGACAAATGTGACATGTAGTCCACTTAAATAGCAAACATCTGCTGAAAACAACAGAAATTTCTTATGCATGGACGCAATACCTTCAGTGTCTAAGAAGACTGCAGTGATCATGGAAAAATCAATCAACTTCAATACTGAACACATGTTAGTAAGTTGTTATATGCAACAAAATATCTAAGCATTAAACGCAAAGCATGCATTTGTGTGGTATCTATTGCATGAGAATTAGGACTAATATCAATTTCTTTCCACTGCTAGACTTTTTTCTCTGATCCTCTCATTGATTTAGTTACGTGTAAACAATACAAGTTGTGTGGGCAAACATTTTGTTCCTGGTATATGTGGTAATATGGTGTCAGGTTGTGTATTATTTGAAGAGCACCCGTCATATAAAATGTATCTATAAATAAGAAATGATGGATTACTGTCTGCCATGTTTTTAATAACCTGTATCATATAATGAGGTATTTAATTTAGAAACTACTGATATGATTAACAATTTCTTTTTGTGATTTTAGATTACAAGGATTAAATTTAACATAACAATTTTTATGAAAGTATTAGATAATTGCATTAGAACTATGGTCACAGAGTTTTGATATTGAAAATAAAATGATTTAGAACTAGTAAGTAAAACAGAATAGAAATAAATAGAAATTTGTCAACATTTGTAAAATAAACCTTTCATAGTCATACTGCTTAATGTAAACATCATAAAGTTGTGTTATGCAAAATTTTTCAACAAAGTTTCAGCTTTAGAACAGTAAATGACAAGTTACCTTAGGTTGCTGAAGATTTTAAAGGCCGTAGACCTCATGAGTGAGTCAAGGAGGTGTTCAGAGCTTTGTCTCCTTGTTTACGGCAAGAATATTAGATAACGCCAGTCACACTCTTTAAATTTCTTAAAATTTTGGGAGAATTGTGCTTTAATTTCAACAAATGTTTCTAAGTCACATAAAACTACAAAGTTAATCATTTTTCAATATATTTCACTTTTTAGTTTTAAACAAGTTTGTTTTAAGAATGTTTCAATTGTTTTAGCTGTGTGTGTGTGTGTGTGTGTTTGTGTGTGTGTGTGCGTGCATGCACGTGCCTACATGGTTATTTTTGTAAACATAAGACACAGAGTAAAATCTTTGTAAATAAAGCTTGTTTTGATCAGATCAGTTAAAAATAACATTCATTGCTAGATGCAGATACACAAGTAAAATGCTAAAAACATATTTCACACCGTGCTCTTCGAAAAAGAAAATTATGCTGCATGTAAAAAGATCCAAACTGTGGCCTTTATATAAGTAACTATATCCAGGAATTCTGGGCAAACCCTGGGAGCTAGAGTTATCATGCACTAGTAAATGGCTAAAGAACACACTCATATACAACCAGGACTTTCTAAAATACCTGGATTTCTTCTTCATCTTTTGTGAGCGCGGTGACAGCAGTGGCTCCTCCTCTTTCATAGACTTGGCTTTCTGGAATGATATGGAAGGGCCTTTCTCTGCAAGTATGGGGCCTGTAAGGAGAATAGAACACTGATCAGACAAGTATGGGGCCTGTAAGGAGAATAGAACACTGATCAGACAAGTATGGGGTCTGTAAGGAGAACACAACACTGACCAGACAAGTATGGGAGCTGTGAGGAGAACGGAACACTGACCAGAAAATAATGGGGGCAGTAAGGAGAACAGAACACTGATCAAACATGGGCTCAGTACAGACACTTAAACATTCTAAGGTTCATTAGTACTGATTAATTGTTGTAACTTCAAGTAAAATGACCTATCTTTGACAAAATATTTTCTAAAAACCATATTTCCAAAAGACAGCTGACAACCGTAAGACATTTATTGCTTTAGTGTTTTCATTAATGCAACCACCCATTAATTGCCATGAAAAAGTCTCATCACTTAAGTACACATTGTATTTTATTCCACCAGTGCTTTATATATATCTATTGGTATGAAATATGAAGTCTGGCTGGCAGTACTTACCTCCACCCTCCACATTCTCATGCAGTGTGGACAGGTCAAGTGGAGGAACAAACGGCTGTTTTCTACTGCTATTTGGTGACCTCTCTGGAGACGGAATTTTGTTACGCTCATCGTGAATATCAAGAAACCTTATTGTGGGTTTCTTTTCATTATGATTAACGTCCTCCTCGATCTGTGTATTATTCCTGGTAAGGGCTGGGAGGTCAAAGTCTGGAGACTCCATTCTCTCCTCGTCTATGTTCTCTAAATCAACATGGCCGTCAAAGTGATCCGGACTCAGCAATGTTCTCATCTTCCTTGTTGGAGTGCGCCTCTTAGGACCTGGAGCTCTACGAAACTGGAAATATAAATCCAAAAACCTAAGAACATCTATTCATCTGCAGTTATTTCTATAATGCAGTTACAGTAATATTAATGGTGTCAGCAATATCTGTATTGCATCAGAATGCAAAATATACTAGAAATAGTACAGTGAAATGTCCTGACATGTGGTATTCCCCTACCTACTGCAAGATATAAGCTGATTGCATGAACACTTCCTACACAAAACCCAATGAGTCATAGGCTATTTCTAACTTATGGAGAAATTTATGTGCCTGCTTCTATTGGAAAACATCCTTGATCTGCTGGCTCGTAGGATGGATCTACTCTGTATTTATAGAAGTTAGCTACAGGCAGGAAATAGTGAGTCACAAGACAACTATGTTGCATAGCGCAGGCTAGGAATGCATATGTCCCATAGATCACATATGTAAATAACAGGTGCTTGTATGGTATTGCAACATCTTCACACTTACGTCACATGAATATCAATTCATAATTATCTACCACACTGTGCTGCTTTTTATATATACTATGTCATCACAAGGTTCAATTACCAGTGACATCCTATCTTTTAATGTAATATAAATAATAAATTTCTAATTCAAACAAAATTACTCGTTATTATTAATATCATTCATTGGTTAATTTTTTTGTTGCTTAATGTAATTATATTTCAGTTAACCTGAAAAGACTAATTAATTAATAAGTTCTGAAAAGTCGTTCAGGTAATATCAGAAAATACTTTTTTCAATAATTTTTTAAAAACAAGAAAAGGCAAAGACTTGGCAACATCTGTACTACTCAACACTCAGTGATATCTACATCATCTTTCAAATAAATTATCACCTAATGTTACCGTGTCCATTTTTTGGTATAACAAGCAATTTTTGCCTTACATCTTTCCAAACATGTCACCCAATTTATTGTTGGGCAGTTAAAATAATGTAAGCTTGATAAAGCAGCTGCTGCTTTCTTAACAGTAAGATGCAGATATGCAGCTTGTTATGTTACTTACATTACTGAGCGTCGATACTTCACTGGACAGGGTGCCGTATCCTTCTTCTCCAGTTGAGAAACCGTCTTTTTGCCGAGACCTGCGAAAATATAAATCAACAGCATTTAAAATACCTGCTAACACCACATTCTATTTTAGATCCTCCCATTAATCATCTTCAGATACCACATTATTCTTCTTAATACAAGCAGTAAACAACCCATTACCCACACAGCCCTAATTACATTATCACATGGATCATTTTCAGCACAATGATCATTTCAGCCACAAAATGTCAAAAGTGGTGACCCTTTTCTCTGAGGAGGTTCATAATAATCCACCAAATGACAAGAGAGCTGAGAAACCTCTGTGACAGTAGAGAGAGGTTCCTGGACCCTTCTTGCCTGGGTTTGTGTGTTCTCTTATATATACACACATAGAACATTACTCATAATACTAGATAGCTATTAATAGATCAAAGACACCTAAGGGAGATCATGCTTCTTTGTACATCACCACTTAGTTCTTGAACTAAACCTGTATAATTGCCTTTCAAGTATTTAATGTCTCACCATGAAGTTATTTCTGCCAGCCAGAGAATGTACCTTGCATTAAGATGTTACCATTGTCTTATAGTTATACTGTGTGTGTGTGTAGGGGGGGGGGGTATTTTCCTTTTTGATGGAAGAAAGGATAAAAGATAATCCAATTGTAGAATTGTTAATACACATAAATCTAAACTGTTTTTTTTTTTAATTTACAATCATTACCTCTGCCAAGGAGGTTATGTTTTCACCCCTGTTTGTTTATCTGTCTGTCATCAACATAACTCAAAAAGTTATGGACCGATTTTGATGAAATTTTGAGGAACTGTCAGAAGTGGGCCAAGGAACAGATGATTAGTTTTTGGTGGTGATCTGGATCAATAATCTATCAGTAATCAATAATAATAAAAAAACTGCTGCCTTCACGGAGGTCTGCGCTCTCGGATTGTTTTTCTAGTTGTTGATGTTTTTTTATCAATAAAAGTTGGCACTATCCACACAAAATCTTCTAACAGATGTGTGGTTATAACAGTAGGGAAACTTGGTTAAGGTGTAGCAGGAACACTTCGTGTTTTTTCAACTTTATCATGGCTTCTCAAAATTGAAAAAAATGTTTTTAGTTCATTTCAAATTTTATCTTTGGCTGACAGGTTTACAGTCAACTAATCAATTCAGAAACACATACGTATAAACATGCAGTCACACAACAGGTGGAAATGAAGAAAACTTTAGACCAGAATAAGGCTTCATTCAGTCTATGTCATTACGTGGGCAGTAAACTCTCTTCTAGTGGCTGTTAAAAGGGAAACTGGGTTTTACATCCTCAAAGTACGGTATTAACTCAATCTTTTCAATTGGGGGGGGGGGGAATACTGTCCTTTTCAAGTCAAAATTAGAATATTCCTATCGAGTGTTAGCAATGAAGTTTTAAAGCAGGCCCCTATACAGCTGTATTCTGTGCAGTAAAATGCTATTTAGAAATATAATTTTTGTGACTAAAAAATTATGTAAGTTTGATAATTTTTGCCCATAGAAAAGACAGAGTAATTATCATAGTTGACAAACACAAAGCTGAACTGTTTTTAACCCAAAAGCTAACTACAATTTGATGAATTTCCAACATGTGCTTCCTTAATTATAGCAAGTGCAATGTTTCTTATTTCTGCTACTTAGAGAGATATCCCCATTTTCCCTGAATTCAGACAATGAATAATTATCAACCTAGGCTTGTTCCTCTTCCTTGTAGTAATTTGTCTAAGATCCAGGTTGTCGACTAAATAAGTGTGTTTATATCATGTTCACAGTTACCTATATTGAGATGGAAAAGTTAGTATGTGATAGCAGCAGCTGGAAACCTACAACACATAACTATGACAGCAACTACACTGTTCAAAATACATCTAAATCCTGCTACATGACTGCTATCACTGTATCATCTTAAACTTAACATTGTGAGTGTGTAGTATCACACAGAAGATTTAAACCTAGACACCTATAACACCAGTATTAATTCATCTAACTTTATTGTTGTAAAGGCTATAGAAATTTGCATTTTGTGCATCTTTTTTTTAGGATATAGTAAATCATGTAATTTTCTTTATTTTAGGTTCAAAACAAATAAAACTGTCCTGTTCTGTTTTCAATTCTTCTCCTGTTACTACATTGTGACATGAAGGTAACAGATTTCAATTGCTTACAACTGCTAGTTCCACATTCCTAACTACACACTACTGTTACATGCCAGAATTGAGAAAGTGCCACATGCAAGCTGCAGTGTAAGAAAATATCATGTTAACTTAAATGACTTCTTCACATCCCCATCTGTCACTGTCATGTAATACTTTAAACTATCATGCAGACAAAAATTTAAAAGCTGCAGCTGTAATACTGAGAAGGTTCTACATATCAAAGATGGTGTCCCTGACCTGTCTATATTCTTGCGAGGACTTCGTGGCTTGGGCACTGGTTGTACATGAGGACTGTCACTGTGGCCGACAGGATCGTTGAGGTCAGAAGGTATTGTAATACTCTCAGACTTTCCTGTCCGTCTGCCGGGATAACCTTGGGAATGCTCAACCCCCTGGGAATGGAGACAATATTATAAAATAATATACCAAATTCTTGCAAGGCAAGAAATGTGAAATATGGCCGATTACTGAAACAAAAGGCTTGAAATACTTTCACAGTTTTCAAGTTTGTACCCAAGTATTACAATGCAACAGGTGGCAAAAAAGAAAATATTTAAAAAAATTACTAACTGAAAAACCCAATAATTTTGTCTAACAATTCAGATAACAGATATATAAGTAGAAATATATACTTACGTCTTCTTGGAACATTTCAGTGGCGGCAGAGGTAGACCTGTGTCTCTTTGGTTTGGCGTTAGTGTCGCCCTCTAGTGAGACTCCAGATCGTGGTGACAACAATCCTTCATCATCCTCATCCTCCTCCTCTTCATCATCGTGGTCTCTGCAAAAAGAACAAACACTCGTTCTATTTTCTTCAGCATTTTCCAACTTTTCCATAATTACTAACTGAAGGACAGTCTTGAAGTTTATCAGTCCCTCCCTAAAGTTCTTATTTCTTTTTATTCTCATTTTCAACCTTCTGGACTTTTCCTAAATGTATTTACATTCTAATAATTCTTTAAGCATTGTCATTAATTGTACACTGCTACAATCTAAACAAATCTCCAGTTCAGAAAAAATTAGCTAAATATCACCACCCCTGGCCTTCAGGGCAATAAAATATACAAAACCCAAAGTTCTAGTAAAAAATGTCAAATCAACTAATGAAGTCTCAATCATTGCAGTAAAGAGTCATAATACACTTTCAAGAAATCTAATGATTTTATCTGCACAAAGTCAGTTATCTGTATCATGGGACAAAAAGGGTCTATTCAGTATTCACTGCTTGACACCTGTATCTTAAACACCACCACCTCAACTTACATGTATCTATTGGGAGACGACGATTCCTCTCGGACCTGAGCCTCTTTCGTTCTGTCTTTCCTTTTCTTTCTAGGCGCTGGCGTAGGAGCTGAAGAATAAGAAGCACAGGTCATACAATAAGGAAGAGGCATATCTCTATCTCTGCCTAGCCCCCAAGGCAAGCTATTATCCTTACTTGTTTGCCAAGTTACAATAATCTGAAATGAGTGAGTCACACAGCTGTTGGGAAGAATAAAGTGGACACAGTTTTGATCTTTGATCTTTTTATACTGTCCAAGTTGACAACATGCCTGAAGAGGACTGGTTTCATCAACAACATGGCATACCTATGTCCATTATGTCACACATGTCCAGGTCGGTATTCTAAGACCTTAAAGTACACCATAATTAGGATGCCTTATTAAAGACAACCTGGGGACTCATTAAAGGTCATGGTAATGTTAATATATGTTAATAGTTTATCAATCAATGCTGCCTGGTTCTTCATCTCTCTCTCTCTCTCTCTCTCTCTCTCTCTCTCTCTCTCTCTGTGCGTGCGTGCGTGCGCGCGCACACATGCAAATGAGATGGCTTTCTAAAAGTGTATGTCTAAATCAAAAATGTTCTCAATAGAAAAACTTTTTCCCACTGATTTAGGATATTTACTATAACATAACATAAATACTGTACTTACTGACAGGCTTGTGGTCACTGTCGTCATCAGAGCTGATGTCACTGCCAAACAGGTAGTCCTGGGTCACCTCACTGATCACATTCTTTACCACTCTGTAAAGGGGAAATAATAGAAGCAGTTAGGCATGAGAGAGAGAGAGAGAGAGAGAGGGGGGGAGGGGTAATCAAATCATGCTTCAAATATTGCATCGGCTTAATTCATTTATGTCTATATTTTACATAACTGAGACTGATTTTTTTTATACAGTACCTACAAGTGCTAAGCCAGCTTTAGTAAAGTTAATGTTATTTAAGAAACCTTTTAACTTAAACACCAGCCACAACCTATGTTAATCTTATTAACCCCTCACTGATTAAAGACTAATTAACATAACTGACACAAATTAAGCGAGCTAAAAATCAAAGCAGATTCACTTACTCCGAGGCGACCACATCAATTACAGGAGAAGCCATTGTGGATCCTGTCTCACTGAAAGAAGATAGGTTTACTCACTAAAAGAGTATAGATTTACTGAGAATTCTAGACTATGTACTGCAATTACCTTAATAGGTTCATCAATCACTTCTTATGGTCATTAATGGTGCACCAGGAGTGGGCGGGAATGTTCTCAGGATATTCTCAGGTAAGATATACAAATTGGAGTGATACTCATTTCTTAATAATAGTTTTCATGTCACATATGAACTATGTTGGTGATAATGCAGTAACATTAGTAGTGCTCCACTGGCATGTGCAGAGCTTTGGATCTGACGGAAAAGCGTATTTCTATCAAGGCACCATATGATATGTACTATGTACACATGAACAATGTTCTAAGTCCCTCCTCATTCCAGGTCTTCTCTATATGACGACAAGTTGACATCATCCAAAACAGTTAACTTTTTTTGCATTTCAATATTAACTCATTCACACAGACATGCTAAAAACTTAATACACATGGGCATTCGAACCTGCAGTTATGAAACTTTTGCCAGACCAAAGGACTTTTTTGGGACTGAATGTAAATTCGAAATGCTCCCTCTGAAAATTGCTGCAAGTCCTTCGGATGGACGAGAGACATTTTTCAACTGATCCTTGAAAATTATTTTGGCCAAGACGGGTGGGACTGACAGTTTCAGCATGTCTGTTCAGTAACATAATATTCTAATCAGTCATATGTCCCATCGAACACACACCAGTAAGGGTGCTGTCTTGTTATAAATTATTACTGGTAGTATGTGCACAATATGTAACCATTTTAACATATTACACATGAAACAAAATGTACATCATCTTAAAGGGATAATAACTCTTCATATGAGACCTATATTTCACAATAAAAACCTTGTGAATAACTCATAGAAATATAATATATTCTGTTTTACCACAAAAACAGCAGTTATAGCTTTTATTCTGATATTTGAACTTGTCTTTAGACCACGTGACCTCCATTGATATCTATACTCTGTTAAAATCTCTTAAGAGATTTTAACAAAAAACCAAACTTTTTAGAAAAAAACCAGGGACTAACTTTGAATGTAAAAATGGATTCATTAACCATTGGTAAGTATGGGAAAATTGTTGTTTACTCCAGGAAAATTCATTTTTTGGCCAAAACGAAGAGTTATTATTGCTTTAACAACTAGTAAATTTAGGTACTGTTACAAACCTTTCTAAGTGAAAAGGAGACGTTGCTCTTGGATCCAAAAACTCATCATCACTAAAGCGCGGGCTGAGCATGCTACGACTGCGAGGAGTTGTTCCGCGTGATTCATCACTGCCCTCTACTTCCTCGCTGTCCAGGTACGCACCGCCATCTTGCTTCATCTTCGACTGCAAGTCAAGCCAATCTTTCAGGTGATATCTCATTTTTATATATTAAAGTCTATTAATTTACTTTTTCAGTTAGTGTTTCTGAAAATAAGTGACAAGTGTGACATATTGATTTAAACAACATTATTTTAAAGACTGCCTACTATAACCTAGCCTGTCCACTGCAAATCTGGTTGAATATTGCTGTTATCTTGTAACTTACCCGTCTAGGAGAGGGTACTGGGGCGCTGACATTGCTGCTGTCTATCTCAAATTTTGGTGGTGGAGGACGTGGAGGCGGGGTTCTGGGCTGCTTGGCTTCCTGAACCTGCAGCAGTACAACAAATTTATAAATATACATATCATGAAATATCTGACATTAGTCATTCAACTTTGAATAAGTCACAGAAACTATTGGCTGATCATTTTCTTTTCACTTGTAAATATATGAAAACTGAATATTGCATTTTTAAAGTATCACAATCTACTATGCAGTTCTATTGCTGTCCTCAGGCACGTATGCCCGTGCATGCAAGCATGCACACACATACAATACTCCAGTGTAAGTCATATCTGTCCATCAGATCTCACCTGTATTCTCTGTGACTTAGCTGGAGCTGGTTTCAGTTCTTCCTCTGAGGAGTAAATCTTGTCATCAAAAAGCTGTTCAAACTGATTAATAAACTTGCAGACAATCTGGTTGGTCACCCCTTGCTCTTTCAGTCCTGCTATACCGTCACTGCACCTAAATGATGTATAGGTATGAATCTCTCTTATCTCTGGCCTTGACTTACTAACTGGTGAACCTCACCTTGTGAACCCTCTTCCAGATTATTTTAACAAGTGCACAGTTAATTTTGCTGATAAAAAATATAAATATCAACAATGAAGTTCACAGATATATTTTCAGATAACTAAAAGGACTTTATGTCAAGAGGCTGACAACTTATGACTGGTCAAGAGCAATGGCTTGCACATGTTTGTTGATAAGACCAGTCTTCTCTACAGAAAATCTTTCACCTTTTTAAAAAAACATCTCTCAAACGACAAAGGTGAGTACAAGTAGCAATGACTTTAGTAATACCTGACTGTAATGAACAGCCATATATTGTATTGTGAAGAATTTTGTCTATACAACTCCAGCTAATTTTACAAGCATGTAATATGAACAGCAAAGCAACCTTTTGCATCAATAAACCTTTTCACAGTAACTGAATATTGGACCGACAGCTTGGTTTAAGTATACACGGCATATAGATGGAATTAGCTGGAAGTATTCAATTTAGAACTCTATCTCTGGCATCCAGGTAATAAATAACTCTAGTTAAACAACCCACCCCCATTATCCTGGTACCCGTCTTATAACTACTGTACATAGAACAAATAATCAATCTTATATACTAGCTGTCACATTTATGTATCTCTTCACATGTTCATATGAATAGTAATACAGTTGAAACAACCACTAGACCAACTTCAGTATATTTCTGTTTTCATGAATAAAATATTCTAGTCAATTCAATCTAAACTAAATAGGTATGACATTAAATAAATAAATAAATAAATAAATAAATAAATAAATAAATAAATGTTCCATTTTCTTGAAGCAATATAACATTTAAGCCAGAAGTAGACTGATGTATTTGTCTGGTGTAGGTGTGGACCAGTCCCATACAGAACCAATACCATAACCCAAGAATCAGATCATCTATAGATATTCAATGGTTTCAAACATTGTGATCCCATCTTTATCTATCTGCTCTTCTAGCTAAACCACCTGATGCTGTTAAACTGATTTCTGAACTAGGCCACTTCTATGACCCCATTTCCATTGACAACATCGGTCTACCTGGAACAAAACCAAGTCTGTGGGGACTCTCGCTGAGTGCAATCAGCTACACTGAATGATATGCCTCCTCTTGTTTCCAATATACTGGTATAACCACCAGCATTTCTGTATCCTGTAATAGATGTGGAACCAGACCCTTACTGTACCTACCTGAATAAATTAGGGCCAAACACAATCCCCAGGGCCATGGCACTCATTTTATTGCTGTTCTCTCTCTGAGCCACGTGGACCAGGAATCGACACAGGTACTTCAGCTGGGCGTAGTTGATCTTGGGTAAACTCTTGATCTGCTGCTTTAACTTCTGTGTGCACAGTTCATCTTTGTCACCATATTCTGAGGAAGAGAGAAGAGTTCTGTTAGTGCAAGAATGATTTGCATATACATAAAAAAATTTGATAAAAATGTTGGTATCTGTAGTATCATCCCTACAACATTATTTATCACTGATCAATGATCACCTTTAAAACTTACTGAAAAATAATCAATCTAATGCTGTAGAAAGTTATTAACAAAAACAATGGGCATTTAATCACTCAATTGTTTGATTTATGGCAATATGAACCATTTGTGACACACGGAGTTCTAGGAAACACCATAACACTTACAAAATACTTCACTGAAATTAGTACTGTACAATACCTTCATGTATCTCCACATATTTCTGTGTTTCGCTCTCTGGGATGACAGCATCAGGAAGTTCCCGAAGGAACAACTTTAGCAGCCCCGCCACCGCCATGACATCTCCCGCCTCGAGGAGATCCGCGTCCCCTGTCTTGTCAAAAGACGCCTTCAACTTTTCCACCACTCTGGCGTTGCCGTTGACACGAAAAATACCCTCGTGACCAATACCTGGTGGGAGACAGAAGAGAATTATCACATTGGATGTTTGGTTTTATTGATGTCACAAAACAAATCCCAATCTTAATTATTGTATATATCAGAATTTGACTTGTGGTTGTTTAATATAAGAGCACTGGGCTACATTTAGAGAACTGATTCATTTTATATGTTATATGTTTGTCAAGTGTCAAAAAAAAAAAAAAAAAAAAAAAAAAAAAAAAAAAAAATTTTGTGAAAACCAAATCACCCATATATATTTTGTATTGTTGGCACACAGTTTGTCTATGTGTATGCAGTAATGATAACGTGCAAATAGTATGTATATTACATGAAAAAAAAAAATCACTGACATACAATACATGTAACATTTCTTCTCTGTATAACATGCAAACTCTGCCGATCTTGTAAATATCACAAATAACATCTGTTCACACTGCAGCACAATTAGCTTTTAAACTTTAGCAGCATCTACTTCATGTAACAGTTTGTCCAACAAGCATAGGGATCAATGTAATTAATAAATACTGTGGACTTACCATGCATACGGATAAATTCACATATTTTGCGCACAACAAAGGGAATTTCCTGGTCTTTGGTGATTAGATCTTCCAAAGGAAGTCCAAATGTCTTGTTGGGAGAGCCATTGGTTGTTTTTCTTTTACTTAATGGAGAGCTCAACAACTTCTTCATTTTGTCCATACGACTTTGTTGACTAGACGTTATCCTGAGGCTCTAAAAACGGAATGAATTTTTTTTTATTTGAAATTATTTTCAAATGTAGTTTTTAAACATTTCAATGATAAAGTATTATTGGGATTTCAATAATGTATCATACCACAGAAGTCTGATTTTAAAATAAAATGAAAATGTTACTTTCAAAAAGTTTTCATAATGATAAAAAGCATACAGAAAGAGATAGTTAAATGCTGGAACCAAATATGTAAAGAAGAAATAAAACTTCTGTGGCCATAAGTAAATTGAATCAATTATGGCAAAAAAGGAATTAAGTTTTTAAGTGAGTTACTCATCTCTATCAGCTCAATTAAGAGTGAGAAGTTAGGACAAGCATCAAATGTAAGAAATAAAGCAGATGCAGCTGCAATTTAAGAGATCTAGGTGTGGATGAGTTATAGTGAAGCCAAATTTCAATGTTTAGGTGTAGAACTAGGCTGAATTTTCATAATTAGGTGAAGAGCGAAGCCGAATATCCATAATTAAGTGTTAAACTAAGCCTTATATCCATAATTTGGTGTAGAACTAAGCCAGATATCCATATTAGATGTAGAACTAAGGCAAATATCCATAATTAGAACTAAGGGCCAAGCCTATCATGATGTAATGTTGTACACCACTAAATCTTCTAGTGGGACCTTGTATTAATGTAGTGCACATAACTATGAAATGGTATGAAAACAAAATCAAATTCCTCTCTAGTGCAATTAAGTCAACCAAAGAACCCACAGAAAAGGATAGTTGTGTCTCACAAAAAAAGAAAAAAAAAATCACAGAAAACACCAACCAGATTTGCATTCCATTTGATATGCGATTGCATACTAGTAAGTTATGTTCAGTGAATCTGTACCATAGCACTGGGAACATACTCATATTACCAACATTCTACACACTTCTTAACTGATTAACATTTTACTATTTATAATAATAATAATAATATTAATAATAATAATAATAATAATAATAATAATAATAATAACGTATACAAAGTATATGATCTAACATAACAATACATATAAAAATACCAATATTACCAATATTTCTGTAGTAAAATACCTATTATTTCCAAAATCAATGTAAAAATTCACAAGATCAAATTGTGGGCTTTAAAAAATTTCAAACTTTTACTAGCAAAATCTATGCAATCAGTGCAACCTATCAACCAGCCACCTTTCACCCTTAGTTTCATAGCACTGACAATGCATTTCCCTTGCCCAGTATACTCCTTCCATTATCAGCCTGCCAGTTTCTAGTAGCAAGTTATACTCAGGGTATTAATCTCACTCCCTATATCATAGTACTCCATGATAAAGAACCATGAATATAACTGTGTATCTAAGGGTGCATTCAGATTCACATATTGTACTAGCTAGGTCAGTCCAACTCTGTGGGAGATACTGGCTCAAGTACAATCAGTGGAATCAGCTTAATCAGCACAGTGACACCATAGTTAATTACCTCCTAGCTGCTTAAGGAGGCATGTCAGACAATTCAGCTGACTCAATTGATTGCACTTTGGTGAGGATCTCCCGCAGAGTTGGATTGCCTAGCTAGTAAGATGTGTGAATCTGAAAGCCACCTATATCTACACAGTCATTATCAGAGCTCACTTTTACAGGATGATGTTTGGGAACAAAGTGGCTAAAATCTGGCAGTGCTGGTTATAAAGTAGATGGACACAGGCAATTAATATTACATGTTGTCCATTATTAATTAAAATCAGAGGCATTGCTGGGTCTCTGGTTATAAAGCAGATGGACATAGGTAATCCATACCACCATATGTATAATTAAATCACAGGCATTGCTGGGGTCTCTGGACTCAGTGGAGTGCCCTGTATCTTTGGAATAGGAACAGCTGCTGGTCCAGCTCAAATAGATCACCATCACTACATGTGTTCTTCTTCTCCAAAGTTTGTTAACTTACACATATTTGCTTATATATATTAGCTTTAAAGACACATACAAATATAAACAAATTATACTGGCACTCCCTTCTAGAAGACAAACACCAAACTTAAATGTGAGGTTTAAAAGTGACCAGTTGCTGCACTGAAAATCGCATTCCGTGTCACAATAAAAAAGTTTTTTTTTATCTCACCTGTCTACTAGTAGTCATTCCAAACCACTGAGGCATGATAAGTGTTATACAGAAGAATAACTGCTACTGCAGATTATACTAGTGCTATAAAGTATACACTACTGGTACACACTTGAAAATTCTTCTCTCTGGTAATTCCATTTCTGTTCAAGGTAGATTTTCCAGATTCTCATTAACTCCCATAAAGAACTTCAATTCCTAGCTCAATTATGTCTTTCTGCAATTTTTTAATTAAATTAATCAGGAAGAAACTTTTAACTTTTTCCTCTCTTGCAGCTGTTGCGTGTCATTTTAGTGTTTTCACAAAGACTTTCTATCCTTTTTTTTTCAATTAATAATCAGATGATCCATCTGCCGCCTGTGATGAACAAGATGTTCACAGTCATACAAGGTCCTGGTTAAGACGTCACACACTTTGTTGGTTAAAATGTGATGTCATGAGTGACAAGAATCACTGGAAAACACGATACATCAAAGACTGGGTTCCCACAGATTTAGATCGATCCATCTGGATCGACCTAACTCCCTGGGGGTTCACGCTAAACTGCTGTCAGCTTCCTGGAGCCGAGCGTGCACAAAAGTTAATTACCCCCTTACAGCTTTTAGTAGGCGGGACAGACATTCAAGCTGGTTAATCTGACATCAATCTAGAGAGACTTCCCAGGGGGATAGATCGATCTAAATATATGTGGGAATGGTCTCAAAGATACCAACTGACAGAAGCTCTTACAATTTTCAATATATATATATATATATATATATATATATATATATATATATTGTGATTAATTCATAAGCTATTTTTATATGAAAATTTCAAATATTCTATTATTTAAACAAGGTATTCACTACACTGATAACGATATTATATATATATATTGTGATTAATTCATAAGCTATTTTTATATGAAAATTTCAAATATTCTATTATTTAAACAAGGTATTCACTACACTGATAACGATATTATAGATATATATCTTCCTTTCATATCTTCCTTTCATACCCCACTTTTTTCTTTGCATATATATAATCACACAGCTGCTAAAACAGTATCAACTCCACAATTGGAACATTCACATGATTTTACATTTCATACCTTATTATTTTCTACAGCTATCAAAGCTCCACATTAAGCTATAGCTCTAAGTGCAGTTATCAAGTTATCACATTTCAAACCCAAATATTATAGATTCTTTGACTGGAATTATTCTAATATATATATATATATATATATATATATATATATATATATATATATATATATATATATATATATATATCTGGATTTGAGATGTATAATATAGATATTATATATATATATATAATATAGATATATCTGGATTTGAGATGTCTGCATCAAGATTTCTATATGCATGTATATCTCCTAAGACTTGTGGCTAAATGCACAACGCTGAATCATACAAGACAAAATTTGCCCTCTATCACTTTCCACTGATTTCCCTTCACCTGTGCATAGCAACAGTTGCCATGGAAACAATCTCTCTGTACAACACCAACTAATGAACTATGTCAACATATTTTATCAAATATTAATACCTTAAGGTTAAGGTAGGAAACATATGTTGAATTAATAGTACGTACATCTCCTATCTCATTAAGTGCCCCACTGGGTTTTCCTGTTATGAATTATTTTTTCCATTTCAATACTTACATATAAATTTACAGTTTGACTTGTTAACTTAGCTACATAACAATTTATCAAAAAAAAGTCTGTAGGTTTCAGCTTCAAATCCAACTAAATCATTTAAGAGATTTTTAAAAAGAATGCGTGGAGCAAATCACTGCTTGAGAGGCTCTGCCAAACAGTTGCTATTAGTATAAACTGAAATAATAAATATTGCAGATGTGAGGATTAGAGGTATTTGTGATAAAGGTAAAGTTAGGATCAGCACACATTAGTATCATACTCACTTACCTTTCTGTTATTTACTAAAGGGAGAAAGATTAAAAAAGCTATACTGAAGATAATTTTTATGTTAACAGCAAGACTCGAGACATTTTTTGTCAGAACGTAATCACTCAAAGTTCAGCAGTTTACAACACTAAGTCTAAATGATAAGGCCAATAACATTATCAATTTTTAAATGAATCACTTTTACTCTATCTGCATGTTGTAATGAATCAAAGGGAAAATTGCATGACAATCTAAAATAATATAAATAATTTAGCAAAATAGACATAAATTGTTGATCAGTGCAAAAAAAAAAAAGTGACATGTTGTTTTCATATGTCAGGTAATAGAAGGCAGAGCACCTGGTGTAACACTGGGGTTTATCTTCATAACAACACACGCACACACACACACGCACGCACCCACGCATGCTACTATATAAAAGACTTCAGACAACAAATACCATATATCAGAACACTATCTTAATGCTTTGTTTTGAAAACAGTATTAAGAACAGCTTAAAGGTCTATATTTAGATCATTGATATCCTGGATATGAACTAGATTAACACAGGGAGAGCAGAGCAAAGATGGGGTGTGTATAGAACATGGGTTAAATTATGTAGAAAAATAGCTTCATTCCCCCCCCCCCCTCCCATAGAGCAATGATAACAATTATTGTCCACATCAGTTAGAAATCTTTACATTACGCCACTTTGTGCCAAGTCCATATCAATACCTTTCGCTTTAAAATCAAGAGAACCTACAGTTTATCCCTTATCCCATTTTCCCCATGTAGAGGGCAGGAAACTCACTATATGCTCGTGTTCACAGCAGATCTAACATTGACACTATTTCCTGTCCCATTTTAGACAGGTTGTGAACACAGCTTAAAGTCGTGTTTCCATTAGCTGGGTCTGAGCCAACTCAGTGGGCTGTAAGAATAAGTAAACATAATGTTTTTCTTGTCCCTCTGTTATCCCACCCTCCTCACTATAACTAACAGAAGTCATGTAGTAATAGAATGTCTATACCTATGGTGATCTGATCATAAACACACAACATGCTCAGATGGGCCAACACAACCTGGTAAGAAACACGACTTGGGGGGGGGGGGAGGAGGGTCAACCTCTTCTAAGGTCCCATTCAGAATAGGGGAGCAACTAGTCCGGAGGTCAAACATGAAAGCACACTACAAAGCTTGCCATCTAATCCACTAATAGACACTATACAGATATCCTGTGGGGAAGTATTCAAATGGGTCAGCCATATTTGACCCTCGAACTAGCTAGTCCCTTATTCTGAATGGGGCCTAAGTCTTATCATAACCACACAACATGCTGAGATGGGCCGACCTAACCCGATAAGAACCACGGCTTGGAAGTCACCCTCTTGTATGTCCTGTGTTCTACTGTGAATCACCCACCTGTTCCTGCAACAGCTGCTTGGCAATTACACTGTCAGCAACTTTGGATGAACTTCCACATACAAAACTATGTGGCATAATGGGCAACAACTCCTAATACACATATCCCATCCAGAATGATGTGAAAGTTCATTTATCTGAAAGAGTGAAAAAAAATTATTGAATTACAACATACCTAAAATGATCTCTCATTTAACTGCCATACTGTGTGTGTGCAGATATCACTCAGTAAGTGCTAAATACTTCCTATATGACTTCAATGGTGCTTAAAAAAAGCATCAAAAGGTTGGAGACATGATCTTGGCCATAAAACCTATAAATATTACATGCAACTGGAGTCAAGCCATTGGTTTTACACAGCTATAAAAATGTGGTATTTTCTCTAATGAAAGGTTTATCAGGAAAATATCTGATTTCATTTGTTTGATGATAAGATGTATTATTAATATCATTACAACATGCTGAAACATGGAGACCCCAAGAATGACTAAGTTCTTACAGCACGCTGAAACATGGAGATTCCAAGAATGACTAAGTTCAAGTGCAAACATTTACACAAATAACTGCAAACAAGGGAAAACGAATAATTGCACATTTAATATGATATGTTTTTTGAACAATAAATATTAAATTATCATATGGTAATCATTGAATTACAGGTGAAACAAATGCCCCTCCCCCCATTTTTGCAGGTAAGACAAAATATAGGAAGGGAAATCCATATTTTATATAAGTCACATGGATTTATCTGCATGATCAATAGTTACTTTAAGAGCTACTAATGAATACAAACTGCTACATAACACGTGCTTGATCCAATATTCCCATTGGGACATGATCAATAATCCATACTAGTTAGCAATGTTCATGTTCAAAGAACAGGTAATCCTGACTGATGATAATAGCATGGACCATGGGAATACTTGAAGGTCAGGGTTCTTGCACTGCTGGCTTACTGCAGCATTTTATCTTTCCGGGGGTCCAAATCAGATTAGACATGGATGAGGAAAAAATTTACCCTTTCAGGTTAACTTCCAGGAAAGAAGCCAACACTAGAAATAGCACTGGCCACACAACAACAACAAAATGTTCACATAACTAGCATCTTTTAATATATTCTGTGAGCAAGGGTTTATTTATTTACTTATTTTTATTTATTTATTTTTTTTTGGGGGGGGGGGCAGGTGATTAAAGGTTATTCAGCTGCTGATTAAAAAGATGTTTAGCTTGCTTGGATAAGGAGAAGAAACCATGATATCACCCTTTCTATGATACAGAAATCGTAGTTTTTTTTTTTTACTTAAATCAATTTTTCAGCAAATCTTTAGCAGTATGAAATTACAATATGCCAACTCATGACCCCCAGGCCCACAAGACTAAACCAGACACATTTTGAATCTGTGCATAAAAACTGCAAACTCTGGCACAAAAAAAAATTGGTCTAGACTTTAAGTAACATAGAGAAAACTGAATATGAGACTGAATACATTGCACAATCATTTAGCATTTAGCTAAATTGGTGACTAATAGCACTGCACGAGAGTCTGTGTTAATTAATATTCAGCCACTTGCATTCCTGTATCAATCTCTCAACACTGTGTAAATGAGAATGCCAAAGCAAAATTACTTACTAATAAACTTCATGACTGCTTTACATTTGGGTACTACAAAATAATGACTACTAGTAAGCTCCTTACCATTCAGGGCTGCTTTAAAGACCTGCAAGGTATCAGACACTCTCCTAAATGCTGCATTCGTCAGCTGTTTATTTTTTAGGATATCCTGCGCTATGGTGGATGTTCTTTTCTCTTAACAGTACTTAATTCTGAAACAAATAAAAAATACTAAGTTTTTTTTTCTATTTAATTTGAAAAGGATGCTCTTGCAACAGTGACTTTTCAATATTTTAGTTAAAGTAATAGTTTAAGTGCAAGTCATAAATTCATAATCAAAGTAGGCAGTCAGTTACTTTAGGCATGAATGATGAAACATCCATAAACTCTGACATATCAGCAGAACCAAGCTTTAGCATTACGTGGTAATCCCTTAGCTTATCTAAGACCTGGCAACATGAGAAGCAATGGGAAATTGAAAGGAGTTAAAATTACATGTGCGGATGTTTTCACTGTGTTGTCAAAATCATCTACATTGTGCTTATCTACATAATTCATTATTTTTTCATTGGTTTAGCACACCGAAATATATCAAAATGTTCAACAGACGTTTAAAATCAAATAATGAGGAAACGTAAAGGGCTTTTTTTTTCTTTTTTTAGAACACATGTAACTGCTAGTCAAGGCAAAGACACTTCAAGTTTAATTTGAACACCAAGTCAGAGGTTGAAAATTGAAATTGTATATTTTATTTAACATTTCATATGCCAAATTTCAGTATTTAAAGGAAAGTATTTGTTGTCAAAACCACCTTACCTTCAAAAATATGTTTCTATAAACAGCTGTCTAATAAGCTACCAAGAACATTAATATCAAGGCTCTTCCTTTTGCATCGCATCTCTCGTTGTCAGATTTTGTGTACAAAATATCCACCACCATGACCTGCGCCTGCGCAAAATATGGCAACATCCGGAAATGATTGTAGCTAATGTACACACTGAGAAAGACCCATTGACAATATTGGCACGGGTTCATTGAACAAAAGACGAACAAATCTTTCGAAGCAAAAATGCAATTTTCCATATATTTTGTCATTTATTGGTCGTTACTTGAAGCTAGTTTGCTGTCGCTTACACAATGACACAGTAAAGGCATTTTTCCCATTCTTTCATTTCTAAATAACCCCTGCTCCGAAAGATGGCAGATGGAAATGGGAATTGCCCGCCAAATGAAGAAGACACGGGGGTGTCAATGGTTGACGTTTTAGAAGAGGAAGAGCAACTAGAAGCAGATGCAAATGCAGTGCTGGGAGATAGCGATGATAAAAACTGCACATATGAATCGGTGAGCATTGCAAACACACTCGCCGGTTGCTCTTGCCAATGTGATCGGAATCGGAATTTTGCTGGAAAACATGAGCACAGCGTCTCCTCTCACCCTGCTAATGACTCCATGTCATTTGTTTGAATAATGTACAAACTGTTGTGTGCTACGCGAAGAAGGTTGTAAACAATATTTGTCTACGTTTTGTATTGTTAAAGTGACAATTCAGAAATATTGAGTAGGGATGAAACTGAAAGTGTGTGTGTAGGGAGAAGGGAGCCGTAGCAACAGTCCGAAGCTTCATGGGTCCAAATATTCACTATAGAACCTTCGGACCAATGAACCCTTGATTAAAAAATCGATGAAAGTGTTACCACTTTTCGGACAAATGAACCCTCGGACTATCGAGACGCCCCCGGGAGAAGAGGGGTTTGAATAGTTACAAATACTTGTGTGTTTGCACTGTTGTTATATGTTATCCCACATATAATACACTTATTCAACAGTCCACACACTGCATTTTTTTCAGTTTTATCTGACTAACTTTTGAAGTCAGCCAAGCCAAGCAATTATAGTCAAGTGTCTGAAGCACTGATAATCAATTTTGAAACATTGGCAGCTTATAGTGCAATGATGTTGATGATATGAGCTATTGAGGTCAAACCTGTTTGACCATAAGTACTATTGAATTCTCAGAAAATATACCTGTGTGTGTTCCTCTAGGGCTATGTTCCGCGGCAGGCAGTGTATGCCTGTGCCACCTGTACTCCTGCAGTACCTGAGGGCAGCCAGCCTGCAGGGATATGTCTAGCCTGTAGCTACGAGTGCCATGAGGGACATAGCTTGTGGGAGTTGTACACTAAAAGGTATACACATGATACACATGTGCTCTTTATTCTATACTGTTTTGGTTGAAAAACATAATTCTTTTATGATATACATTTGTCTGTATTTATTTAGATTATTCTCCTTGTGCTATTTTAAGCTTGATTAAGTGGCAGTTTCATTGATGTCTTATGTCTTAGATAATAATATTGCATATTGTTCTTGGTTTGATCAAATAATTTTTTTGAATAAGATGGAATTTTATAAATTTAATCACTATTTTTGTATTTTATATGTTTGTAGGAATTTTAGATGTGATTGTGGCAACAGTAGGTTTCCAGATTTTACGTGCAAACTATTTCCAGTAAGTACGCTGAGTTATCGTAACTTAAAGATAAAAAGATGAATCTTAATTTATGTGATATTACACTATTAGATGATCAGCACGTGAACTCTTTCATATGCTGAGTGAAAATTGAAGTAGACTGCAGTGTATTTGACTTCATGGGTTTTAATCTTATTCAGAATTCTCAATGTCTGTTTGACTATGTATTCTGGATATGTTACAGAACAAAGAGAGTGTCAACCCAGGCAATACGTACAACCAGAACTTCAGAGGGGTGTACTGTACCTGTTCCAGACCTTACCCTGATGTAGAGGACAGTGTGAGTGTTTGAGGCACTTTTAGTGGTACACTGAACTGGACTGGTCCACTTTGAGAATTGCTAGGCTAACATATATTTGAGAACAATTTCATTAAATCTTATATATCCTCACATATATTTTGGGAGTTTTACTTCCTCGCATTTTGGGGAGTTTTACTTCCAGTAACAAGATTATTGTAGTCATCACTCTTATGACATAAAACAGTATAACAGGCGTTTTACGTATTTATCCCATGTGTGCTTATCAGGATTCAGGGTATTATTTTGGGAAATATCATAAGACATACTTGTAACTCATTACAGTAATTGACCAGTGTTTTGTGTACTCTGCTTGGTATGAGAAGAATGATTTATAAGAAAATTTGTACTTATGATAACTGATAGTGGTAAAGGGCATTATAACACTGCGTATTGAACTTATATCTTGAAGTCTTAACATCTATAATATCAGTTCAGCTTGTGCTGTATTATATTAACAGAAATAAGGTTTCTTGCTGTGTTTCAGGTAGAGGATGAGATGATTCAGTGTGTCATCTGTGAGGACTGGTATCATGGAAGAGTAAGTCATTCTCATTTTCTCTGTAGTGGAATAACCTGTCAAGTACTTATCAAATCACACAAATTTGTGGTCATTCATTTATTCAGACTGGTTACATCTTGGTTATCTTTAAAATCACAAGGTCACCTTGTATACCTCACATAATATGCTCCTGCCCCCCTCCAGCCTCTCTCATTTAAGTATGTTGTCTCCATTTTCAGCACCTGGGCACTTCTCTGCCTCAGAATCAGGATTTCATGGAGATGATTTGTGATGGATGTATGAAGAAATGTGACTTCTTGTGGCCATATGCTGTACATAGTGTTGGTAAGGCACCAGTGCTTGGGAAAGCAAATATTGTAGTTTCATTTCTGAACAATTCGATATGAAGATTTGATGAAGAGTAGGTATTTAACTTCAGTAGAACATGGCTGATCATGGATTAATATTGATAACAGTATTTGTGCATATTTAGTTGTTCATTTAAATATTTTTCACTATTTCAGAAGTCACACAGATTGAGAAAGCTGACACATCAGTTGGTGTAGATGTGGAGACAGTTCAAGCTGGCAGCACAGATGCTGACACTATTGGAACCAAATCAGAATACCATAAAACTGATGCCACAGGGTCAGGAAGTCAGACAGCTGAGAGAAAAGAGTCAGAAAACCAGACAGTTGAAGCTTTAAAGCCACTTTCACAAGAACACACAAATGTCGAAGCTAAAATTGAACAGAAAAATGGGCAGTGTTCAGCCAACCTGTCTGAGTCTTCTTCTCCTTCGTGTAAACTCCAGGAGTTGCAACAAAGAGACATTCCGCGCACTGCCTCTGGTGCCACCTACTGGCCAAATGGTTGGAGGGCCAAACTGTGTCTTTGTAATGATTGCACAGTGAGTTCTCACTTATCACATTTCTACTGCTAAAACAGCCAAAAACAAAGGAGTCGGCAACAGTGGTTGTTTCACCAGTTTGGATCCATTATGATTTATATTCAGAATGGAAGGCTAGGGCTTGAGCTTTTTCTATGGAATTTTGGGTTTTCGTGATTTTTAATTCAGTTGTAAGACTTCCGGTAGTTCCTGAGAAAGTTTCTAGATTTATCACCACAATAAATGTTATCAGATTTTTCCGAAGGCCCGGGCTCATTTCTGAAAACTTGAAATTTTCACTAATTTTGTCCCAAATTCTGCTTGTATTAGTCCACTTATTATTAACATAAACATAAGGTTGGACATTTTCAGATGAGTTGTAAAAATAAGTTTTTTTTTTTTTTTGTATTTGTGTAGAATTTCAGAACCTATTTAACGTAATATGAGCTTTCTGTCTTAAACTGAAAATCAGCTGTAAAATATACTTTGGTACACTTTTTAATTAAAGACAATAAAAAGTTCTATGTTGCAGTTAAATTGTCACTTAGGATAAAGATTTTCTATGATCTGAGACCATTTATGTTATTACTTTCAGAAACTGTATGAAGAAAAACAAGTGCCATTTCTCCCAGATGAAGGAGACACTGTACATGCATATGAAGAAAGGGGGCGCGGGAAGGAGCCCGGGCAGTCCCAGTATGACCGTGGCTTGAATGTACTGTCCAGTATGGGTAGAATACAGCAAGTGGAGGTCCTAAGAGGTAACTGAACTGGTGGAAAAGAGGGGGGAAGGGAGGGGTATTAGTTTCTTTGTTTTGTTTTACAACTTCAGTATGGTAATTTATTAAAGATGAAGATTTGCAGGAATTTGTCCATATGATCATAAATAGTGGGACACAGTGATGATCATTTTCATAAATGATTATAGATACATAAGGTTTATAATATTTTATTTTCTAGGATACAATGACATGAAGGAAGAGCTGACAGATTACTTAAAGAAATTTGCAGATAATGGAAAGGTAAGAAAATATGATATGGCTGAATTCCTGCTTGACCATAAGGCAGCACTGAAGTGGGTCTTAATGAGGTTTATTTTTTAACTGCACTTATTCTGTTTAAAGATATGGATTTCTAGATCCTCTTTTACTTATCCTGTATTTGTAAGAAATTTTCCATTGATTCCATTAATTCTTTGCCTGTCATATGACTTGAACTTCACATTATTTCCTGGATCATGCAATTCCTTGATGCACATCATCTTTTCCTTTCAGGTAATTTCTTGATATTCATCATCTTTTAAAGATGTCATGTAAATTGATTTGCTATTTCAGGTGGTGCGTGAAGAAGACATAAGAGAATTTTTCACAGAACTTCAAAAGAAGAAGCGGCAGCGTGTGGAGGGACCTCCCCAGTTCCACTGCAAATGAAAGCCTCTTTTCTAAGCAAAATTGTTGGACTTCCACACTGGATGTAATCTCATTTACATCTGTAATTTAAACGTAATCCAGAATCTTTGAAAAAGATCACTTTCAATCACTTTTTGAAAACTTTTCTTCGTCATAACAGTTGCAAAAATATTCCAAAGAACACTAATTTTCTTTTCAATAATCACAATGCATTTATTTAGAGAAAAAACTATCAGATAATAACTCTTCATTACCTTGTTGCATATTTTAAGAACATTACATTCATTTTGAATTTTAAACAAATAAGATTTGAAAGTGTTTAATGTATGTAAACAAAGCTTTCTGTTAGTCTAGTTTTTATTTCAAACTATTTCAGAGTTAGTGTTGCTTTAAGAATACAAGTCATATTTACTGTGCAGTCAAACTGAACAGCTTGAAAAAATTGTTGAACTCAAAAAGTGTAAATAAATATTATAATTGGTAGTTTTATTCTCTGACTTGATTATCAAGTGGTCAGAAAAAAATTGAGGTTATTTCCCTTAAACACCATGGCATATCCTACATACATGCATGAGAAAACTAATTTTACTCCTTTTTTTTTTTTTCAAGAAAAAAGGGGGGGAAGGGTTGTTTATATAAAGGAGCAGTGACCAAGATTCCCAGGCTATAGTAACATAAATTGTTTAAATTAGACTATGTCGGGAGTAAATGCTGATAATTATTGTCTTGATTGCACGTTGATCGTTTCTGTAATCAACAACAGAGCAATACTTATAATACTGGCTTATACTAGTGTTCTTCAAACACTCACACCAAGCCAAAATTTTCATGGTTACTACAGTAGCACTTTATTCCATTATTAGTAAACAGTTTTTAAATGGTCTTGTTAAAGAAAGAACATTTAGACTGATCAAGTGTAGATCTTGGAATGCTAAATAAGGAGGAAAATGCCTCTGAACAAATTGTCTGAACTTTTTTCTACAAAATCAGCATCACTCTAATTTTCTAAATTACAGAAAGGCAGAAATCCTCTAAAAGGAGGATTGGTCCTTCAAATCTCTAGTTTTGTTGCTCTACATCAATATCACAGGTACATTACCCAAAACTATGGGCTTAGTTCACAGTCACTGATATCCTTAAAGCTTTAGTCTTTAGTATAGATCACATCTTTCCCTGATAACATTAATATTATATACTGGTACAGTATAACACATACTACTATCACCCTGATCTGCACTGACACCCATTAACAATTTAATACCCAAAGTTAAGACAGTAACTCATGACTAGTAACTTATATATCTATTTAGATTAAATAAGTAAAATGGAACATGAGATTACTGCCCGTATTTAAGAAAATAAAAGGGTTATATATTAATAATAAATAAAAACATATACATAAATCTTTTGGAAAAAAATATTTATAATGTATATAGTTATGTTATTTTTGGCTTAAATATTCAGGTTTGTTGTGTTTCTAGATTGATAAGAGCACATTTGATCTCTTCAAACTGTTCCTGTGACAGAGAGGCCTCCTGCAGGTTGCCATCTATTTCCTCTTCAGTTATATTTTCAAATCCTTTTGTCACTGAAATGAGGAAAATTACTGTCTAAAATAATCAATTTTGACAAAAAATATAATTTACCATCAACTGAAAGTATCTTAATCCAAGATCACTTGTCCTGCACAAGGAAAAAACTGCTTTTGGAACCACTTCTATAAATGTGTTTTATTAAAATAAAAATAAAATCAACACTGAAGCTAACACGCATCATTGTCTATCAAAGGCCATGAAAATATCTCAATCACTCTGCACTCATACCTTCTACCAGGGCGGCAGATATTACAGGCACATTTTCCACCATCCACAGTTAAAAGATTGACCACATTTAGCCAGAGACATTATCTGTGAATATCTTGTAAAAAATCAACCTGTCACCCTGGTAGAGGGTACTGTACTCACGGTATCAAGGGGGATAAGTGAACTATAACAATTTCCACTCCTTTGGTTTAACAGTGCCTCCATTTTAGAAATGGCAGTGAAAACCTGGAATTCCTTTTTAGATCAATTTACTTTCAATACTTCTCAGCAGTTTAAGTGTTTCAAAGTGAAAACCAGAAAGTTTTCAATGGTTTTTGAACATCACTCATAAGCAAGCATCTATAGCCTGTGATATCAGATCTTTGTAATGTAATAAAAACATTAAAAATGTTATCCTTCCAAAGCTGACATAATCATATAATAATGTAAATGAAAAACTCGGCAGAAATACGGGAACAATCAGTTACCTTTAATTGGCAGGTGTCCACCAAGCTCTGCAACAGCTATATTGAATATGTCTTCATTTTTGGCACCTAGAAAATGAAGTACCCACAAGTATTACTAGCTGAGGTGATTTGGAACTCTTTTGATGTATTTTATTGTCTTAAAAGACAAAATTTTTGCATCCATATTCCATATTAGTTCAGCTCTGTGACTGAACAATACCTTAATTATAAACGGAGAGAATCCTGAAGCTTAGCAAGACATCAGTCCAATGTCACATGACCATATAAACAACAGTAAAAACTGTTTTCTGCAAAAATACAAACTGACAATCAACTCAAAATACAGATAGATATTTGTTTACATATTTAGATATTCCAAATCATATTCCCCAAAAAAGTCATGATTTCCATGTGTTTCAGTTTTATGGCTAAAATGGGTGAATTACGTAGTTTCCAAAGTGACCTTGAAGACAGACAGCTTAGTATTTTAATATGGAAATATCGTACACAAAGATGGTTGGGATACCTAACATTACTATGAACTAGTTCCTGAAAAATAAAACTGTAAAAAAACAAAATGTACACCATATATTGCTTAGTACAATATAAAGAAAAAAATGCCACCAAATCCCCCAAAAAGATAGAATAGATTGATTCAGATAAATCCTGAAGTTAGCGTGCGTGTGTTCTAACATACATGTAACATGTAAGCAAAATTGCTATCCATAACAACAATTTTTATAATCTAATCAAAATACTATAAGCTGTCTCCATGGTTACCAGCATTTTTTCCTTTTAAAGGAAATAGAAAATACCCAGTCTAACGAAAATAAGAAAAACTGCAAGTGTTTATGCCAGCTTTTCAAATTAATACATTTTCTCCCTTTCTTTTTGAACTGATTCACACTGTTTTCACTAGTGATTCTATTTAAAGTAATTTCAGTAAACCAGCTTCAACTAAAGAATGAGAGGGAAAATAAAACTTGGTCCAGAAACAATTAACAACTATTTAGCACTTCCACCACTTCTCTCTCTTTACACACCAACACCACAGAGCCCCTACACATGTATACCTAGCTCATCAGTGGCAGCACGACTGAAGATGCCCTCGTATACAAGATGAGCTGAAATTATCATAAATACTAAACATCTAAAAATAAAATTAAAAATTCAAATCTAGATTCCTGACTTTGAAAAGGCATAAATATTATATTGAACAAGAATTAAATTTTTTACAATCAAACTTGAAAAAAAAAACATTGGAGTTAAATATGTTCATCAAAAATAAAGACTGTAAAGGTGTTTTATACCATAAACTGGTCTCCTTGGCCATAGGTTTAACCGGATGGTTCTGTTTTTACTGGTCCTGTCCTCCCCAAATCTTGGTCCTCTCACCAACATTAGATTATGGGCAATATTCTGTCTTTGGAAATATTCTGTTATTTCATATATTCTCCTGAAAGGAAAGGAAGAAATGTCATGTTTTCTCAAACATTTTCTTTCTAAACTGATCAAAACAATAAAAAGAATACTTTAATACATTTTGTCCAAGATGTACATTCGCCAACAAAAAAAAGACTATTGTAAAATTAATTGTCTCTAATATTTCACTTCTCTCCTGTTGCAAGTATTTAGGACTAAAAGTGTGTTCACTGTTCACTTTGTACACAGATGTACATATTCATTCCTGAATTGACCTTATTTTCTTTTGGCTGTCAGCTATGGTCATTAAGAGGACCTTTAACAAATTCATATCTTGTCTGAGATGTCTCACAATTCAATGTTAATAAAGAACTTTAGTTTTACATGAAGTACCTGTATACACCTACATATACACCTACTACAGTACATGTATCATAATCTTTATGCTTGTCTTTCTTATTTATTTTCCTTTTCAAGATACCTTATCAAAGTCTCCATAGGAAGCTCATCTAGCTGAAAAGCAAAGCCTCTAGCAGGAGTGTCAACTAGCTCATACATCCCATCATGCACTTCTTTTACTTTCTGGAAAAGATAGCAGGACAATAATTCAAAGGGTCATTCTAGCACTAACACGTACAGTGCATGGCACTATGGACAAAATTTAACACAACACTATAAAGGCATTTGTCACCTAGCTACTGGTTTTGACCCTAAACATACATCCAGCAGAAAAAGTCCTCCCCCAAAATACAGTCATTTGGCCCTTTTAAAGGACAATATGTTGTCAAGCTCCTTATCCACCTCAGCTCATTTTCTTTTAAGACTGTGTATCAGATATTCCCAGAAATTGCTAAGCTCCCTACTACCTGTATAATTAATATGGTGGTGGTGTACTCACAGCGTGCTCTATATAGAACTCGTAGTTACAGTAGTATGCATGCACATGCTGGTGATTTACTGAGGCATACGCACACAGACTGTTAAACCCAATTCTGAAACCACTGAAATGATAAAATATTCATATTAAGTCATATTTAAGTTTTATTTAATTATTTATAAAAATTGGATATTAAGTCATATTTAAGTTTTATTTATTTATTTATTAAAAGTGGAAAATATGTTTTCTACCAAATAAATAAAATGATACTATGAAACTTTTTACGATACATAAAAAGTGACTTATTTGGTTTTACTATCAATAATTCAAATGAATTATGGCAAAACTTACGGGTGAGAACTCAGCAGCATCATTTCTATTGCAAGTCGTAACAACTTTGGTGTGATAACCTGCAGAAGAGAACAGAAATAACAACATAAATCTGGCCTTTAAATGTCTTTCATCACTGTGGTCTTCTAATCTTGTGGTATTGGTTTTGCATTAACAGTCTCAGCTCCTCTAAAGCTGTTATCTAAATTATAAATCTAGCTTACACATTGTAAATCTTTCCCAACAGACATTATATAACTTACCTGATTTGTGCAGCCATCAACATCTGGCACCAAAAGCGCATTACAAAATTCTAATGGGCTGATGTTGATGATCACAAGGTTACGTTCTCTCGCTTGCTAAAATATAAGACAATTAAAAGATATTATATCATTACCCAATAGGGAGACTAAAATGAAACAAAAAAAAGGTACTACTAGTATGCTAGTTATAAAGTGAAATAGTTTGGCGAATAGCAACAGCAATTTGATTTATTTAAGTATTTTATTTATTTAAGTACTCATGTATTTAATTTACTACAGGTACTATTATTATTGTTATGATGATTATGATTGCGATTATTACTATTATAATTATTCTTTGTAATAACCCTACAGTTGTTGTAACTATAGTCGTTGTAACATTTGTACCAGTACTAGACTGATGGTCCTCAAGAGACCAAGGTAATAAATAAATGAAATGAAACATGGACAGACAAGATCAGATAACAGGTATATCCATAAGGTATTTAAACAGTGTCTGTACATGAAAACTTACCTCCTCATCCTCTTTGGCCCCATTACTTATCACGTCCTTGACCCCGTTTGACCTCTGACCCCAGTGTGTGGGACACAACTCAAAGAGGACCTCTGATGGTTTGATCTTGGTGAAGTTGAAGATATCAGGATTAAACTGCTGATTAACGCTGTCAATCACCTGTGGTTTTCTTCTCTCAACTCCACGCTTCACATTCAACTGAAACAGTAATGACATAGGTTCACATAGACCCCATTCCCAGAGATTAGATCGATCCAAACTAGATCGACCTAACTCCCTGGGGGTTCACGCTAAATAGCTGTCAGCCGAGTGGGCACTAAAGTTAATTACCCCCTTACAGCTTGTAGTAGGCGGGACAGACATTTAAGCCGGATTATCTGACAGTAATCTAGTGAGACTCCCCACGGGGATAGAGCGATCTAAATGTCTGGGAATACGCCCATAGGTTCACATAGGTTCACATAGGTACAGTCAACTCTTTAAGGGTACATTCCCAATAAAACTATTGTACCAGGTAGATCCAACTCTGCAGGGATTCCATTGAATGCAATCAGATTAACAGAACAACAAGCCTCCTCCAGCAGCTAGGAGGTGATATGCTTTCATGTGTGTAAGAAGAAAGTGAGATCTGCAGATAGGTGAAGATATGTCAACTGAATGATAACGATACCATCTGCTCCCCAGGAAATTAAAAATATCTTCAACTGACATAAAGTGATGAAAAGCTTTTTTAGGCAGTTGGTGGGGCAGGTAGGGTGGTGGTGGTGGGTGCTGGCTGGGGGGGGGGGGAAGGGGTTGTTATAGAGGATAAATGGCCGATGTAAAGAAAATTACCTGGGACACATAATGTCTCTTGCCTGGAATGACACGGGTGACAACATGGTCCAAAGTGTAACGGAAATGTCCCCCTTCCATAGCTTGGGTCCACTTACTCTGGAGCATTTGATCAAACTGAAAAATGATATAGTATTAAATCGTCCACTGTCTCTATCTGTAATATCTTTGGCCAGTTGAGTCATTGGTTAGATAATAGTATGAATATTTCTGACATTGTACAATAATACTGTGTACTAGTATATTTAATTGTCATAGTTAATTATATACAGTCTGTAGTACTATATATAGATTCCAAATATGGCAATGGAAGTATGATATTATACATGTACTGGTATGCATCAAAGATACTAGCTACCCACCGAAATTTGTGTTCTTTGCCACTTCTTCTCCCAATCATAAAACCATGGTTACATAATATCAACAGTACACACGTACGTCAATAACCCATTAACGAATGTAAACACAACCATGATCGTATGTGGCGGTGACCGAGTTTAGGACAATGTGTAAGTATAATTGTGAACTTGAGTGTAATCTAACATCGGTTATCTACAGTACATGTACAAGTGTGTATGAACTAGCGTTCATGATTCTTAATTTTTTACCTTACTCAAATTCCATTGCTTCTTATCATCCCATGGCGGAGTACATAGCGTAAATTCATCCGAGGAATACTGGAACACTGTATTTGCCATGACTACAGCAGCAGCAGCAGTTTCAGTGACAGGTGTCAACTTCACGCTGCAGGTATAGCAACCTTGACCTTAACACGACCAACTCCACCCACAGCCTCGACTTCAACTAATATTTCAAAGCAGCTTCAGAATGAGATAACGAGGTTATTATGCCTTGAAAAGGGGGCGGGGGATAAGATGCCTTGAACTCGCTTAAGTGAGTGGCTAAATCATGTAACTTTCGAGTAGTACTACTAAACTGATCCGTAATTTTTCATTTTTGTTTGTGAATTACTGTAGATCTAAACAATTATCGTTTGTTTTAATTAATCTTTACTGGGGGGAGGGGTATTATAATTATTATTGTGATAATTATTGTTTTGCATTTTTGGGTTGATATATCAAAACGTTAAAGCACTGTATATGCTTTGTGGTATTTTACTGCATCCGTGATGTTTCATGAAAAAACAAACAAAAACAAATATTCTCCCACTCACGAATCATTGCAGCACCTGTCCCTGTACTTGGACTCGACATTTTATAACATTAGTTAAATAATTGACTTCTGAACCTTTGCCCACCATATATATGTCTTCAATCAAATATGACTTTGGGGCGTTTTCTAGTGCAGATAGTATGCCTTTGATAATGCAGCACAAGAAATAGTCATGTGATGACCATTTAGACATTCTTTATTTTCAATTTTAATATTTTCCATGTAATTATCAAAATATATAACCATAAACATTAACATATGGTTGATAATCACTTATCAACAACAGTATTCATCATCTATTTAACTAAAACATCCAAGATTTTATAGAATTATGAACTCTGCACTTGTTAGACTACAAAGGACACCATCTACAGTTAAAAGATGCTGAATTGAACAAAGTTTTAACCAAAGCCATATCTACTGTACATGTAGTTGAATTAAATTGATATAAAAGTCATAATCAACATAACAAAATTATAGCTCTAAATAACTTGACAGTACATTTCAAGTTATGGTGAGCAAAAATGGATTTGTGTGTTTAAAAAAAAATTACATACCAGTATTCCTATTCACATTTTATACAAACTGTGAAAATGTTCTTTTGGATAGAATTAATTATAACATACAAATGAACCTAGATCTTATCTTTTACAATGACACTGTAAAATCAGTTTTAAAGCATTCCATTGGTAGCTTTTACAGTGAAAACTAATAACCTGGCCTCCTGAAGGACATGTATTCTTTACTTTAAAATTGTTCAAAAATTTAGTTTAGAATCAGAAAAAATGCTCTATTTTTAGCATGCAGCATATACAATGTATGTAACTAAGCAGCATGGAATAAATATTACAGTCGAGACAAAACTGGATCACTGAGATAATGACTAATTTTCCAACAAGCCCAGTGTTGGTTGTACCTGAATGCCATGTTATTTTCCACATGGAAGTAAATTGGTTAATCTCAACTTGGTGGATGAACAATGGCTATGAATAATTTTACAAAAAAAAAAAAAAAACTATTGTAATGTTCTCTGAAGTACCTCTCCTAAAAAAGGAAAATAAATGAAGAAATTACTCCCATAAAAATGCTAGTTAGCCTAGACAAAATTGTCACTTGTCAATTGGTTAATGAAAATGACCAACCATTATTTGTAAGAAATCTTTTTTTTTTTCAAATGGAAATATGCATTTGGCATTGGTTTTTCAAGTGAGAAAATTCAAAGCACCTGGAAACTCTTTTTTTTCAGAGAGTATCTGCAAGATAACCAATTTATTAATTTGGACTGGCCTTGTATATTTTTGCCTTAATTTCTGAAGTCTAACCTTTACACAAGGAAAACGAATTAGCAGATGTGTGTGAAATAATCAAACTTATGAACGGGCATTGACAATTAACTACAAACTTAACACTATGTTCATCTCTAGGTTATACGAGATTTCTTCTCATTTTCAATAAAATCAGACACTATACAATGGTAAGACACAACCTTGCCTTAAAATAACCAAAACACTTCCAGTACAGACCTTACCAATGACATAACTATTGGTGTTGATATGTACAATAATACATTTCTTATTGTTTTTAATGCTAACCCCCCCCCCCCCCCCCCCAAATTATCTTTTTCCAAGAAATTACCTTATAATGATAAAATACCACATTAGCAAGAATTTGGGCTTAAATTTAGCTGCCAATATGTAAGCGTCATTGCATTCAATGTAATCTTATCTTCAATTAGATAATTTAAGCTGTTCTGAGAGGTCTTAAGTGCCTCTGCCTACTATTACTACTAGAAACTTCAAAATGGTGGATTCTTATCAACCTATATAAATTGTAGACAATGAGTTAGCATGGATCAAACTTTATCTACAGAAATGAAACTGTGTGGATTGCGTACTGAGACCAAAGCACTTTGATACACGAGACCCGTGGTTCTCTCTGTAAGTATCCCATCATGCTGCACAACCTTGTATCCAATAAATATAGCAGATACTGTGATACATATAAAGAATATTAATATTGCCTTCCATATTCTGAATGATATGATATTATATGGACTGACTGAGCTGGGAATTATACTAGTTCAATTAAAGCACGGATACACAGACTTCTAGCTAATAACATCTAAACATGGAGAGGATCAAAGATTCTACCCAATTCAAAGGAGCAGTAAAATTTGAAACGTATCAAACTTCAAACTTAGAATGAAAGTTTTACTTTAACAGAAAAACATATTTGGAATCACCATTTTCAGTTTTTGAGTGTCTGTAGTCAGTAAGAAAGTACACAAAAACTGACCAAGAAAGAAACAATAATTACACAATACCAAAAATCGTATAATATTACAATGATTTTATGACCCATTAGATAAATTCGGTGTTTTTTACAACAAAATAAATATGAATTATCAACAGACACATATTGCATAGATATTTATCATTAAATTATAGGAGGTTCCCTGTTAAACATGTGAAAATCAAGTCAGAATTTGCCAAAGGCCAGCACAGCTCAGGTCCTCGTGTTACAGCCCTTCCCTCCGATCCCCTTAACTTCTATATATAATCAGAAGAGGCCTGGCAGGTGCCCTGTAGTAACCTCTATGGTGGACCGTCATTGCATGCACATCAAGAATAATATTTTATATTCTGCCACAGATGTTAAAACAAGGTGTATTTAATGTCTTATCTCAGTATTATTGACTGTAATATTCCTAATGAATCAGTCAATATACAAACAAGACACACAGTGTCTATCCATCAAAATAAATGACACAAAACTGTTTTGTATACTTAACTGATTCTAAGACTAGAGTTTTGAATTATCTTATGCTGAAGAGTTTGCCATCTTATCTCTAGGATAAATTTGTATGAAACAGGAGCAAAGGTATATCCTGCCATTTAATTTTTACAGATCATTTCTAGGCAAATCTCAATAAAACTGTTTTATGGTTTGCCATAATGCAACATCTGTTCAGGAGTCTCTTGTATCCACAGTCTAGGGCATCTGACTTGTAAGCAAGGAATACTTATACAATGGATTTTCTTTCAAGACGTATTTAGCTTACAAGGATATCAGGCAACTATAACTGCAGGATGGTGACTTGCACATGCATGAAAAAAGTCCAATAAAAAAATTAAACCACATATTTTAAAAGAGCTGAAGTTTGAATCCAACTGGTGACAGTTTAACCTTCCAAGAAGTCTTTCACACCTCTGCCATGGTGATGAGTCAGCACAATTAGTACTAGGATTTGTACTACGGTGGGTGGGAGTTCCAACCTGCCCTCCTTAGATCTGTCAATCACTACTGTACTGTTATTCCTGCTCTGCCAGAGTTCGGTGAACCGATGGGTGACGTGGGCACACCCCCATTTACATTATGTTCTTTAGGAAATATATTGTTCACTATTGGTTTAATTTGTTCCCATACTGCAGCAATCTGTAATAAAAACAGCACAAACTATGTTACATCTGATGGAATTAAAAGCAATAACATTATCAGTATGTTACGACTGATTTTCCTTAAAATTATCTAGAGTAGTAGTCAGACAAAGGGAAATATTGTGGCAATATGGCAAATGTTTTGCATTCAGCTTAAACAACAATGAGTTTATCAAACATGTTCAATAATTTTTACAAATACTTTTTCTCTATAAAAACATTTATCAATAGTTTTAGATAAATTCAAAGATTCAAAGTCCCTGTATATCAAATCAGACAGAATATATACTTTTCTCTCACAGAATCCACAACTTAAAGAGCTCCCTTTCTCCCACTCACCTCTGAGCACCCTTTAGCCTCATTGTTAATCATGGCTTCTATGACTATAAACAAAGTCTCCATGTTGGCATGGATTAACTGGACCTCCATCTGGAGACAATGGAGGGAGAAGTAATTGCGGTTTTCCATATTGCTGATTTGACTCTCTTGCTGGAAGATCAAGTGAACAGGTCAATGACCACACCACACAATATATTATCTTTCCCAGTTACAGAGTGATAATGAAGACTGAATTGCTGTTAGGGTGAACATGCTTATTTATAGAGAATTTCTCCTTCAGAACTATGAGACTCTGGGTGTTTGAATGGTGTGATATTACTATCATACATGTTCTTTAATATAGCATGACACCTTTCAGATCACATTTTGTTTACTTGACTTCTTTTAATGTTCCAGTAAGCTTTTACATGGTGTTTTCTTACCTCTAATATCCTGGCTTCTAACTGTTCTACTGCTTCTGACTGAAATGATATATTTCACAAGATTTTCATAATCATAATAATGAAAAGATTTTTGAAAATTGCTGATGGGGGATTCCCCTGTCAAAAATTAAAATTACTTAGTAGCATTACTTTTTATTATTTTCATTAAGTAAAATCATGTACATATATATATATATATATATATATATATATATATATATATATATATATATATATATATATATATATATATATATATACTTTTTTTTTTACAAAACCCCTTTTAAAATTATAATTTAATTTTATGTTGCTTTCTTTGACCCAATTATACTTTGACTATAAACATTCATTTTTGTTTCAAACATTTTTGGATAATCATAAACTGTGCCACTGTTAAGTACGTGTATAAGTCATAAAATAGATTTCAGAACTTTACAAGCTTCTCAAGGTGGCCTAATATTACCTCTGAGCCTTGCACCGTGGCCGTCATCTTCTTCTTCTTGTACTGGCCCATCTTCTGTATCGCCCTCTGGTGGTCCTGTAGAACTCCTTTCTCATGCCGTTCACACAGGTCCTGAAGTAACAGGGGACTGGATTACATGCATTTTTAATTTTCACCATTGAAAAAAAAAATTGATAGAGGGCAAACATTTCATTATATAAAACATGTACAATGTGTTTGTGATATAAGAAATGAGAAAGCTCAGCGCACTAGATGATAAAGACAAAAGGATGAGACTGTCATGTAGTGAAAAAGGCAGATAATATGGCAAGCCTGAAGGGATCTAGGAAAATCTCATCCCTGTATAGAGGTCTGTTCCTGTCAGCATTAACTTTGGATAGAGGATATAAAATATATTTTCATTTTTTTCTTTCAGGTATTTCTTACCTTAAATGCACTAAGTAAGTCGAAGTACATGTATAACTGCCCCACTACACTATCCTGGATGACTGACGCCTTCACAAAATAATAATAAATATTTTAAGACTAAGAACAATGAAAATAATATTACTAAGACTTGTAACAACAATCTTAATATGTGCATTTCACCAAAAGCAACATAAGTCCGTTACCCTCTTTTTCAAAAAACAAAAACAATCCAGGGTTACATGACTTCAAGATATTCCCCAAGACATATTTCATACACATTTTATCTAAAAACATAACCCCGTTGTCTAGTCAACATCAACATTGTTTACTCCCAGATCAAAGTAATATTTATAACTTGTACTGAGAATATTTGTTTTTTATTTATGTCAAACAGACATCAACACAGGCTCAGAAATATTACTGATTATTACTTTATGCCAGTACCACAAGATCATGCAATCCACACTAGATAAAAATTTCAAAGCTCTTCACCAGATAGAGCCTGTCTCAGTATGTCCACACTTACCTGTGAAGTGGCTTTGTCTGCAAGGGTGGCAAACTCTACAGACAGGTGTTTGAACCCCTTCTTCAGGTGGGACCATGTGTCATTGGTTCCTGTCGCCCAGGGGGACACGGGGGTGTCGTCACTACTCAGAGCACTGGGGAGATATATGGAGGATCAGAATATGTGAACTTTTTTTCAAATCTTCCACCAAAGAGAAAAACAACAAATTAAAAGAGAGCAAAATGAAGCAAGGAAGTTAAGGAATTAAAGATACATAAGAAACCCATTTAATTTAATTTAATGACTTTATATAATTAGTAAAACTGGTCACAAAAATTGCCCAAGCTATGCAATTCTCTAAGCCTAGCTGAAAGCATATAGCTGTTGCATACTTTAAAATATCTCACACAGTGAGGCCACCTCAATGACGCACCTCAATTCCTTCCCAAAATGCAGCATGTCCCCTGCCTCCTGCGTGGAGCGTAGCACCATTCTCTCTGTGACATCTATCAACTTGTTCACACTTGAGTACAGTAGATAGATATGCTGTTTACTGTGGGATAATTGCACCTGTGTGTCCATTGGCACTATATCCTAGTTAATGAAATATTAACCATCAGGGCCCTTGTATTAACTAATATGTCTGTGCCACATTTTATTTAAAATGAGTTTAAACTGAACAAATCAATATGATCAGTGTCACTGTATATTCAATTTGTGCCAAATGCTCGGAGTAGTTCAAATATACTTAATGTAAATGACTACTGCCAATTGTTAACAATAACTTGCACTGATAAGAATGTGCATGAGCAAACATATATAATGCATTTATTATGTATATAATTGACTTTATAATGGGTAAAATAAAGTACTGATTACCTTTGCTTTTGAAGCCAGTTCACTTGTCATAAATTCATCTGGAATTCCTTTAAAGTGTTCTTTTATTTTGTGTTGCATCTCCTGAAAATACAGAGATGAATTAAGAGATATTTTTAACATGTCAGAAAATGAAAGTGAAACCAAATGTCATACTCTATATTCCTATACAATATTTTTAAATTGGCTGGTCTAACTACTGGTATCAGCTTCTTTGACTGACAAAATATTGTTCCTCCTCAAGCATCTAAGGGATAAATAACTATTGTGTGCTGATTAAGCTTATTCCACTGATTGTACTTTAGCGAGAATCCCCAGAGTTGGGCCGACCCAGCTAGTATGATGTGTGAATCTGAATGCGCCCTAAGACAGCACTTACTGAGCCATTGTAAGTCAGGAAGAACCTCATCAACTTGTCATCTCCCATTACTGGGTGCCTGGCGACTAGGTTCAGGTAACGACGCAGACATTTTCGTCTGTGTTCTATGAATTCTCTACTTGCTGTAACACAAAGAAAAACCATGTTGTATTCAGCAGCGCTACTGATTATACAATTTGAAAATACTATTCAAAAAGGGCTCAATTATTTATTTATTTATTTAAGCAAACTGAATATCAATCAAACATCTAACAATACCTACGAGCAACATAAATTAATCACGTCTTAACAAAATAAAAATATAAAATCGATATGCCTACCTCCCATCATTTTCTTCGGTGGCAGGCGTGGAATCATTCTATAAGGAAACCTCAATAAAAGTAGCTCATGCAACGCCAAGAAGTCATTGTATCTTCTCAGTACAGTAACCTTGAATTTCTGTGAAAAAATTGACAGGAATGCTTGTTTTAATTCTGAGCAATATAAACTAAAAATCCATGAATACAGTATCTGCTGATTTACCTACATATATATAAACATTGTAATAACACAGCTGGCTACGCTGGTACACACTAAGTTAAGCCACCATAACCAAGAAACACGTCCACAGTCCACACAAATGACATATATACACTGTTATTAATGTCTTCAGTGACCCCAAATAATTACTACAACCCTCAATTATGTCCCAGTTCTACCCACCTACTCAAGATTTTTGTATAATTTTAGACTTCTGTAGAGGTCAATTCTCTTTCTGTATAATTTGAAATGCAATCCTAACCAGCATGAGAGGGGTATTACCAAAGTATCAGGAGCTGAGTGTCAACATACTCAAACATAATGGAATTATGCCACAGTATGGTGTCTGTACATGACTCAAAATGTCAAAGTGAAAGTATTAAATACCAAATAAAAGTCATGAGCCTAAGTTTCAAAAGAAAATAAAATAAAAACCTCATTTATAACCAGATTTTATTGCAGATCTTGAAGAATCTCAGGAACCATCATAATTGAATTTAAAAATGCAGAATTCTGTGTTTCAGCAGAAAAAGCTCATGTCTGAAATATAACAAGCAAATATTTTCTTTATTTATCCATGTTCTTACCTGACTAGTCACTTCATATTCCACATGTTTCATGATGATGCCTTTCTTCTCTGGGACTCGTTCAACTTTTATAGTATCTAAGAGGCAAAGTTCTTTATAATTATAACCCAGCACATTGGGGTTCTTTTCTCTCCTAACTCTCATGCCTATGGCTTTCAAATCTGTCAAGTCTCCTAGCTGGGGCTTTGGTAATTCTGTAGGAAAATTAAAATAAATGTTGATATAATTGCTTGAAACAAGAATCCTGTATCATTGTAATATTTGAAAATATTACTGGTTGTTAGTATAATTCTGGAAAATATATTTCAGCTGTTTTTGTCCCATATTACAATATGTTTCATGTAAGTGAAAGACTTACCTTTCACTACTTAATCAGAATACATATATTTATTTTAAAGCAAACTTAAAATATACCAAAAACCAAATGACTTTCTTTACTTTTACAGAGATCTCTCTTTCACAATCATTCCCCCACCTTGATCTGAGTAAGTTTCTAACAGTTTTTCACTGATGGCTTTTCCCTGCTGTGCCATAGCAGTCAGTGCTAGAGCCTTGTACAATCCAGTCCTACTTAGGTAACCTTGCTTGTTGTCTACTAGATCCCAGATCTGTACACAAAATGTAAAATTAATAATAAAAACAATAAATATAATGATAATAATTATTAATACAATGAATGGTTGAAAATCTTCCATGGGTGTGACATTCCACAAAAAAGTGACGGTCAGAATTCAGTCAGTGCTTCACACATTACCTTGTCAACTTTTTGTAATTATATTTTATTTCTTTCCACATTTAAAAGCAAAATAATTTAAAACAGAGACAAGTCAAAATTATGCAAATTTTGCACACACTGTGAGCTTCACGGATGTGACTAAGAGTCACCTTTTGTGGAATGACCCATATACATGTACAACCCCCATCCTACATGAAANTTATATATATATATATATATATATATATATATATATATATATATATATATTTACAAAACCCCTTTTAAAATTATAATTTAATTTTATGTTCCTTTCTTTGATCCAATTATACTTTGACTATAAACATTCATTTTTGTTTCAAACATTTTTGGATAATCATAAACTGTGCCACTGTTAAGTACATGTTTAAGTCATAAAATAGATTTCAGAACTTTACAAGTTTCTCAAGATGGCCTAATATTACCTCTGAGCCTTGCACCGTGGCCGTCATCTTCTTCTTCTTGTACTGGCCCATCTTCTGTATCGCCCTCTGGTGGTCCTGTAGAACTCCTTTCTCATGCCGTTCACACAGGTCCTGAAGTAAAATGGGACTGGATTACATGCTTTTTTAATTTTCACCATTGAAAAAAATTGATAGAGGGCAAACATTTCATTATATAAAACATGTACAATGTGTTTGTGATATAAGAAATGAGAAAGCTCAGCGCACTAGATGATAAAGACAAAAGGATGAGACTGTCATGTAGTGAAAAAGGCAGATAATATGGCAAGCCTGAAGGGATCTAGGAAAATCTCATCCCTGTATAGAGGTCTGTTCCTGTCAGCATTAAGTTTGGATAGAGGATATAAAATATATTTTCATTTTTTACTTTCAGGTATTTCTTACCTTAAATGCACTAAGTAAGTCAAAGTACATGTATAACTGCCCCACTACACTATCCTGGATGACTGACGCCTTCACAAAATAATAATAAATATTTTAAGACTAAGAACTATTTTGTCAATGAAAATAATTTTACTAAAACTTGTAACAACAATCTTAGCATGTGTATTTCACCAAAAGCAATATAAGTTCATTACTCTCTTTTTCAACAAATTTTGAAAAAAATTCCAAGGGTTATGTGACTTCAGGATGTCCCCAAAGAGTTATGTCATATACATTTCATCTGCTAGGATTTTATATTTTCCAGTTGTCTAGTCAACATTTGATTGCTTACTCCCAGATCACAGTAATATCTATAACTATCAACTATAGCTGAATATAATAATGAGAATATTTATTTCAGCCATACAGACACATGTTAAAACAACTCATTTATGATTACTTTATGTTACTACCAAAAAATCATGCACAATCCATAATGGATAAGAATTTCAAAGCTCTCCACCAGATAAAGCCAGTCTCAGTATGTCCACACTAACCTGTGAAGTGGCCTTGTCTGCAAGGGTGGCAAACTCTACGGACAGGTGCTTGAACCCCTTCTTCAGGTGGGACCACGTGTCATTGGTTCCTGTCGCCCATGGAGACACGGGGGTGTCGTCACTACTCAGAGCACTGGAGAGATATATGGAGGAGAATAAGTGAACTTTTTTCAAAGCTTCCACCAAGGAGAAGAACAAATTAAAAGAGAGCAAAATAAAACAAGGAGGTTAAAGAATTAAAGATACATAAGAAACCCATTTAATTCTTTTATGTGAAATTATGACTAATGACTTCATATAAGTAGTAAAACTGGTCACAAAAATGTGCAAGCTAAGTAAATCTCTTAGCCTTGCTGAAAACACACATCTGTTAAGTACACTAAAATATCTCATACAGTGCAACCACGTTACCAACAAACCTCAATTCCTTCCCAAAATGCAGCATGTCCCCTGCCTCCTGCGTGGAGCGTAGCACCATTCTCTCTGTGACATCTATCAACTTGTTCACACTTGAGTACAGTAGATAGATATGCTGTTTACTGTGGGCTAATTGCATCTGTGTGTCCATTGGCACTATATCCTAGTTAATCAAATATTAACAATCAAGACCCTTGTATTAACTGATATGTCTGTGTTACATTTTACTTAAAATGAGTTTTAACTGACCAAATCAATATGATCAGTGTCATTAAATATTCAATTAGTACCAAATGCTCAGAGTAGTTCAAATATACTTAATGTGAATGATTACTGCCAATTATCAACAATAACTTGCACTGATAAGAATGTGCATGAGCAAACATATATAATGCATTTATTATGTATATAATTTACTTTATAATGGGTAAAATTAAGTACTGATTACCTTTGCTTTTGAAGCCAGTTCACTTGTCATAAATTCATCTGGAATTCCTTTAAAGTGTTCTTTTATTTTGTGTTGCATCTCCTGAAAAAACAGAGATGAATTAAGAGATATTTTTAACATGTCAGAAAATGAAAGTGAAACCAAATGTCATACTCTATATTCCTATACAATATATATATATATTCAAATTGGCTGGTCTAACAACTGGAATCAGCTTGTTTGACTGACAAAATATTGTTCCTCCTCAAGCAGCTAAGGGATAAATAACTATCGTGTGCCGATTAAGCTTATTCCACTGATTGTACTTTAGCAAGAATCCCCCCCACAGAGTTGGGCCAACCCAGCTTGAGCGTGTGAATCTGAATGCGCCCTAAGACAGCACTTACTGAGCCATTGTAAGTCAGGAAGAACCTCATTAATTTGTCATCTCCCATTACTGGGTGCCTGGCGACTAGGTTCAGGTAACGACGCAGACATTTTCGTCTGTGTTCTATGAATTCTCTACTTGCTGTAACACAAAGAAAAACCATGTTGTATTCAGCAGCGCTACTGATTATACAATTTGAAAATACTCTTCAAAAAGAGCTCAATTATTTATTTAAGCAAACTGAATATCAATCAAACATCTAACAATACCTACAAGCAACATAAATTAATCACGTCTTAACAAAATAAAAATAATAAAATCAATATGCCTACCTCCCATCATTTTCTTCGGTGGCAGACGTGGAATCATTCTATAAGGAAACCTCAATAAAAGCAGCTCATGCAAGGCCAAGAAGTCATTGTATCTTCTTAGTACAGTAACCTTGAATTTCTGTTTAAAAAAAATTGACAGGAATGCTTGTTTTAATTCTGAGCAATATCAACTAAAAATCCATGAATAGAGTATCTGTTTATTTACCTACATATATAAACATCCTAATAACACAGTTGGCTACGCTGGTGCAAACTAAGTAAAGCCACCATAACCAAGAAACACGTCCACTGTCCACACAAATGACATATATACACTGTTATTAATGTCTTCAGTGACCCCAAATAATTACTACAACCCTCAATTATGTCCCAGTACTACCCACCTACTCAAGATTTTTGTATAATTTTAGACTTCTGTAGAGGTCAATTTTCTATCTGTATAATTTGAAATGCAATCCTAACCAGCATGAGAGGGGTGTTACCAAAGTATCAGGAGCTGAGTGTCAACCAACTCAAACATAATGGAATTATGCCACAGTATGGTGTCTGTACATGACTCAAAATGTCAAGGTGAAAGTATTAAATACCAAATAAAAGTCATGAGCCTAGGTTTCAAAAGAAAATAAAATAAAAACCTCATTTATAACCAGATTTTATTGCAGATCTTGAAGAATCTCAGGAACCATCATAATTGAATTTAAAAATGCAGAATTCTGTGTTTCTGCAGAAAAAGCTCATGTCTGAAATATAACAAGCAAATATTTTCTTTATTTTTCCATGTTCTTACCTGACTAGTCACTTCATATTCCACATGTTTCATGATGATGCCTTTCTTCTCTGGGACTCGTTCAACTTTTATAGTATCTAAGAGGCAAAGTTCTTTATAATTATAACCCAGCACATTGGGGTTCTTTTCTCTCCTAACTCTCATGCCTATGGCTTTCAAATCTGTCAAGTCTCCTAGCTGGGGCTTTGGTAATTCTGTAGGAAAATTAAAATAAATGTTGATATAATTGCTTGAAACAAGAAACCTGTATCATTGTAATATTTGAAAATATTACTGGTTGTTAGTATAATTCTGGAAAATATATTTCAGCTGTTTTTGTCTCATATTACAATATGTTTCATGTAAGTGAAAGACTTATCCTCCACTACTTAATCAGAATACATATATTTATTTGAAAGCAAACTAAAAACATGGGAACAACCAAGTGTCTTTCTTTACTTTTACAGAGATCTCTCTTTCACAATCATTCCCCCACCTTGATCTGAGTAAGTTTCTAACAGTTTTTCACTGATGGCTTTTCCCTGCTGTGCCATAGCAGTCAGTGCTAGAGCCTTGTACAGTCCTGTCCTACTCAGGTAACCTTGCTTGTTGTCTACTAGATCCCAGATCTGTACACAAAATGTAAAATTAATAATAAAAACAATAAATATAATGATACTAATTATTAATACAATGAATGGTTGAAAATCTTCCATGGGTGTGACATTCCACAAAAAAGTGACTATCAGAATTCAGTCAGTGCTTCACACATTACCTTGTCAACTTTTTGTAATTATATTTTATTTCTTTCCACATTTAAAAGAAAAATAATTTAAAACAGAGACAAGTCAAAATTATGCAAATTTTGCACACACTGTGAGCTTCACGGATGTGACTAAGAGTCACCTTTTGTGGAATGACCCATATACATGTACAACCCCCATCCTACATGAAGCTTGTGCTTTTTTATTGCTTGTAGAAATTTTTAAATAAACAATTTGCCCATAACCGACACTATAAAAAGACCATCATATATATATATATATATATATATATATATATAATTTCTTCATAAAACTAATGAAGCTAAACAACCAGAGTTATTATATTAAGACTCCGGTATATGAAAACAAAGAGGACTAAACTAGATAACTGTGATGTTACTTTCATATAACAACAAACACTACACCAACTTCCTAGCTGAAGAGCATTTTCGGTAGAATAGCCTGAAATACTCAGGCTTAAACCAATAATATTTTCTACNTACACACCCCCCCACACACACATGCACACACACACACACACACACACACACACACACACACACACACTGTGACACACACACACACACACACACAGGCCATTTCCCAGTTTTGCATACACTAATATAAAGTGGTCAGTAAATGTAGATAAGAATTTTATATGCCAGGCTTAATAAATGACCCAAACACTGCATCATATATCTCAAGTAGACATTTATACCTGGTGTTTTTATGACCTGTCTGAATTATTGCAGTCAAACAGATTAATCAATTGCTGACATTTATATCCTACGCATATTATTAAATGAAAACAACTCCCTATGGACATAAACATCCATCAGCAAGTGAATAAATAAATAGAATACATGTATCTGTGTTTAGTTGTGGGCTTCTGGTGATGCTGCTGACTAATATATAAAACTAAGCCACTAATTAGTGAATACATGAAGCTTGCGTAATTTTATTGTGTAAGAGGTATAGAGATTAAAATCTTACATGTTGTACATTCTGTTTGGGGAACTAAACAGACAGAAACAATGGTTTAGTGAAGCTGCAGGTTTTTATCCTCTAACCAAATTAATGCATTTGGACTGTCAGGGTAAATGCTCTCATTTAAAACAGACCAAATGTAAAGGTTAGCAACTAATGGACAAACTAAAATATTCTGAATAACTGAATACTAGTAAACTGCTTTTTAGCTATTATTTTATTAGATAAAACATTAATTTTCCCACTTAACTTTACCTTTATCAAATATAAATACATAAATATATACTTTTTTACCATTAAAATAATTTATATACTAGTAAATAAATGTATAACAGGATGACAGCAGGCTATTACTTTAATTACTCCTTTTGGGCCAATGACATCCAAATTTGTTAGAGATCAGAAAAAAAACAGTGGATCAGAAGTCTTTGTAATTCTGCTTTAAATTATCTATAATTGAGTTAAAACATTTTATACATATATCAGTTGAAAGAAAACAAAGGAACAAAATAAACAAAATCCTAAAAGTAAAACCATAAGATTTTGCACTAGAATACAACTGACCCTTTCCTTTCATTGCACCATGATTAAATGCATGCAAAAAATCCCTTTCAATATACAGCTACTGTCATCTATTCTACAATAATGAGAAAATGAAAGACAGGATTGGTTTAAAAAATTTTGCACTTGTATTCATGGAAACTGACAGAACACACCAAATCAAAAGTTTTGTTAAATCAAATTTAAAACATTCAATACGGGATCTATATTTTAGGCTTATTTTGACCATTTAAATTAACTTAGGAGAATTTAAATTTGAATACTGATTTATCAAAAAAAAAAATTCAAATGATTTACAGAATGAATTGCTCATCAAAGTAAAGTACAACCCCCCCCCCCCCCAACTAGCAGTGTTATATCTTATTATTTCCAAATACAGATTATTGGGGGATGATATAATATCAGCTTTATCTAAGCCACAGAAGTGACAAATGCGTTTGATAATTTTCAGCATAATCAGCTGATTGAAATGAAATAAATTATGCTAATGTAAACACAATTAGAAGTCATAAGGTGACAGGAATGAACACCTGTATCCCCGTGGTACAGAGATATGTTACATTGTATTTTATCAGTTAGTATGGATGGAGATACGCCCACCACCTGAGGAATTTACTTACAATAAAGTTCACGCTTTGGAATATTATAATAACACGAATATTATTGCCACATACGTAATTAGTTGTAGTGTATCAAAATATAAATAACCCCATTTTTTTAGAGTTGCGAATGCTGAGGTATCACATGAAAGAGACCTCACCTGCATCAGGGTTTGTTTGGGGAGGCTGGACTTCACGAGTAAGTTGATAAACATATCGCGATCCACTTGCTCTTGATTTGGGCATACTATGTCGTAGATCTCCCTGTAGAAGGGTGGCACCGACCCTGAAATGGAAGAAAATTATGTAAACCTTGCATCAACTGTAGTGTCTCATTGTAAGTGTAATGATTTCACTTCAATAACAGCACGCAACTGCAGGTTCTCTTACCGAACGTCAAGTCGGCGGCCATTTTCAGTATCTAACCAATCATATGACCCAAAAATGAAGGTCGCACCTTGCGTGCTTGACCTATTTTTGAATATCATGTGACTGTTTCTTTTTCTGTTTCTGATTTTGTCTTTCATATATAAAGAAAAACAATGAAACGTACTGCTTGTTGTAATATGATCGTTCAAAATCAGATACTATAAAAATAAGCCATATAATCTGAAAAATAAGCACCAAAATCATGACGAGATTTCGCGTGTTTTGGCGAGACATAGCATCAATCCAATGTTTATTTGAAGTAGGGCAACATGACATAGAGTTGGTATGTAGAGTACTTGTTACATTTATGGTGCCTTAGGATGTGATAGTCATATTCCGTAATATTCATATGAGTAACATATAATATATGAATTATGCTGTTGTTCCATCCTTTTGTATGTAGAAATTATATGATTTGATTAATTAAAGCTTTGAGAAGAGCCTTGTATTGGCTTGAGCCAAGCTGAACAACGTTACCTCTCTGCCTGTGACTGAGACTGTGCCAGTCGAAATTCATATCAATTATTGACAACAGTTACTTTACCAAGATTGTCTCGCCCGCCCTTCAGTTAGTCTTTCTCAGAGATTGCTTTAGACTTTATTACTGAAAAAATGCATAATATGTAATAATTCTTAATTTTATGAACGTTGTTTTGCCCCCCCCCCCCCGACCCTCGCCTCAGGAAAGGAAAGGCCGGTGTTTTATGTTATCAAGGGCTACATACAACTTCACTTACAAATGGTGTGCTGAAGTGGTGGTAATGTTGCAAATGTGGTATGTACAAATACCAAAATGCTTTAAATGCAAATGATTTACTTTAAAGTATGACAGAGGACCCACATTTCCCCTGGTATAAACTAGCATGATATTAATGAAATATAGCCTCAGTAGGGTGTTATGAAGCCTAACCAGTGTTGCAAAAACTGAGTACCCCCGCCCCACCACACTGTCACTAAATCTGTAGAAGTTAATTAACACCGAGTGATTAGAAGTTTAACATTATCTTTTGAATGAATGAATGGTTGTCAGGTTGGACAAAGGAGGGGTAGTATAAGTACTATAAGTACCAAAAGGATATTTAGTGGGTGGGTTTGTTAAAGCACTTGCTACAGCAAAAAAATGGGCCATAACTAAATTTAGCTGGAAAATTTAACTTGCTTTCATATGCATACATTGTTGGACTATTTTATAGCAAAATAAAATCTTGGAAACTGTAGCAGTTTTCCTTTATCACCAAGGTATCTTAGAACCCTGACCAAAAGCTTTGAGATACAAACTGTAATCTCATAGCTCCTCAAATGTTATAATTTTTCCTGTTACAAGTGAAATTCAAGTCTCTTGCTTCATCAGTCCAAAAATTAGAAACACAGACCTTAGTTTATAGATCATAATTTTGTCAGAGGTTTTGGATATAGTCCGAGATTAAGGAGAGAGAGTGTTAAAACTTCCATGAAAATTGCTCTAACATTTCTTAAAATGGTTTATTCTATACCAAAGATATTGGAAATTGTTTACATGAATATTTTTTCCTTCTGGAATTTGAATAGATTTCATTTTATGTGTTTTTTTTTAGTTTTCTTTCATCATTTTATTCCCATCATATAGGAAAAAGTACATGTATGCAAATAATGTATGAAAATAAGTTTTCTTGGAAAGTTATTTTTTTCAGATATAAATTTTTATTATATGACAACAGTGTTTTAAATTAAGGTCTTTATGCTTTAGTTTTAGTGGGTCTCATTTACAAAAATGCCTAAGACCCCATTCCCAGAGATTAGATCGATCCAACTAGATCGACATAACTCTCTGGGGATTCTTGCTAAATAGCTGTCAGCCGAGCGGGCACGAAAGTTAATTCCCCCCTTACAGCTTGTAGTAGGCAGGATGGACATTTAAACCGGATTATCTGACAGTAATCTAGTGGGACTCCCCACGGGGATAGATCGATCTAAAATCTATGGGAATGCACCCTAAGTCATTAATTCAGATTATTAGAGCCAATATTTACTAGCCATATATACTGGATTCCTTAGATGACCAACATACCTCATGCATACAGTGCATACAAGGATTTGATATATATATATATATATATATATATATGCGCGAAATAAGTATATTCAATTAAATAGTATTATGAGATTTAATCTTGAGCTGTGGCTGCCTAACTTACATCTGAATGCAGTTCTTGAAATGTTTTTTTTTTTCAGTGAGTGAAACACTGACATTTGGAATATACCCCAGCACAGGTGGAAATATGCCATCCATGTGTGCTGCTTAAGATGCCCTATGATGAAAAGGTAGGGAAGTTCAGTCATTATTTCTGTAGATTAGCTTCATCTTCTAGTGCTGTATGTGATTAATCTGATTAGTGCACAACAAAATTGCCATGTAGCAAACTAATTTAGAGAAGCAACATGTTCCTTTTGTGAATCTAATTGGAACAGCATTGATATTGATTATGTGACTGTTTCAGTTATTGAAATATCACATTGAACATAGACAGCAGTGTATGCATATTTGTAATTATTAGAACACTTGTCAGCCTTTATAAGTGTACAGGCATATCTGTGCATGTTCTTACATATTAAACTATTATAAGGTGTATAAATTTTGTAAGATATGCTGGAAAATAGCAATTAATAATATCCACATATATAGTCTCTATTGGTGTCTTATGAATACCGTTTGCAATATGTATGTGACTGATGTATTGATGAAGTATAAGAGAAGCACACTAGTAATATGGTTTAGAAAAAACTATTTCTAAGTGTTAATATGAAGTGCAGTTCCAGCTGAATTTTAAAAAAAGCTTTTATTTCAAATTCTTGCTTATGAAAAATTAAATATAAAGAAGAATACCCATTATAACTGTCCTCATATTCACTCTATAGGTTTAGATTTAGCCAGAAAGTTGAAAGTTTTTTCTGCCAAATTATTCCTTATACCTTAATCACCAATTTTTAGTTTAACTAATATTTCTGTTATTGATAAGAAATTATTTTTAGTGTTGCCGAAAAATTGGGTACTCACTTGAACAAATAGAGCTCTAGATATAAGGCTCCGTTCTCATGAAAAGTCTATTTTCTAAAAATCTATTTTCTATTCGCGGTATCTTGTGATCACGGTCTGTGCCTTGAATACCCCGCGGCGTAATTACTGGCAGTGCGAGCCAGTTACTGCCAAAGCTGTAATTAATTCTCGGCTGCACTCGGAGTAATCACAAGATACCCCGAATAGAAAATAGATTTTTAGAAAATAGATTTTTCATGTGAACGGAGTCTAACACTGGTTATGTACGTGCGACTATATGCAAGTACTAGTAGTCTTAAATAGGTGTTCATGAAAAGTAAGAAAAAAAAAAGAAATCAAATCTGTTTTTATCGCTGTCTGAGTCTCCTGAAAGTGCAATTATATGTTTGCTGAAGTGATTGTAAGCCCATTGTAAATGGCACTGCTCTGACACATCAGCTTAATGTTGAAGTTATATCAGCATGCTTGTACATGGTTTGTTAAAATGGACACATATAAGATTTACCTGTGGCATGTAATCCATATTGCATTACATTGCACAGTTATTGAAAAGCTGTCTTTTTGAGTAGCAACAGATAACAATAAGAGACATTAGCTAGCTTTGTGTGGTTTTTGTTTATCCTGGTTGCTATGTCTCTCCCCTGGGATGTGTGAGGCGGGACTGATAGCTCTTCTCTGTACATTTACTTACTCAGGGATCACAAGTCAAACAAGTTATGACTTTGTATGCAGAGCAGGTGCTTTGTTTGCCTTTAAATTTAGATAAAATGAACTGAAGTAGTTCAAGCATCATTTTTCCAAGGTCAAACAAACCTGTATATAAATGAATGTTTTTCTTATGATTCAGAAGTAGTGCTAAAATGAGGAGAGCTAAGGTGCTTTGGAAGTCCTTTTAATTGCAGCTGTTATGGAAACTTTAAGCAGTTACGATTTGAGCTAAGATTGTAGTTATTGGAGGCTAGGGTGTTAAGATTGTTAACAAGTTTGATTATAGTGTGATTTGTCCAGGCTTTTTGATTTGATCAGTGTTTTTGCATTCATGACTTAAGTAACATGTTACCATTGTAACTAAAAGATCATGATGCACATGTTCATTTATTTTAGGATTATTCAGATGATTTTCAATCAGATGAAGAGGACACAGAAATAGCAAGGGTAAGTTCATTTCCGAGGCAGTTGCAGTCAGACATAAATATTGAAGAAGAAGGAAATAAAAGAGACCTTCCCAAAACATTCTTAGAAATGTTTGATAACACTGTTGAAAAAAAGATATTTTCAGTGAAATAGCAAAAGGCAGTTTTGATTTCCTTGTCAAAAAGCCAGCTAGGGCACTGATGATGAGTTTGCCCAAAACAAACCAACGATGATTGAAATTGAAAGTACAAAATAAACCCCCAAAAATATGCAAGAACAGATTAAATCACAATTCTTCTCCTTTTCTTTGCAGATCACAGGCAGACCCCCATTGAAACCAGCTCACGGTAAGCAATAGGTAGTGTATAGCAGCATGGAAATGTCCTTTAGTATTATTCATTGTAGTAGTAGTAGAAATAGTAGTAGAAATAGTGGTAGAAATAGTAGTAGTATATGTCTTACAATGGTCATAATTATCTTTGTTTAAACAAAAATGTAAGTCATTAGTTGGAACAGAAAATAATGGATTATTTGTGAAAGTTTATATGATATATTTTAATATTGGATTTATAATATGTAGGAAATTTAAACAGAGTGCCCAAATATAAAGTCTGTCCAAGGTTCCCCTTCACTTATGGTTATACAAATATACAAAATTGGGTAGAATAGTCAATATTAAAAAAAAAATTTCAGCTCCCACAAAACACAAGAAAACATCTCATTTGGTGCCATCAGCATCAAGAATGCGGCGAGGAGGGTCGCCCAGCAAGGGGCGTACAGGAAGTGCCCCGCAGAAGAATGTACGAGAAATGTGGTTGGACACTGTCAAGAAGAGGACAGGGGGTAATTTTTGGGTTCCTCTTAAGTTATGATTTACAAAAATGGGTATTCACTTTCTTGTCGCTTAATATTTTAAACAAATTCATATCTTAAAAACAGTCGGAATGTAATGCATGGTCCTTTAGTGTAGTAAATGAATTGTACTTATTTTAGGAAAAAAAATCTTATAAGCTAGCCTTTTCTCTAAGACTGGGTTCCCATCCCTAGATTGATCTAAACGGATGGGTCAGTCTACACAGGGTTTCTTGCTAAATTGCTTTCAGCTTAAGTGGCTTAGATGTCTGGGACGCCTACTAAAGCTGCTAAATGTTAGTTAATTTCCCCCTATCAGCTTCAGTAGGCGTGACAGACATCTAAGTCACTTAAGTTAATTGCAAGTCAGCGAGAATCTGCTTGAAGATAGTTTGATCCGAAGTTAGTACAATAGTCTCTAGGAATGGTCTCTAAATCTGTCAGCTCCTTCATCTTTCTAGACATGGCCTTTAGATTTTTATCTTAATTAATCTGTCAACCTCTGTTTGTCTTTATAGACATGGCGTCAGGTAAAAACAAGGGACACCTGGGGAAGAGATCCCCCATGGAATACTGGACTGATACCCTCAGGAAGAGTGGAGGTAAGATGGGCACAGGTTAACAAACTTCTTGTGAGAGAGGTGTGTGTGTGGGTGGGGGGGGGGGGGGGGGAGTTAGAGGAGCATGGCTTGATAGTCCTTTGGTGAGTGTAGTACTGTGAAATTCATATGAGATTCCCACAATATTCGGATTGTGTATCAGATATGTGCATCAAACCCTAGCTATTGTGCCTGTGCAAAACTCTTTATTATAATATCTGTTCTTTTGTTGATAAATGAACACAACTTGGGAGGGAAAAACGNATTTTTCTCAGATATAAATTTTTATTATATGACAACAGTGTTTTGAATTAAGGTCCTTATGCTTTAGTTTTAGTGAGTCTCATTTACAAAAATGCCTAAGACCCCATTCCCAGAGATTAGATCGATCCAACTAGATCGACCTAACTCCCTGGGGATTCTTGCTAAAAAGCTGTCAGCCGAGTGGGCACGAAAGTTAATTCCCCCCTTACAGCTTGTAGTAGGTGGGACGGACATTAAAACCGGATTATCTGACAGTAATCTAGTGGGACTCCCCACGGGGATAGATCGATCTAAAATCTATGGGAATGCACCCTAAGTCATTAATTCAGATTATTAGAGCCAATATTTACTAGCCATATATACTGGATTCCTTAGATGACCAACATACCTCATGCATATAGTGCATACAAGGATATATATATATATATATGCGCGAAATAAGTATATTCAATTAAATAGTATTATGAGATTTAATCTTGAGCTGTGGCTGCCTAACTTACATCTGAATGCAGTTCTTGAAATGTTTTTTTTTTTCAGTGAGTGAAACACTGACATTTGGAATATACCCCAGCACAGGTGGAAATATGCCATCCATGTGTGCTGCTTAAGATGCCCTATGATGAAAAGGTAGGAAGATCAGTCATTATTTCTGTAGATTAGCTTCATCTTCTAGTGCTGTATGTGATTAATCTGATTAGTGCACACAAAATTACCATGTAGCAAACTAATTTAGAGAAGCAACATGTTCCTTTTGTGAATCTAATTGGAACAGCATTGATATTGATTATGTGACTGTTTTAGTTATTGAAATATCATATTTAACATAGACAGTTGTGTATGCATATTTGTAATTATTAGAACACTTGGTAGCCTTTATAAGTGTACAGGCATATCTGTACATGTTCTTACATATTGGACTATTATAAGGTGTATAAATTTTGTAAGATATGCTGGAAAATAGCAATTAATAATATCCACATATATAGTCTCTATTGGTGTCTTATGAATACCGTTTGCAATATGTATGTGACTGATGTATTGATGAAGTATAAGATAAGTATACTAGTAATATGGTTAAGAAAAAATATTTGTAAGTGTTTATATGAAGTGCAGTTCCAGCTAAATTTAAAAAATGCTTTTATTTCAAATTCTTGCTTATGAAAAATTAAATAATTATAAAGAAGAATACCCAGTATAACTGTTCTCATATTCAGAATCACTCTATAGGTTTTGATTTAGCCAGATGTTGAAAGTTTTTCTGCCAAATTAATCCTTGTAACTAGTAGATCACCTAGTAATTTTTAGTTTAATTAATATTTCTGTTATTGATAAGAAATTATTTTTAGTGTTGCTTAAAAATTGGGTACTCACTGGAACAAATAGAGCTCTAGATATAAGGCTCAGTTCTCATGAAAAGTCTGTTTTCTAAAAATCTATTTTCTATTCGCGGTATCTTGTGATCACGGTCTGTGCCCTGAATATCCTGTGGCGTAATTACTGGCAGTGCGAGCCAGTTACTTCCAAAGCTGTAATTAATTCTCGGCTGTGCTCGGAGTGATCACAAGATACCCCGAATAGAAAATAGATTTTTTAGAAAATAGATTTTTCACGTGAACGGAGTCTAACACTGGTTATGTACGTATAACTATATGCAAGTACTAGTAGTCTTAAATAGGTGTTTATGAAAAGTAAGGAAAAAAAAAAGAAATCAAATCTGTTTTTATCGCTGTCTGAGTCTCCTGAAAGTGCAATTATATGTTTGCTGAAGTGATTGTAAGCCCATTGTAAATGCCACTGCTCTGACATATCAGGTTAATATCAGCATGCTTGTACATGGTATGTTAAAATGGCCACATATAAGATTTACCTGTGGCATGTACTCTGTATTGCATTACATTGCGCAGTTATTGAAAAGCTGTCTTTTTGAGTAGCAACAGATAACAAGAGACCTTAGCTAGCATGGTGGAGTTTTGTTTATCCTGGTTGCTATGTCTCTCCCCCGGGACGTGGGCGGGACTGATAGCTCTTCTCTGTACATTTACTTACTCAGGGATCACAAGTCAAACAAGTTATGACTTTGTATGCAGAGCAGGTGCTTTGTTTGCCTTTGAATTTAGATAAAATGAATTGAAGTAGTTCAAGCATCATTTTACCAAGGTCATGCTAACCTGTATATAAATGAATGTTTTTCTTATGATTCAGAAGTAGTGGTAAAATGAGGAGGGCTAAGGTGCTTTGGAAGTCCTTTTAATTGCAGCTGTTATATAGAAACTTTAAGCAGTTACGATTTGAGCTAAGATTGTAGTTATTGGAGGCTAAGGTGTTAAGATTGTTAACAAGTTTGATAATAGTGTGATTTGTCCAGGCTTTTTGATTTGATCATTGTTTTGCATTCATGACTTAAATAACATGTTACCATTCATGATTGTAACTAAAAGATCATGATGCACATGCTCATTTATTTTAGGATTATTCAGATGATTTTCAATCAGATGAAGAGGACACAGAAATAGCAAGGGTAAGTTCATTTCTGAGTCAGTCAGACATAAATATTGAAGATGAAGGAAATAAAATAGACCTTCCCAAAACATTCTTAGAAATGTTTGATAACACTGTTGAAAAAAAGACATTTTCAGTGAAATAGCAAAAGGCAGTTTTGATTTCCATTTCAAGAAGCCAGCTAGTGCACTGATAATGAGTTTGCCCAAAACAAATTGTGACCAACGTTGATGTTGATTGAAATTGAAGGAAAAACAAGAATAGATTAAGTCACAATTTTCCACCTTTTCGTTGCAGATTACAGGCAGACCTCCATTGAATACAGCTCACGGTAAGCAATAGGTGGTGTATAAGCAGTATGAAAATGTCCTTTAGTATTATTAATTATAGTAGTGGTAGAAATAGTGGTGGAAGTAGTAGTAGTAGTAGTAGTACATGTCTTACAGTGGTCATAATTACCTTTGTTCAATCAAAAATGTAATTCATCAGTTGGAACAAAAAATAATGGATTATTTGTGAAAGTTTATATGATATATTTTGATATTAGATTTAAAATATTTAGGAAATTAAAACAGAGTGCCAAATTTAAAGTATGTCTACGGTTCCCCTTCACTTATGGTTATATAGATAACAGCATTAGGTGGAAGAGTCAGTATTTTTAAAAAATCTTTTCAGCTCCCACAAAACACAAGAAAACATCTCAGTTGGTGCCATCAGTATCAAGAATGCGGCGAGGAGGGTCGCCAAGCAAGGGGCGTACAGGAAGTGCCCCGCAGAAAAATGTACGAGAAATGTGGTTGGACACTGTGAAGAAGAGGACAGGGGGTAACTATTGTGTTCCTTTTAAATTGTGACTTACAAAAATAGGTATTCACTTTATTGCCACTTAATATTTTTAACACATTCATTTCTTAAAAACAGTTGGAATGTAATGCATGGTCCTTTAGTGTAGTAAATGAATTGTACTTATTTTAGGCAAAAAAATATTACAAGCTAGCCTTTTCTCTAAGACTGGGTTCCCATCCCTAGATCGGATGGGTCAGTCTCCACAATTTGCTAAATTGCTTTCAGCTTAAGTGGCTTAGATGTCTGGGATGCCTACTAAAGCTGCTAAATGTTAGTTAATTACCCCCTATCAGCTTCAGTAGGTGTGACAGACATCTAAGCCACTTAAGTTAATTGCAAGTCAGCGAGAATCTGCTTGAAGATAGTTTGATCTGAAGTTAGTACAATAGTCTCTAGGAATGGTCTCTAAATCTGTCAGCTCCTTCATCTTTCTAGACATGGCCTTTAGATTTTTATCTTAATTAATCTGTCAACCTCTGTTTGTCTTTATAGACATGGCATCAGGTAAAAACAAGGGACACCTGGGGAAGAGATCCCCCATGGAATACTGGACTGATACCCTCAGGAAGAGTGGAGGTAAGAGGAGCACGGGTTAACAAACTTCACAGTTGAAAGTCTTTTGATTAGGGGTTGGGGGTGCTTGAGTCCTTTGGTGAGGGTAGTACTGAGAAATTTATATGAGATAAGCACAGTATTTAGATTGTGGCTCAAATATGAGCATAAACCCTTGCTACTGCATGCTAAATTATTTACTATAATCTTCTTTTGTTGATGAATGAAAACAACTTGGGAGTGGAAAATGTGAAAATAGTGAATGTCAAAAGATAAAAAATGAGACTTCCTTCCCAAATCTACCCACAGATTCTGAAAATTATTTTGAGTTTTTTAATTTTCTGTTCCCTAGCTGTGAAGGACAACAGTAGCATGACGTTCCGTGACCGCCATGTTGCAGACAGAGATATGGCATACCTGAGCACTAGCCACTATATGAGACAGATGGCAGGGACAGAGAAACCGCGGCCTGGAGGTGGAGACCCCACAGGTGAGGGGTTGGGTTAGGCACTCGTACACTATGACCATCATGGAGGTGGCTAGTGGGTAGTTACATAGGATGTGATGGCTATGTATGTTACTTGCCAGGTTAAAAAAAATGATACATTTTAATGTCTGAGTGGCACAGACACTCAGATGTTAATGTCTGTAGTATTTTGTTAGCTGCCCATTCATATTTTGTAGTGCATTGATAGATAGAAGGTGGTAAGATTTGAACTTAAATAGACCTGATGATGATGACAACAAGGTGATGTAGGGATATCCAGAATACTTATTAATCCTATCTGAAGTAACCTGATGAGCCCAGTAAGTCTTTGTCTTAGTCTAAGATAGTCTCGCTGTGAACATGGGTTCATCCTCAGAGTGTGTGTAGTGACAGGTGTCTGATCTGATTGCTTTCAGCCAGGGCAGCCAAGGGAACACCTGCCTATAAAACACCTGAAGAATATTATGATGAAATTCTCGAACTCAGAAAGGTAAAAGTTGCACATGATCCGTCTTTCTATATTAAACTAGTCCCTTAAATCAATTTTCCATTTCATTTCCAAAAGAATCTTATCTATACCGTTTTAATAATGACTAAAACATATCGTTTATTTATTAAAATCTATTTATATTGATGACTTCTAGATGAAAATTGTTTCAACTTGTTATATACTGTTTTTCAGCAAATTGCAGCAATATCAAGTGAAAATTCTACGCAAAAAGCCAGAGTACGCAGGCTTGAGGAAGACAACTTGAAAAAGGTAGCTTTCATTTTCCTTTGTATGATAAAATTTTAAGCATCTTACTCTTGTTGGTCAAGAAGTACATAATAGTTAACTAACAGGTGGTGAAATAAGCTGCTGAGAACAAAACTTAGCAATATACAGAGTACTGAAGGAAAATATTTAAGTCTGTGTTAAATTTTCCAGGAAAGAGAAATAGAAACTCTCCTGGACCCAAGTAAGGTAAGTGATTATATGGCTTGGGAGCAGTGGGTACGGTAATATTACGCAGCTTTTCATCCATGGGAGGGGTTGTGAAGTGGTATTAGAACCAGGCTGTGCTGAGATGCATCAGTAATAACAAATTAAAGTGAAGTTGGGCTTGAATTTTACCATTTTTAAAAAGGCTTATATTTAAAAAAATATTTTTGCTTTTTGGTATGGAGGTCAAAGAGTATGTAAAAAAAATATAAGCTGATACCAACTGTATCTTCAAAAAAAAATATTCTAGAGTGAAGAAATGCGGCGGACCCTGGGGGACAGAAAGCCTGACACTGGTGCTGTGAGTATGATAGCACATATTAACATTGCTCTTAGTATATAATCCCTGGAGATTTGTTTGAAATGAAGGTTGAGAGAGAGAGAGAGAGAGAGAGAGAGAGAGAGTTAAAAGTTAAGCCTTATTTTCAATTTTAACTTAAGTAAAATTTGCAGGAAGCTTAAGTGAGCACAATAAATAACCAGCAGTTAAAACAGTTTGACATAACTGATATTGGTTTAAATTTTATTGAAATGTTCATTATTTTGCAGGTTATCCATAGTATGAAACAGAAGGTGCTGAAACTGGAGCAACAACTGAGGGATAAGGAGAGCAACCTCACGTATGTTAGACCTGCTAACAGATCGTGAAGAATTTGTCTAAGCATATTATTATGGATCAAATTACAACCTTAATCCTACAACAGTTTCATGAATTTTTTAATCCATGTCAATTCAGTGTTGTTTCTATATATGGTATATAGATGTATCTACAAAGAAATTGTTAACAGTTGTATAAAACGGCTTCAATCAGCAGTATTTCTTGAATTGATGGTTTGACCATAATTTTATTTCTAGGAAATTACAAGCAGATTTAAAAACAACCAAAGTTGAAGAGCTGCGCCTGCAAATGGAGGCATTCTACCAGGAGGTAGTTCGCCTGCAAAACACCAGGGCGGCGCCAGCAACACAACAGTCTAGTCAGAGGTAGATAAATTCTTTCTGTTACTTTTATACAGCAACTGTAAATTTAAAACATCAGTCACACTTTTGCAATTTATAAATTAAAAGTTACAATTGATTTTTACAAACAATCTTTATATCGAGTGTGAAATACTATCTACTGTATTTCTGCTTTTATTCAATGTTATACACATAATTCTTCCAGTTCTAAACCTGGTAAGGAAAATCCGTCCAAAATCAAAGCCTTGAATGACACTATCCTCAGAATGAATGAGAAAAATGTCAAGCTGCAGACAGAAAACCGCACCCTGAAAGAAGATCTGGAGAAAATGTTGGAAGAGCAGTCACAGCTAAAAGAAAAACAAGGTTTGTAATATAAAAGTTTTACTGGAATGAAATTTATTATCCACATTATCTGGAATACTTTTTAGGCATGTGGTACATAAGTTACGTAAGAATACCAAAAATAATTTCACTTGTGTTCTCACTAGTCCGGCAGAAGTCTTCAAGAGGAAGAGCTACTGTCATCAATTACTCAATTCAAAGTCCAGTAATAGATTTAAAAACTTTACTTAACTTTTCCTTGGTTAACTTTATTTGAAAACTCGAGTTGTATATTTAACTACTATGTATGTGATTGTAAAATCAAATATAACTACACAAGGAACCATGATAATGGATAAGTTTATTTCCCGTTAAAAAGCACAAAAGTATAAAAACCTAAAAAAAACTTAAATGTTCTTTAAACAGATTAAGATATATTATATTATTTGTGTATTTGTTTCCAGCTGATTATGAAGACATGAACAAGAAACAACTAATGAATGCTATTACTAAGCTTGAAAAGGTAGGTGGTTGCAATTTATGTTATATGTTAGTCAGTATACATATCACATCCATAAAGCAGAACTCCCACAAAAATTGTGACATCATTGGCATATTTGCCAAAGTTTTCAGCTATATAAGTATTAATGTATTGTTGGCTGAATGCATGAAGAGAACAACACATTAATTCTTTTTCGTAAGAAGAATTTCGTTGGTCTTAACTGAGATCCGGTTGCGCGCGCAGGGCACTTTAGGTTGCACGCTAGTTGAAGCAAGGAGTCTTGGTGCAATACTCCTTGGTTGAAGGGCGAATTTGTCTAGTGGCGCTGATCTTTTTCACCGAAACGTGGTTTTGGGTGATTTTTATTGTGCACGTGGTGCATGCTATATCGTTATAGACAGTGGTCTTGCCGTTTGCAACGGTATTTGGCGCAATTTCAGTCAGGTTTCGTCGTCTGCTTCTGGACACGTGGTGTCATGGCGGACGAAACTACATGTAGTACCATTACTAAAAATGGACCTGAACACGTGAGTGATGGCAGGAAGGGTAAAGGGAAGTCGGCTTCCAAAAACCCTAAGTCTGTGGAGAAATCCTCGTCAGAGGATAATATTATGTCATTACT